>JAEQBH010006351.1:0-383029 GCA_016808115.1 Tetrastigma voinierianum | reverse complement strand
ACATGCCCAAACCCATGTCTCGAGTCCTCAGAGCTCCTCACACATCCTGCTAAGCAATATGCAGTAAATATAAAGTTTTTCACAACAAAGCTTTTGTTCTTGAAAGCTTACTCTTAGGAGTTTCGGTAAAATATTGGACTACCCTACGACGAATTCTTTGGATAACTCTTCAAAATAATCATGGTCCTCATCCGAAGTGATCTGTTGGACGTCCCTCCCAAGTAATTCTTCGAAAAATATTATGTCGAAATTCCTTTCACAAACATTTTCGTTTTTGTTATTTCATGTCATGCACTCACTCCTAATATTCTAGGGTGCCCCAGTGCATATGGAATGCATAATGCCAATTCCAACACATTCATGCTAAAATATTCACATGCATATATATTAACATAATTAAATCACATAAAACATGTTATGCAAATTCACAATCAATTACACCAAAATTAGCTCACATGGGCTAATTAACAAACACGAGTAATTCATTTTGAATCACTCAACCAACACATTTTCACACCAAAAATTTCGTGTCACTATTCACGCGAACAGTGAAACCCTCGGGTTACTATTCATGACCACACAAATAGGAATTTTTCTCCCACTCGGTTGAGCTTTTGAGACCGGAGTTACGAAATTAAACTGGCCTACGAGCGTTCCTAACCATTCACATAGCTCTTAGCCAAAGAATAACATAAGTAGGGAAAGAACCCTACCTCTTGGAGTTAGCGGAACTCAACCAAATCGGTGTCCATGCGTAGCCCTCGCCGCGTAGATCGACTTTGCTTCTTGCTCCGTCGAGAACCGACGGTCCGAATGGCCGCAAATCTAGAGAGAAGGAGCACACACTCTCTTTAGAATGAAATCCAGCAACCTACTGCATCTAATTCACGTTTTGGCCTTCAAATGGGAAGATGACACTGTTCATCTTTTGTCTTATTATCATTAACAAATCAATTAATTCCCATCATGTCCCATTTTTCTAGATTTTTGACACTTGGCACTATCTAGGTCATTCATTCATCATCTCTCTACTCATGCAACATGTGTCACAAGAGTACATGTAGTAGGTGACTTTTGTCACATCACAAGTCTCTCAAACCCGTTTCTGACACCGTCTGAGTGCCTCAGCGTGAAATTTCATTGTGTCGAAATTAAATGAAATTCGACATGGTAATTAGATTGTGACGATTCCAACGGTGAAGTCCATTTCGTCATCCAATATCTAGAAAATTTTCAGGTTTTGACAGAAATTACCGTTTTGCCCTTTTTCCGAAAATTGGAATTTTCTCGGGTCTTACAAATAAAAGCATCAAGAAATTGATTCGCAAGACCTTGTAAATGAATTATTTTCTAAACTTCTAGTTCAAATTGCTTTGTACGGGGATCAAGGTGAGATAAAGATGACTCATTCCATGTAATTTCTCGTAATTCTTTTGGAATTGGCTTATCTCCTCCTAATGGCAGGAAAAGATTTTCATCAAAGTGACAATCTACAAATCGAGCAGTAAAAACTTCCTTTGTAAGAGGCTCGATATAGTTTATGATAGATGCAGATTGAAAGCCAACATAAATACCAAGACGGCGTTGAGGACCTAACTTAGGTCGATGTGTGGAATGTAAGACCCGAGAAATTCCAAATTATGGAATAAGGGTAAAATCGTAATTTCGATTACAAAATTGAAATTTCAGCTAAAAAATCAGTAATTTATTCTCTAGATTTAGATAATGAAGCAGTTTCACGTTGGAATCGTCTCGAAAAACCTAGTTAGCCGTAAAATTTGTAATATTCGAGGCGGTCGGGTTGGCACGTTTTCGAGGCATCGCGTTTAGGTGCGTAAACGATTTTTCGATGCGGCCAGAAAGTCACATATAACAAGTACTCATGTACCATAAGTGGTATGAGTAGAGAAATGACGAAAATGGATGGCCGAGATAGTGCCGAATGTCAAAACTGGTGAAAGAAGGGAATTAATAAATAAAATGGATTAAATGATAATAAAGCAAAAGGGGGAACAGTGGTCGTCTTCCCAAAATTTAAGTGACAAAAGAAAAGAAAGCAGGCGAAACGGGGCGGGATGCGGTGAGTAGCGGATTGAGAGAGTTTTAGAGAGAGAACTTCTCTCTAGAAATCTGACGTCTTAGGCCCAGGTCGGAGTCTTCGGGACAAGAAAGAAGGCGCTCTCACAGCGGAGAGGGCTACTCGTGGACAGGTTGTGAGTTTGACAAACTCCGAGAGGTAGGGTTTCTCCTACTTGGGTTTATTCTTTATTTAAGTGTATTTCACGATGTTTAGGTTGATTGAGGCCGTGAGTGGCCGTTTGATGATCCCGAGCATGAGACCCAGATTGTGAGAATTTTTTTGAGCCCTCTCTATGCAGTCCGTGGGAGTTAGGGGCTGTTTGGGCATCCTTAGTGATGTTTTATGCTATAAATGATGCTTTGATGTGTATGAGGCCGGAAATGGCCGTAGAGCAGGTTCACTAAGTGAGCAGATGATTTACTATTTTCCGGGAATAGTAGCGAGAGGTTTTCACTATTCAGCTTGATCTCAAAATATATTTTTGAAAATATATGTTGGTCGAGTAATTCAAGAAGAATTGCTCGTGTTTGATCATTAGCCCAAGTGAGCTAATTTTGATGTATGAATTAATTAATTTACATGACATGATTTTGTGAATTGATTGTTTTGTAAATATATGCATGCTTATATATTTACATGTGAATTAGGCTGACGGAATTGCTTACGCCATTCCATATACCTTTAAGAACACCCTAGGACTATAGGGTGGGTGCATGAGATGAGTCTAAACGGTTGGAGGGTTTGCATATAAATAAATGATTATCGGAGGGTAGTCCAAATTAAAAATATCAATCGTCGGGCGGCCCAATTATTCATCGGAGGTGAATCCACAAACAAATAATATATCAATCGTCGGGCGGCCAATTCAGTCTCATACACACCGGAGGTTGTCCACGAACAAACAAAATAATAATTTTCCTCCTACGAGGCTTAGAGGCGAGAGTGTGATGGAAGTCGGTGAGGACTTCCGGGTTTGAGTTGTCATGTAGACATTCAAGTAGGATCATGCATTTGCTTGAATGTGTGCTTTCGTGGAACATTGCTTTGCACTTAGGTGGTGAGTAGCCCACTTAGGGGCGATTCAGCTCGCGACGTGCTTCAGCGCGTCGAGGATATTATTTTGGTACGAGGAGCGTGCGAGGGGGCTGATTTCTCCTAGAATAAGTTAGAAGAAAGCCCGGGTTGTGGCTTTGATGTATAATAAATGGGTTTCAGTTTAATGTATGTATTGTATAAAATAAAAACATATTAACTCTTGTAACTATTGGGTATATAGTTGGATTCATAGTTGGCATGTATATTGAGTATTGTTTATGGGCCCAAGTGGACGTTTTTAAATCATAAAGCGTATATTGAATTTGTTTGGGACGGGTTTATGCGAGGTTAAGTATTTAGGTAGAGCTCCGTTACAAAGGAGACTACGGGTTTTCATAAAATGTCGGGTCACCCGACGTTCCACGAAATATTCCAGCGGGTTGAGAGGGTAGTCAATGGACCCCGGGATTTGGGGGCGTCTAGAGGCCGTGGAACATAAACAAACGCAACCAAAGCTTCGCAAATCTGAAAATATTAGATTGCAACCTTTAGCAAATTTGTAATGGTGATGTCGTGATTAGTTTGTGGGGCCGAAGGCGAATTAAATTTGCGGCATGTATAATAGTATGTCCCCATGCCGATAAAGGCAATTTGGTTTTCAAAAGTAATGGTCGAGCAATCAATTGTAGACGTTTGATAAAAGATTCAGCCAACCCATTCTGAGAATGAACATGAGCAACAGGATGTTGAGCATCTATACCAATAGACATACAATAATCAAGGAATGTTTGAGATGAGGTCACCGGCTATCAAGGCGAATTGTATTGATAGGGTGATCGAGGAGTGTGCTCTAAAGTCGACTTATTTGAGCCAATAATCTAGCAAAGGCAACATTTCTACTAGAAAGAAGGCATACATGAGACCATCGAGTGGACACATCAATTAAAACCATAAAATAACGAAAAGGTCCACTAGGTGGGTGAATAAGCCCATAAATATCCCCTTGAATACGTTCTAGAAAAGTAGGGGATTCAAATGTAACCTTTGTAAAAGATGGTCTAATAATTAATTTGCCTTTGGAACAAGCAGCACAAGTATAACCATCAGTTACTAAAATTTTTCTGCTTGTTAATGGATGCCCATTAGAATTTTGAACTATACGGCGCATCATGGAAATTCCGGGATGCCCAAGTCGTTCATGCCAAAGTAAAAATGCATTGGAGTCATTGAACTTCTAGTTCATGACAGCATAAGATTCAATAGATCTAATAGTTGTCTGATATAACCCACAAGATAAAGAAGGCAATTGTTCCAAGATACATTTTTGCCCATAAATAATAGAAGTAATGAGTAAATACTCATTTGCATCATGATTCATAGTTTCAATATGATATCCATTTTGGTGAATATCTTTGAAACTGAGTAAATTTCTACTAGATTTATTAGAATAAAGGGAATCTTCAATTTGAAATTTAGTGCCTTTAGGTTGAATAATGGTGGCTTTTCCGGAGCCTTTAATCAGGTTAACAGGACCTGAGATAGTATGAACATTAGATTAAGCTAATGTGAAGTTTAAAAAATATTTCTTATCATGCAAGATCGTGTGGGTTATGGCACAGTCAACAAGACATGCATCATCGACAGATGGCATATAATTGATCAATTTTGAGGAGGGATCCATATATCTTCAAAATAAAAAACGATATGTAAATAGAAATCAAAGTTCGCATGCATTATAAATAACTGTATGGAAAAACAGTATGGAAAAGAAAATAACATAAAAAAAAAAACATGATAATCATATGTCTCAATCATAGCACACATTGCAATCCCTAATCAAATGGTCAATTTTTCCACTTGGATCTTCAAAAAATGTAAACATCAAAAATGTTTTAAAGGTGCTGCACCATCATCATCAAAGAAAGGATCATCAGGATCCATAATGTCTTTTCCATCAATAAAATTTGTTTCAATTTGCTTGTCTTTTCCTTTCATGGAGGCCTGATAAAGGTCAACCAAATGCTTGGCCGTACAACAGGTACAAGACCAGTGACCTTTCATTCCACATCTGTAACATTTAGTCTCATAAAGCTTTTTGTTATGTGGCCCTGTTGCCTTCAGTTGACACAAGGCAGTTCAGCTTCTGGTTGTTGGAGGTATTGTTCTTGTTTGGGGCCCAGTTATAATTACCTCGATTCAAAAATTGTGAGACCGACCACGGCCTCGGCCTTGTCCATAATATCCATGCCACATGCCCACACCCGTCTAATGGCAGATTGTAGCATTGGCAGACAATGCATAAATCCAACAGGGTAGAGATTGGTGGTTTTTCGGTAACAATTCATTATTGCGCACCATTTCTGAGGAGGCATGCAATTAACTCTGTGTTGGTAAAACCAGCTCTCTTATATTCTTCTTCTTGAGGAGCACATTAGAGGCTTGAAAAGTGGTGTATGTTTTCTCAAGCAAGTCCTCATCTGTAATCTTTTCTCCACATAATTTCAACTGAGAACTAATTTTGAACAAGGCTAAGTTGTAGTCACTAACTGACTTGAAATCTTGTAGTCGTGAATGAAGCCAATTATAACGGGCCTTCGGAAGATTTACGATCTTTTGATGATCATATCATTCTTTCAAACTCGTCCAGAGGATCAATGGATCCTTGATCGTTAGATATTCACTTCTTAGGCCTTCATCAATATGATGGTGAAGGAATATTAAGGCCTTAGCGCGATCCTGCAGGGATGCGGTATTTCCTCCTTTGATTGTGTTTCCAAGTTTCATAGCATCCAAGATCTAAGATAAATAATTCTTGCCAGAAATATCAAGGTCATCAAATTCGAGTTTGGTGATATTGGACATTTTTTGTCTGAAATGAAAGCTTCATGCTTGAACATTCCTGACGCAGGCTTCAGGCCTGATTTGAGAAAAGAAAATAATTATTCTTCAACTTCAAGCATAAGGCTTGAATATTTCAAACATAAGTTCGAATTTGGTTTTACATGAGTTCAAACTTCCCGGGCTTTTAACTACGGGTGGAAATACGAAAAATTGCAAAAATTTAGACTATAAAATTGAAATGTACCTTTCTTGTTTTATGATTTTGTAATATCGCCTGAGGTATGAGTTCCCTGGATTTGAGCTTTCTGACTTTGTGATTGTTCGAGCTCTCGTGCTGATAACGTGTTGAAAGATAAAGAAGAGAAAAAAGATAATAGAAATAATTTAAGAAAAAAAACTATATTTTCATTCTTCCAGAAACCCATATATATAGTATTACAGTCATTAATACTGTAATAATTATTCACCGATAAATATGTAGTCATTCCATGATTATCAGGTAGATCATTTACTAACAAATATATATATATATATATATATATATATATATATATATATATATATATATATATATATATATATATATATATATATATATAGTTTAATATTGGGCTTGTCAAGCCTGCTTGCTCTGGTCACATCAGAGCTTGCCCGCCCACAAGCTTGTCGGACAGCCCGGAGCTTGAGTCGCACGAGCTGCCCGCTGGAGCTGTCGACTCGTTGGAGACCCCTATATATTGCAACATCTCGATTGAATCACCATTGTCTTTCTTGAATAGATATTGAAGGAAAATTGTTATTGATGTAAACCATCCCTAATAAATCTAAAATCATATCGTATCATCTAGTTTTATAATATAAAGTAGAAGCCAATCATCAAGTCTTATAATATAAATTAAGTAGAAGTAGAAGTAGAAGCTTATTGATTCAATCATGATAAAAAATGATGTAAGTCCTATGGTAAGTATTCAGATCTACATGTCCTTTTGCA
Organism: Tetrastigma voinierianum; assembly: GCA_016808115.1. Lineage (NCBI taxonomy): Eukaryota > Viridiplantae > Streptophyta > Magnoliopsida > Vitales > Vitaceae > Tetrastigma > Tetrastigma voinierianum. The sequence continues at coordinate 376,082 of JAEQBH010006351.1, read as the reverse complement.
AGGAGCCTTTGACAAAGAGCCTTTTGTTTTCTATGTGATTTTATAATTGATAATAAGACGTTAGATCAAATAAAAGTTAAGTGTGACTCGGAGAGCATAATCATTATATATAAAAAAAACCATACGATATCCTTCTTGTAATTCCATTTTAGCTCATCAACAAAAAAATAAAAATAAAATAAAAATAAAATTGTCTATCATGTTTAGTTCATATGGTAAAACACTTAACGTTTCAAAAAGACAAGGTATAGAAAGAGGAGGGGTTTCGGTTCGAGTTTGAATGAGAACAGTTTACTACATTATAACTAAAGTGTTTAGTTATAAAAAATAAAATAAAAAAATTACTTTTTAAAACTCTACACATAAGCTTAGGGCAATAAGAGAATTTTATGCGGAAAAAAATTATAACTTTATTTTCATTTTTTAAAAACTTTTCTCCACTTTTTTCTATCTAATAAAAACACAATTTTCCTAAGTCATTAACCTAATTGTAACTTATTAAACCTTTTTGGGATGTTTTATCATAAAATGTTATTTAATGTAGAATGTGATTACTTTGCAAAGCGCATTGTTTGTGAACGATTTCTTTTCCTTATCACTACCCACCTAAGAAAGCATTTAAGGGACCTTGGTGCAGTGATATATATATATATATATGCTATGAATTAATGAAATTCAATATATTACTTTTTATTTAATCTAAAATCTATTTACCTTTTTTTTTAAAAAAAAAAAATACAATGGAGAATGATGATGCTTTTTCAGCCGGGTTGGTACGGAGGCGTATTGGAATCGGCCCCGGGCTGGCTTGGAGCTGCCGTGGCCGGCCGCGGCTCACGGATCGCTGCGCTCCCACAAAAACAAGTAACCAAGGAGGAGGATCGGCCCGGGGCTCTTGGATTGCCTCTCGATGCCCTAAGTTAGTTTCTTTCTATGGAGAGAAAAGTCTATTTGTTTGGAGGGCGAATGTTCAGCGTACCTTTCACCAATGGGGTGGCCTGGTATTTATAGTATATGTTTTTCCCAATTGGATGGTGGTAAGGATTCTCTCTCATTGGATGGGATTCTCTGCCCTTATCATTATCAGATTACTAAGGGATAATTAGGGAGTAGTTATTAAGTATTATCCTACTTCCCTTATTGATGAGATTTGGTTTGATTTACGGGATAAGCAATTATTGGGAATTATCCTACTTCCCTTAACGATGAGATTTGGTTTGATTTACGGGATAAGCAGTTATTGAGAATTATCCTACTTCCCTTAATGATGAGATTTTGTTTGATTTACAGGATATGGGCTTTCCGAGGAGGTGTCGGGTGCTATTAATATAAGGCGAAAGCGGGCTCCAGTTTGGGCTGGTGCTAGAGGCGGGTGTTTCGATGAGCTTACCTTTTTCTTGGGCCGGTGTGTGGAGCTGTAGCGCCCTATTTTTTAAACCCTATCAGTTGCCCCCTAGTCCTTGGTTACGACGAGCGTGGGCAAGGGTTGTATCGTTTCTTGAATCGGGTGCGACTTCCACGTGGCCGTTCAGGTCTGGTTTGGTTAGGGCTTTGTCGTCATCAACCGTCCTATGATAATGATGACTTTTTGATTTTGCGCTCACTTCATCTAGTTCTTTCAGTTTCTTCTAAGAACATCCTCTGACCGTTAGTATTGTGTCTCCCCCCCCCCCCCTGGTATTAAAGCTTTTTACTTTTCTGCGAGCTCGGGCTTCATTCGTCTGACCTTCTGTCCAGAATCTCTTTTAACGTTTTGTGATACCTTGCTTAAGGTAGCCTTTTTCTTTTTATTCTTGGGACTGGTGCGTCTTTTTTCTTTCGGTATCTTTTCGAGTAAAATAGCGAGATGCTATGGCTAGATTGGTTAGGTCTTGTTCTTTCTACCTATTACTCTCATGGGTCCGGGTCGTTCCTCTTCCTTGTGCATAGGAGGTGACTCCTCTGTTGTAACTGATTTGGGGCGGACAAGTGGTGCCTCCGATCGTTTAATTGGGATTGCTTTTCGAGACGTCCTAGGGGAACCTCCTCTCCTCTTGGATAAAGGTAAGGGTAGAATTGAAGGAATTCATACCCGTGGTCGAATATCTGAGGTCGTGGTCTGAATGCTGATGGTGCAGGACCTATAAGGTTGGGCCTTTGTATGGAGAAACTTTCATGAGGCGCTCACTACAAGAAATTATCGGATTAGCTACGGAAACTAGCTAAAGAAATAATCCCTAGCTAATTTGCGAGGGATTAGAGATGGAATAGCAAGAGATTTTTTATTCTGGAATTATTGATAATTTTGCGAAGGATTTGTACCAGTTAGAGCCCGGAAATTTGCGACGGACGAAGTCTAGCTGTATTATCGTTGATTTTGGGCGCAAGATTGGCCGGCAAATTGGCAACAACTTTAGAGGCCAGTTTTCCCTAGCTAATTAGCTAGAAAACAAATGTCGCTAAGTCATGATCTGGAAATATTTTTTTACAATTTTATATGTATAGCTAGGGATTTTTCCCTAGCTAAAAATATAGGAAAAAATCCATCGCTAATATTGCCCTTAAATTGTTGTTTCACAAAATGTATGCATTTAGCTAGGGATTTTTCCTAGCTGACCCCAACTAGGGATAGATCCTTCGTTAAGTCTATACGAAATATTTTTGTTTTGATTTATGTATTTAGCTAGGGATTAGTCCTAGCTAAAATAGATTAAGGAGAGCTAAAATCCATACAACTATTGGTACCCATAAATTGTTATTTTTCACAAAATACTTGTGCATTTAGCTGGGATTTTTTTCCCTAGCTATTTAGCTAAAGGATTTTCCTAGCTATTTAGCTAGGGATAGCGTCCGTCGTTAAGTCTATACCGAAATATTTTTTGTTTTGATTTATGTATTTAGCTAGGGATTAGTCCCTAGCTAAAATAGCTAGGGCAAAATCCGTCGCTATTGGTGCCCTTAAATTGTTATTTTCACAAAATATATGCATTTAGCTAGGGATTGTTTCCGTCGTTAAGTCTATACCGAATTATTTTTTGTTTTGTTTTATATATTTAGCTAGGGATTAGTCCCTAGCTAAAATAGCTAGGGACCAAATCCGTCGCTATTGGTGCCCTTAAATTGCTATTATGCATGCATTTAGCTAGGGATTTTTCCCTAGCTATTTAGCTAGGGATTATGTCCGTCGTTAAGTCTATACCGAATTATTTTTTGTTTTGTTTTATATATTTAGCTAGGGATTGATCCCTAGCTAAAATAGCTAAGGACCAATCCGTCGCTATTTATGCCCAATTGTATGCATTTAGCTAGGGATTTTTCCCTAACTATTTAGCTAGGGATAGTGTCCGTCGTTAAGTCTATAGTTAATAATTTTTTGTTTTGTTTTATATTTAGCTAAGTTGGTCCTAGCTAAAATATAGAAATATTAAATCGCTATTGGTGCCCTTAAATTTGTATTTCACAAAATGTATGCATTTAGCTAGGGATTTGTCCCTAGCTAAATAGTTAAGGATTTAATCCGTCGCTATTCTTACCCTCAAAATTCTTCTCATTTAGAAAATTATGTATTTATCTAGGGATATGTCCCTAGCTATTTAGCTAGGGACACTTCCGTCGTTAAGGTTTTTCCGAAATACTTATGTTTTACTCTTTGTATTTAGTTAGGGATTTTTCCCTAGCTAAATAGCTAGGGAATAATCCGTCACTATAATTTACTCTCAAATTATTTTTTTTTCAAATTTACTGATTTAGCAAGGGATAATTCTCAGCATAGTTGGAAGACCAACATATAAGTCGTATATTGGAGATAATCATTATAGAATGTTCACTTCAGTAATATGATTGAGAATTTAATTAGTAATAGAGTATACCCTTCTGTTTTTAAAAAAATGTGCATATAGTATATATATATCCAAAGTAGTAGATGTGTGGTGCGTGTAAAGTTGCTTATTTAGTGCAGTCTGCGTTTGCTTTTCTTCCTTGGTTTCCTTGAAACTCCTCAATTCCCCTCGTGGTGCATGTATTTTGCCTTCTTTTTATTTTTTTTCCACTCTATTAATGTATAATTATTGACTTACTGTACAATTTACAAAAGTGACATGTTGAAATTGATTTCTCTCTTTTCCATGATTTTATCATTTTTTTTATAAGGACAAAAAAAAAATCACTAACTTCTATTTTCATTACAAGTAATATATATGCAGCCAATAGTTTTTCTTTCTTTTTAACATTATTTTTAGTGATATCATGACTTTTTTTCATATTTATTAAATTTATCTCTCCAACGTAGACTGGTATTTTTTTTTCTCCTAATTAAATAGGCTGTTAGTTTATTTAAGCTTCATATGTCTAGCACATAATGTTTATTTTATGTATTTTTTGTGTTTATCAAAAAAAAAAAAAAAAAGAAGGTGTTCAGTAAGATTCATAAGAAAAAAATTATTGTCAAAAGAAAATGAAGCCATTTCTTAAAGAAATAACTTTTATTTTGAAAACAATTTTTTTATTCAATGTGGAGTGGTTCAATCTAGCGCATCGATTGGTGGAAATACATTAATTTGATATTGAAGGCGAACTTTGCGGAATCACAATAGGGTGTGGAATTTGTTCACCTACAAGTGAAGTCCAACATCCAGCCAATAGATTTCACTACAAGAAAAATGGTGATTGTTGACATATATTATCTTGACTTATGGTAATATATGTCAATATTGCCTATTTAAATGAATAATTATGACATATCCAATTTGTTTTCACCAATAATGACATATGCTGAATTTTTCCATGACTTATATGATAGAACCTTGACATATTGTTTGTGTGTTAATAATTTACTTAACAAGTCTTATAAAATGAAGTGATCATCACTTGTTTTTCATAAAATGAAATATAATATTTATTTAATAATCTTTAATTATGTTTAGATGTATTTTATTTTTTAATCAAACCGATTCAACCCTTTTTAGTCTATATCAATAATAAACAAATAATTTTTCATAAACTATTTTTTAATTCACTAATCAACGTCAATGAGTAAAAAATATTTTATTATGATTGATTTTACGATATCAATTAACAAAAGTAATTAAAAGAAAATTTAATAAACTATTTTATATGTTTTGAAAAAAAACAAACACACATTTGTTTGGAATTTGTTTTCTACTTTTTTTCATATTTTTTTTCCTATTTTTACATAATTTTTCAATAAATTTACACTTTCTTTACATAATTTGTTGGAATTTGTTTATTCCTATTCCTACATAAAAATTACAAAAAATTTATGAAGGATCCCGACCCGGATTAACCTCATGAACCCGAGGGGACCTCGGCACTCCAATGGATATAGAAACTTTTCCTTAAACAATCAAATAAAATCCATAGGCGAACCCTTTACAATCATAACATATCTTTGAAAATAATGCGGAAGTGAAGTGGTAAAAAAATTTTTTTTTTTTTCAACCGCTAGATTTTTCATAAATCGACGAGAGTTTACTGTTTTCGGACTTTCCCAAATTTTAAGCACGATGAAATCGTTTTTAAAAAGCATTAAAAGCTTGAATTTTGATTTTCATATTAGGACTCTGGAGTCCACAACCAATCAAGCACCCAATAGACATACATATACATTGTTACTTCAAATCATCAAAACATTCAAACCTTCTTTTATTCCATGCACATTTTTATCAAAAAATTGGGCTTGAGCCGGGCTTAAGCCGACCGCCTACGTATCTCGTCCACTGAGAATCAAAGCCCACGTAGTTCCTTTTCAAAATATATACATATATACAATTATACATGACAAAATATTCAACATATACAATGTCACCAAGAAATATTTATACTATGCAGTCAGGACGTCGTCTCATGTGGCTTTCGACTCAACTACTTGAGAGGATGCTCTACCGGTGCACCTGTCTCGGGTCCTGAAAATGTTTTTTTAAACATATGGAAAAGAGTAGCTAAAGGAGCCCAGTGAGTGTACATTTTCATTTAGACAACATTTTTAGTATATATAAAAGTAATAAATACTTATACAATTAAAAATCAATTTATGCCTTAAACTTTCTTTCTTTCTTTATTTCTTTCTTTCTGATGGAACCCAGGGGATAAACACAGAAACCGAGTTTAGAAATGCTTGGCGGTGAGGACAATCATTCAGTCATAACCTACATTGGAGAAACTCCGCTTTGCATAGGGTTCAGTCCTTAGCACTTTATCACGTGTAAGGATATTACACTAAACACCTATTTCCACCCTCGGTTAGTAAGCACATAACTTTATACTCTAAATCCTTACAACTTAAAAAATTGCTGGCCGATATCAATCATAACAGTCATATAGGGTTGGGTAACCATCGGTAAAACATTTCTTCAAAATACATTTATAAATCACATTTTTTAAATCATTGCTTTATCATTAAAACACATATGCATTCTTTACACATTTTAAAACTTTCATAATTCCTTACTTATATGCATACATATTTAATATACATATATAAACATTTACATTAAACTTTTCATTTTAACATTTAAAAATCTTTCACTTTTAAAACTCAATTTTCAAAAATCAGTTTTACACTCACCGTTCACCGCTCAATCCCGCTTGCTTCCCGTCGAATTCCCGTTTCCCGTCCGATAGTCCTTTTCACCTTTTTCAAGTAAACCACAACTACACATTAATCATAACTTCCATTTTAATCCACCATACACATTCATTTTAAGCCAAATGAATAAATTACCCTTGAGCACTAAAAAGCCCCTAACAAAAAAAACCACTCATTTTGGCCAACCTTTTTCCAACAATACTCTATAGACTTTATGACCCAAAAATTATTCAAAAGGTCTTCAAAAATTATTAAACTCTCCAGATCAATCCTTTATATATCCAATGACATCTCTTTAAATTTTCAATTTAAAATTCCTTCTCTAAGGCCCTCAACCACATAACACAAGTTACAACATGTTTTTGATACCAATTTAGTTAACTCACTGAATCATCTACTGTTATCCTTGATTTATGGGATCTTAACTCCATAAATTGGAAATGGTTTCTTCACTCATTTGAAGCTATGGTTCTAATGTTTATTCTCCAATTGGAATCACCCAATTTGGATCACCAAAACTCAAGTTGTTGTATTTTATCTAGATGGCTGTTGTAGAACAGAATCTGCACATAGCTCCACTTTGATAAATTTTCTGGGCACTTTGGGGTTACAATTTGCATGCACTTCCTTCAGATAAATTTTTCCCCAAGAAGTCTATTTTACCCATAATATTTAATCACTCAATTTGGATGAGTTAAACTCCACTTATGGCCAAAACACTACAACCATACCCAAAACATAGCCAAAATCAGTGAGCTTCTGCAGAGCTCACCTTTCAGTCCGTATTTGAAGTCTTAGGCTACAATTTGCTCTTGGTCCCTTCTATAAATTTGTATCCCTATCTCTTATGGTTCTTTACCAATTGGAATCCAATTCATTTGAATGACTCTAACCCAATCTATAGCCAAAGAGAAACAAAACAGGGTTTTACAGAAATTTTGACAACATTCCCTTTACTTTACAGCATGATCTTAATGCCCTCAATTCAAATCCTTTTCTTTTCTAACCAATTCAAACATTTCTAGAGTTAAGATTCACCCTAAAACACATGGAAATTGCAAACTACCCTTGACCCCTCATTTCCATTTTGGCAGTGTAAACCATATTCAATTTTGTTCTTCCATTTTCATCACTCTAATCACTCAAATCCAATGCCTTATACCTCAATTTCATAAATCCCTAACCAATTTCAACATATCATACAAAATTCAACATCAAACCATAACCATTCACTCACTTGATTTTTCAAACCCTAACCTAATCCATTTCTTTCTCAATTTCTATCAAAATCATCATGATTCAACCTTAAATACCCAATTCTAACATCCGCTAAGAAAATCAAAGCATTATGCATGAAAAACATTAAATCAACTTTCCACCATTAAAAACTCACTTGTTTCTTGGGGTTTCATAGCTTTTCTCTCTTGCTACCACTTGGAAATCGCAGAGCTTGAAGAGAAAAATCACATCTTACCTTTGCTCCACCTTAACTTACTCCACAGTTTTCTCCCTTCTTTCTCTTTTCTTCCTTTCTTTTCTCTCTTTCTTCTTTCTTTTTCTCTCATGGCGAGCCCTCCTCTATTTCAGCAAAGTTCAACTTTTTGAATTTAGACTTTGACCCTCACACTTGCCAAAATTGCATTTGAGCCCATGAATCTCATTGGTCCATTCTAATGAGTCACAAATCCATTAACCTATTATTTTAATCATAACTTAGCCATTAAGAAAGGTTTTGATTGGCTCTCACAAGAAAATATCTCCCACTTATCATGATTTTTATCTCAGTTTCACCTTATCTTTACTTTTATACCGATTAAATGTCAAAAATATTCTATAATTAGTCTAAGAATTCAAATTGACCATGAAATATTCTAATTAAATCTTCACATTGGATTCAGGGCTGAAATCCACGAAGTGGATTTAAAATCATTAAAATCGTAAATCAGGACAATAGCGTATTATTATCAAAATTACGTTCGGATCACTGTGTCAAAGCGGACTCGTTTCACTCAGTTTCGGTTCGTTTAGACTCTATGATTATTTCGGACATTTTTCGTATTTTCGGCCTAATTTTAGAAAATTTCGGCGTAGGCTCGAGATTCCCGATCTGGAAATCATTATTCATAAATCTCAATTCTCTTCTAAATATCGGTTCAAAGTCATAGGAATGAAATTTCATAAAATTCTGCGAAACCCCTCCATCCGAATATAATAAGAAAAATCACTATGCCCAAATAGCGTCCAGGGTGAAAATTTTGGAAATTTCACTTTATACCCAAATGACGTTCGGAGCGTTCTAAATTCTAATCTACCCTCGTTTCTATCATTGGACCTCTAATCCGTTCAAAAACTACTATTATAACATTCAATCAGGTTGGGGTTTTACAATTTACCTATTTTTTACATATTTTTTTTGGAATTTTTTTTTTTTACATAATTTGTTAGAATGATAGTTTCGTAATTAAGATAATCAAATTTTAGGCTTTCGTATAAGCTGTTTTAAGCTTTTTTTGATAATTTTCTCCATGAAACTTATTAAAATAAGCTTATAAAGGGTCATAAGTTATTTTTATAAACTCTTCTAAACATAATTTTTAATCCAAAAGTATATACGAGAAAATGAAGCTTAAATAAGTTATCCCAAATGTACCCAACATATAAATAAAAGCTCTCCTCGTATAAATAAATAAATAAAAATTCATATATATATATATATATATATATATATATATATATATATATAATAAAAATAAATATAAATTCATGTATATAATAAATGTTATTATTTTTCTTTTGACAAATTTTTATATTTAAATATTATGTTTTCATAAATGTTAAAATATTAATACAACTATATAAAATTGAGTAAATAATATTAAAAATATTAAATTATTTATTAAAATTTTAAAATTAATCTTAATTTAAAAACAAATTTAAATTATATAATTATGATGTCACCAGTTTAACCACCGGTCTGACCAGTGAACCATGAATCGATAACTTTTTCAGTTCAATCACCAGTCCGATTTTTAAAACATTGCCTATCGTTACTCATATTTGAAGTTTGCTGTAAATATATAAGAAGGGTAAAATAGGAAATGGGTATTTTGGGTAGAATATTAGATGGGAATGAGTGTTTCCCATTTGGGTTGGGCTCCGGCCCAAAACTTCCCAATTCCCCAAGTTGGGACCCAACTCAAAATCTAGAGCCCAAAAATCACTTCGACTGCTTCATTCAATCACAACCGTTCATTTTCCGAGAGCCAAAACCAACGGTGGATGACGTTGCCAAGTAATCAATCTCAGTCAAAAACAAGAATGGCGGGGACTGGGTGGCGGCAAATCGAAAACAAATCTATATATATATATATATATATATATATATATATATATATATATATATATGTATGTATAAAATAAAAGAAATACATGGAGCGGCAGTGCTTCTTGACATAGTCCCTACATGCGAGACGCACTAATAGTGCGTTATATCATTTGCTAGTTCTCTTTTTTTGTTCTTGGGATATCTCGATCCTGAGATATTGTCGAAGTAGGAATTTGCCCGAGTGGGGATCCCTTTTAGAAATCTTCTTTGTGTTTGTTTGTGGAGAAATATCAAAGGCCCAACATGACAAAATTGATGGAGTGGCCGTGTTTGGAGGAAAATGAAAAACTTGTTTTCCAGATGAACACTTCAAGGTAAGTCTCTCACTTTTTCCTCTCCGATTCCGTGAGGGTGTGGAAGCGAGGAAAATCTCGGAAATTTTGCAGGTTTCTTTTCATTTTTATTTTATAGGGTTTTTCGGGCGAAAGGAAATTGGGCTTTGATTGATTTTTAATTATGTTATTGTAATTCGATCTTAATTTGGGTTTCTTTTCTTTCTTTGTTTGATCGTGAATCGGGATCGAGGGATTTAGGTTTTCTCACAGGTGTTGATTTTGGGAGATAGAACAAGAACACCCTTGAGAGCAGTTGAATTTCTTTATTTAGATGTAAGTGCGAATTTATTTACTCTTACATTTTGGTGTTTTGTTTGGTTCTTATATTATCAGATAGTAATTAATTTACTATTGTTATTAAGGGGGTGCTTAGATTTATTTGTAGATTTCTTGTTAGAAAATTTTAGAGATCTTTCTTAATAATGAGTGGGCAAAATGATTAGCACTAGATCCTTTGGTAAAAACTTCATATGCAGTCCATATATGGTTTATAATATTTCATTAAATCTAGGAGAAAGAAGCGATTGATATAGTTTAGGGAGTTGTCAGTGATGTAGGATGTCAATTTAAGCGTTGTAGTGTTACTTCATCTGCGGCAATGGAGTCATTATGCTAATGTTTGTTAGTGTTTTTCCCTATTTTTTTATTGGTAAAGAGCAATATATAGATCAAAAAAGAGCCCATGGCTCCCAAAGAGTATACTAGAGGTTTGTTCTATCCTTTATATTGGGCTTTGGTGAAATTTGTTTTGATTTTCATGTTCTAATTTAATCTTTTCTGACTGATTCTATTGTATTCTCATTTGATTTTTTTAATGAAAATCTTGTTATTGAAGCTCAATCGACTGCATGATATATGTTATTGTCACCAATGCATATTGATGACTATGACCCATAACTAATGCATATTCTTTCACTATTACTTTCAGGCTGTTTTATTTGTGTTTCTATAGATAGATCTATTTGATGATTACTACTTTATAAATGTATGATTGACCAAATTAGATTAATCACAATTTATGAATTGTAGTTTGATTTCTTCCTTGTCATATGGGATTTGGCTTAAATAGCCATGATTGTTCCATTAACAGACAGTTCTTATACGTATTCACTCAATGAAGCCCTTTCCAGCATCGAGATATTTAGTTAATTAAAAGAAATAGGAAAGGAAAAAAAGAAGCATTGTTTTGGTTATATATATATATATATATATATATATATATATATATATATATATTCAAGTTACTGATTTGGATTGTTATTTTCTATGTGGTTTCCTAAAGCAATTGGCAACAACCTTGCTAATACACTTTGGTTGAGTAATGGGGCACACAAAAGCTCGAGGGTTAAATATGGCTACTACAAAATGACTTTTCCTTGTTTCCTTATTCTATAATGAAAATGTGGCATTTGCTTTGGCTTGTTGTACTACTAATAGCTAGGTTTTTTCGGGAAAGGGGAGACCCTCCACATAGGTATTTGTTGGCCTTTTTCTGGATTTTCTTTCTATTTGATCAGTTCCCTTACAATTTTTTATTTTTTTAATGTAAAAGGTTACATTTGTGATACAATGATTTAACGTCTTTTTGGCCTTTTTTCTCTATCTCTTCATCGTTTTAGATTTTAATGTGTTCCTTGTGATAGAAATATTAATGTTCTGGACCAGGATTTTATGATGACCTGCCTATAGTTGCATATTCTTTGTCCAATGCATTTATTGAACTGTCTGTATTGGTCATTGTTGTATTATTCATCGTAGTTAACCATAGTTACACTTGAATCAAAACAAAAGAAGATGAGAAAAAAGGATGTATATGACTCTTTAGGATAACTGGCTACATATCACTATACTGAAGCTACCTCAATTAGAAATGTCGGGCTAGTGACTTTTTCTTCTTGTTTGGATCATTTTACAAGCTTATAGTTTATAGTACTAATATTATTTTTTGAAAATTATGCCTAGGGCTTTGGGTGTAGATTTAGTTTCAATTTCTAGCTAGAAGTCCAAAATCTGAAGGTTATCTCAAACATAATATTACTCTGAATTTGATCTATTTCAAAGTGTGTGTTTGTTTGTGTTTTTTTTTTTTTTTTTTTTTTTTTTTTTTTTTTTTATGGGAGCAATTTGAGGCTTTTTTTTTTTCATGTTTTATAAATACTTAGCTTGTAGAAGCCCCATCACAGTATGTAGGGAATTGCTTGAAAATACAAGCACTAGGGTGAAAAACAGTTTAGATTTTAACACCTATCACTCTAAGGTATATTCATTAAGCACTGATTTTGGTGTTTATATTCTAATTGCATTATTATTTATTTGGGGAAAAATATGAATTCACTTCATTATTCCAGATGGTCGAGGCATCAAGGGAAGTTGACATGGTCTATTAAAGGTATTTTTTTTGCCACTGCATTATCCTACTTTTCTCATTCACTTTGTGCCTCGATTACCACACACTCACCTATGCTCTATTCCTTCAAACATACGCTATCAATCACACTCTAAGCCTAAACCATGTTCTATTTCATGTGTTTCTTCTTTTAATAAATTTCAAGCTTTGGCTATTTAACAAATAAAAATTATATACTCCTGAACCTTAGAATGATAGAAATATAGCTGCAATTTATATCCATGTAAACTTAAGATTAGAGTTTAAAATGAATACTAATTTTAGTAATTAAGTTAACATTGATAGATTTAAGAGTCTTTTAAGAATTTTCGTAATTTTTAGTTCACTTAAACAAAATTATTTTAAGGTTTATTTTTTCCAATTTTGTTAATTGTCTTTCTTTTATTTGAGTGTATATTTATTGTGCTTGATAATATATATTGTTTTGTTCTGTGTGTAATGTCGGACATTTGTTGGCCCGAGGATAACTAGGGGCGAAGGCAATGATGGTGATCATAAATAATAGAAGTGTAATATTTATTGTGCTTGATAATATATATTGCTTTGTTCGATTATTATGTCTGCAGGGCATTTGTTGGCGAGGATGGCGGGGCGAAGGCAATGATGGTGATCATAAATAATAGAAGTGTAATATTTTTTCTATTCGCATCACTGTTGTTGTTGCTATTTGTATAATTTGGTTCATTTTTTATTGCATACACTCTTAGATGACCTATTTCAACTGAGGAAATTAAGTATTAGAAACTTTGCTGAAATTTTTATAGATTTATAAGACAATATAACTAAAAGAATAATTAAAAATGTACATTGTTGTACATTTTTAGTCGTAGAAACCCATTCGGTGTCTTACTCATTGGAAGGTGAGAATTCATTGAATTGTCCAATATGGACAGTTTGGGAATGGCATGCTCTGTAGACGATAGTTTACATGTTTATTACATGCATATATAGAAATTCGGTAGCATATGTATCCCTCTCGTTCTTCAAGTGCTTATACAGATATTCAATATCGTGCACTCCCAGGAGAACTAGGGAAATGCTACCGAATTTCTAACATGTATGGATAAACATGTATTATTATGGGACTATAGATGGCTAGCATTCTTAAATGGGATGAGTTCTTACCTTTGAAATGAATATATGGGTGATAAGGATGACATGTAATAATTGAAATGAATTAATAGAAATTAATTAAAAGAAACATAAAATCATAGTTTGAATGCCTAAATTATATGATTGAGCATTATTCTTTGCAAATATAACAGGGCAAAAAGAGTTCAGATCATCAGTGGATGTACAAAAGGTTTATGAATGGAATTCTGAATCAAGATTTTTTGAATGGGCTAGAAACTTTCATCAACTTTGCTTGTAGTCAATCGAGATGGATGAATGAGAGATAAAATTAAGTGTCCGTATAATAATCGCAAATTAATCGAGAATATGTCTTTTCATAAAGTCATAACCTTTGTTAGATACGTGTGGCTAAATATGGCTTTGTACCAAATTATTTTTTTTTTTTGTTTGGATTTATCGAGGGAAAGTACAATGGGCATGAGATAGTGACCAAAATGAGGGTGAATCATTGTGTATGTAAGTGAAGAACCATCAAACACATACCATAGAATGGTCATGGAAGCTGCTGGTGCTGACTTCAATATGGATGACATGGATGAACCACCTAATCCACGAAGCTCGGAGAATTTTATGATATCTTTGAAAATGCCGGATAATGAGTTGTGGCACGGTTATAAAAACACATTCACAATTGTCACTTGTGGCTCGACTTATGAGCATGAAGTCAGAAAATCATATGTTTGAGAAATTATTTGATCAGGTGACAGAATTGATGAAAGAGATTGTTCCGGATAATAATTTGGTCATTGACAACTTTTACAGCACTAAGAAGTTACTATAAGTGTGAATTACACCGGTGGAAAAGATTGATTGTTGTTCAATGGATGTATGTTATATTGGGGGTGCTGATAGTGACTTAATTAAATTTGTAAGTTTTGTGATCATCCAACCCAGTTTAAGAAGCCACCTCGTGTTCGCGAAGCGAGAAAGCGAAAGTTGCATATAAGAAGATGTATTTCTTCCCTTTAATTCCCTCGATTACGAGACTATAGCCATCAAATGCTTCAGCACATGATATGAGGTGGCATTCTGAGCATGAGGTTGAACAAGGGGTGATGCGTCATCCATCAGATTCACTTGCTTGGAAGCATTTTAATTAGATACATCCAGATTTTGATGCTAAAAGTCGAAATGTGAGATTGGGTTTCTGCACTGATGGTTTTCAGCCATTTGGCTAATCTGGACAACAGTATTCTACATGGCCAGTGATAGTGACACCTTACAATTTGCCTCCATGGTTGTGTATGAAGGAGCAATATATGTTTTTGTCAATATTGGTTCCAGGGCTAAAAAACCCGAAAGACAAGTTGGATGTTTTCTTATAGCCTCTTATAGTAGAGTTGAATCATTTGTGGGATGTTGGCGTGAATACATATGACATCTCAAAGAAGAAAAATTTCATGATGCGAGCGGCCCTTATGTGGACAGTAAGCGATTTTCCTACATATTCAATGTTATGCAGTTTGAATGCTGTTTGGACGGTTAGCATGCCCGTATTGCATGGACAAGTATGATGCTTTTACTCTCAAATTCAGTGGTAAACAATCGTGGTTTGATAACCACCGTAAGTTTCTACCTGCAAATCATCCATTCCGTAGGAATAGGCGCATTTCAAAAAATAAATCGATGGCAGCGGTTCCACGATTGTTACGTTCAAGAGATGATATCTTGTGATTCATAGTTTAGATGCGAAGAAGGTAAGCGAAGTGGGCGCTCTTGAAACTAATGGACCAATATGCAAAACATGTGGCTGGAGGAAACGCAGTTTTTTTTGGGACTTGCCTTATTGGAGGTCCAATTTAATTGGTCATACCTTGGATGTAATGCATATTGAAAAAAAATGTGTTTGACAATGTTTTCAACACTGTCCTGAATGTAGATAGGAAAACAAAGGACACTTTTAAATCAAGACAAGAGTTGAATGATTATTGTCGGTGTCTTGAGTTGAAACGGAATGAGGCTACAGGAAAATACCCTAAAGCTTGTTACACACTTGATAAGAAGGCAAGATAGACATTGTGTGAATGGGTTAAAAATTTGAAATTCCCTGATGGATATGTGTCAAATATGGGCAGATGTGTGGATATGAAGAAGCTGAAGTTATTTGGAATGAAAAGTCATGACTGTCATGTATTTATACGAATTAATACCAATTGCTTCCGAAGTAGGAAATACTTCCCTAAATGTTTGGAAGGTCCTTACGAACTTAGTTTGTTCTTCAAAGAGCTAACCAGCCACAATCAAAAGCAGTTGACATGGTGAAATTTGGAGAATGACATACCTCTCATTCTTTGTAAGCTTGAACGGATATTCCCACCGATCTTTTTTGACTAAATGGAGCATTTGCCTGTCCATTTGGCTTATGAAGCAAGGATAGTAGGGCCAGTGCAATACAGGTGGATGTATTCTTTTGAGAGGTAAATAAATATAAGGTGTGCTATATTATTTCAAGCATAAATTAATATTGTAATTTGATTTCAGTGAAACGACATAATAGTTGTAGAGTATCTTCGTAAGTTGAAATTGAATGTAGAAACAGGAAAAGTTGAAGGTTCAATTTGCAATGCATATTTAGTAGAAGAAGCATCATCCTTTTGTTCTTATTATTTTGAGGACCATGTCAATACAAAAGCATAGAAATGTGCCTCGGAATGATGATGGTCGTGTCTTTGTAGAAGATGAATGAGGACCGGCTATCTATCCTCAAACACCCCGAAAAGAGCATTTGGAAAGGCAAAGAAAATATGTATGACGGATAGAGAGTACAAAGCGGCCCGGACTACGTTTGCTTAATTGTAGGAGGTTGCACCATATATTAATTATTTATACCCAAAATGGTTGCAAGTATAATCATAGGATCATTTTGTCCTGAATAGGAATAATTAAAAACTGATATCCATTATTGTCCCTCTATTTATATTTGTGCAGTGTTTATGTTGAGCAGTTAAAACATAGGCAACCAACCATTCCCACCCATGAGGTCGATTCTATGCTAGAAACTGAATTTGAATTATTAGGCCTTAATGTTTTGAATAATTTGATTTATTAGTATCTTACATTTTTTAACATCATTTGTTGAATATATGCAACAGACAAATGATCCTTCAAATGGAGATTCCAACACATTCATACAAAATCTAAGTAAAGGCCCGTTTAGATATGTGACTACCTATCCCGGGTATTTTGTCAACGTAGATATAAATTTCACTATATGTACGGTTCTTCTAAAAGCGACTATGAGCAGTGGAGTATGCATTAAAGGCTGAGTATAGTGGAGATGAGAGTGATTATTATGGTCAACTACTCCCGGAAGTTGTTGAGTTGGAGTATCACGGACTTCGAAAATAATAGGATTGTATTATTCAAATGTAGAGTGGTTTGATCCTACGAAATGTAAGGTACAAGATTCATTCGGATTATAAGCTAGTGGATGTTAACCATAAACGCAGATTTAATCGGTACGAGCCATTTATTATGGCAATTCAAGCCATTCAAGTATATTGTGTACATATCGAGTTTATCTGCATTGATAAAATTATTGTGGAGCGTTTGCAAAATCAAAGCTCGATCAAATATTAAAGTACCAACATCTCAACAAAGTAGTGCAAACTTAGTTATTGCACCGACATTTCAAGAAGATGACATAAACAATATTGAGCCTGTGCATGTAGATGAAGATCTAGAAAACTTATGTGACTCAAATGGTGGCCTAATAGAAATTGAAGATGATCATGTTCAATCTGAAGATGAGTTGGAACTTCCATCAGAATCAGATGAAATGTCAGAAGATCCATTAGAGGATGATAGTGATACAGATAATTAAACTTTTATAATTGTATTAGAATATTATAGTTTCAAAGACTTTCTATATTTTATTTGCAATCCATTGGTGTGTGTTATTCACAATATGCATGGTTGTTATCATACAATATAAGATTTATGTTTTCATTATATCTCTATTATATGTTCTATGTATTTACTTTGTGTACAGTAGATGGCGCATAAAGGAAGTGGGTGTGGTGGAGGTGAAGGTGGACGAGATGGTGGACGTGGACACGGACATGGACGAGATTCATCTAGTATTTTACGTCCTGTTGTACAGTCTGTACCATATCCTACCCACCCTATCCAGACATCACCATCACCATCATTGACACCTACACCATCACCTTTATCAAATATAAGGCCACCACCCATTGTCCCTCCTCCACACACTTCTGATCCATCACCATCATCTACATCATCAGATGTTGTTCCCCCTTTTATAGCACCATCGACATCATCATCTGTTGTTAGTTCCTCTGCAGGCACTAAGTTATTAATAGAGATTGTGGATGAGAGGTATAACATATACGTACACATTACTTTAATAAAAAAATATGATGTCCTTGTTAGTGGTTTTGTTTTTATATATAGTTATGAATTACTTGTTTTCAATGTTGTATGTTTATTTTCACAGTTTCTTTCCATCTCACAAGTGTTCGGCTATTATTACAAAGTCTTTCAAGAAAATGGTTGATTCCAAAGCATTCTCGTGGAAGAAAGTTTCATCGACTAAAGACTTACTTTGTGACTTTGGTATAAACAACAAAAGAAACAAGCATTGCAAATTAATTATCTAATTTGTTCAACTATTAAGTTGGTTACTATTCAAGCATAAAAGTATGATGTCCTTGTTATTAATACACTTTTTTTGTGTTTTTTTTTATATAAAGAATTGGTGTTCATTGGCACCCCGATTTAATGGACAGATAAAGTCATTGTGGGAGAGCAAAGCTGCCGAAAGGTACTCAGACTTTGTCCATAAATTGAAGATTTTAAGAGATAAGTCTGATCTTATACCTGAGGATGAGTGGCTAGAGTGGCTTCAATACTGGGAGGGGCCAGAAGTGAAGAAAAAAATCAGAGATAGCTAGCAAGAGCAAACGATTTGAGGTAGTTGGACGGTACGAGGCATCTGCGCCACACGGGAGGGTCAAAGTCGGCCATTGAGCACACTCGAGATTTATTAACATTTTTAGCTTTAAAACATTTTAAATATTTATTAGTTAGCCTAATAGTCCAAAAATTCAAACCTTTGCATGGTTTTACAATTTGGCTAAAATTTTCTTTCCTTGTCATTTTTTTAAATATGACTTAAAATTTTAAGATAACACATTTTATTAATTATTAAGCCTTACAAATTTTAAATAATGTATTCCTCTAATTTATAACATATGTTATTTTTTGACTTAATAAATTCATACTTTAGGCTAGAAAGTGGTTGAATCCCAATTTTATGAGATATTCGAGGAAGATGCATGTGAAGAAAGCGGATGGTCGGTTGTTGATAACAGTCTCGGATGATTCTTTGTAAGTATCTCTTATATTAATAAACTATTTGACTCTTTGTAGTAAATGTTGAAAGTTAAGTGTGGCATAGAAAAATATTAGAATATTTAGATTTATTTATATCTAGCCTTTGTAATTTATTTTCTATTTTATCAGGACCTCGTGGAGGAACGTGTGACAGCTGCTTCTCAGCCAGTTGAGGGTTCCATGGATCTTCAACCAGAAGGTGACTATGATCCACATCTATTTGGAGACCACACAGGAGGTCGGAAAGTAGTGAGTATGCGACATCGGCTCGAAGGGAGTGGTTTTTGTTCTAGCCGATCGGTAGCTAGTTCCTCATCCTGGCGAGTGGATGAAGCGTCGGCGTGAGTAATGGAAACAAATGAGTATTGCGGAGTTATGGAGGCGAAATGAAAAAGAATGATCCGTGATTCTTTCTTTTTGAAGGATGAAATGCAGCAAATGAAAGAAGTGAATAATGAGATGAAAGAAATGAAGAATGCAATGCAACAACAGATGACCAATATGCAATCATAGTTAGCGGCCTTGATGCCCGCGGATGGGACACGAGGTTCGGTGAGCACCCACCCGGGTGGACTGACCACACGGATCCACCCGACTAATGATGAGGATGGCGATTTAGGTTTAGATGATTAGAGACTATGTTATTATTTTATTTTTACTATTGACACTATTGTATCGAGATTAATTTACATGCTGCTTTTTGGCTTATGGTTAATTAAAAAAAATTGCTTTTAGTATATTTTTTTATTCATTATTAATATAAAAATTTAAAAATATGTATTCTAATTTTTTTTTTTTAAATAAAATAGTGAAAATAGCTATGGAACGATTCATAGCTATTGTTGTAGTTATTTTCTTCCAATTGAATGAAAATAGTGGCCAGGTATCCTACCTAAAGTTAGTTAGGGATAGTGCGTAAGTAACTCAACAAATTAGACAAGAATAGTGAAGCCAGATTGTCCACAGCTAATTTAAATTTGGGACAATTCATCAATGTACCGTTGATTGTAAGAAGAAAATAAGCTACAACCCAATGGTAGGGATGAACCTGCCAAGAACAAACCAAAAGTCATTATTCTTGTCAAATTTTGAAAAAATAGCTACGGAATTGTCCCTAGCTAAATTAGCTAGGGACAATTCCGTCGCTATTTCCTTCAAATTCGACAAGAATAGTGGCAGGGGTAATCCTATGTACAGCTAGGACCCGATTACGTAGCTATTTTTCAAAATTGACAAGAATAGTGGCGAATTGTCCTAGCTAAATTAGCTAGGGACAATTCCGTTAGCTTATTTTCAAAATTAAGAGCAAGAATAGTGGCCAGGTGTCCCTAGCTAAATAGGTAGGAGACGATTAAAGTAGCTATTTCTTTAAAATTAAACAAGTATAGTGACGGAATTGTCGCAGCTAAGTCGTAGAGACAATTAAGTAGCGGAATTTCTCTAAAATTAGACCAAAAATAGTGGCCAATTTTCTTGTCCCAATTTAGGTAGGGCATTTTCTATCGCTATTCAGTTGAAAAATATTAATTGGTCCTCTGAATTACGACCAAAATTAGCAAGGGAAAATATATAATTAGCTAGGGAATTTCTCGTTAATTTTTTGCGACAAGCACTTTAGCTAGGGTTTATTTCCATCGTAAATCCGTCGCTATTCTATTTTAGCGACGGAATTTCTTCAAATAGCTACGGAAATTTCCCTAGCTATTTCGTTTTTTGTGGTGGCTATAGGCCCCCTTTTGGTGTCCAGGTTTGGTCTCTCGACATTTTGACCTCCTACGTGGTCCAGGTGCCTAAGATGGTGTGCTTTTTTGAGGTGGCCTTCGACAATGGCTTCCGTTTCCCTTTACACCCCTTTATCAAGAGGGTCTTGCAACATTTCAATGTATGTCCCTCTCAACTTTCGCCCAATTTCTAGGGTATTCTGATTGGGCTATTGGTTTTCTTTAGGGATAAAGGCTTGGGTGTCCCCAGTATAGCTTTGTTCTTGGACTTCTTTATTGTGAAGGAAGCCGCCGAGGGCTTTCTTTATTTGTCTAAGCGCGCCAGCGCTCCTCTTATCATCTCGGATCTCCCCTCTTCTCATAAATTTTGGAAAGAGCGTTACTTTTTGTTAGTGATGGCCGCACGGTTAGAGTCTGACCTCTTAGTGGAATACCTGCAGCTCTCCACTATACGGACCACTCCTGAGAATCTTCGTGAGCTTTGTTTTGGTTAAGTTCGGTCTAGTTTTCGTAAGCTATAGGGTGTCCCTAATTTTGCATTGGCTGTGCGTTTTTCAGGTATTTGCCCTAATCTCAGCCCCGAAGACGAGGTTGTAAAGCGGAAGCTGGCCACGTGTCTTCCGCGCGCTTACTCTAAGCTAATCAGGTCGGATATTCCCGGATTCTCGGGTTCGAGGTCTTCCCGCCCTGCTACTTTGAGGCCTTCACCCCCCTCCATTATGAAGTTCTCTTACGATGGGCCTCCCCGCTGTCAAGCCCACTAAGGGAGAGCTTCTGGCTCGGGTGGAGACGTTGTCCCGAAGGTCTTGGAGTGTGAAGCGGAAAGCTCCGGACTCTTTGGAGAAGGGTTGTCGGCAGGGAAAAATCCCGAGGTTGGGGATGTCCTCATCATCATCTTCTACCTATGTCCGAGTGCGGGAGCAAGTGTCGCTTCCTCTGGCCGAAGTTCCTAGAGCCCCAAGTTTGTAGCCTCGTTCTGGTTCTGCTGCAAAGGCCAAGGACACCTCGGGGAGGGCTGCTGAGTCTCCGTTGAAGGTTATGCCCATAACAGTTTGGAGTCCCCTTACGCATGGTGCTGAGCCTCCTCCTTCAAGGACAGAAAAGTTAGGGAGGAAACGCTCCGAAGCTGATGAAGATGGGGATTCCTTGCTTTTCAACGCTGAGCTTGCGGCTGGCGCGGTCTCGTCCATTCTCAGAGATTCTGATCTTAAGAGGTCGGGTGCTCTGCCTGTTGAGGAATCTTTGGCTCTATCCCTCCGGGGGTAACATGTAAAGTTCCGTGTCATGGCGTATGCGATTCTATCTTAGGTTGGGTGTTGACTTTGCCATATTTAGGTGTGTCGGTGGCTACCCATCCCGAAGAGTTTGGCCAAAGGACGAGGGCCCAGGCGAGGCCGTCAAAGCCACCCGGGGTCTACAAAGCAAAAGTGTTGTCTGCTATAATGTTTGCATGCTGCGGTCCGGATGCGTAATATGACGGAGGCGAAGTGAAGCAAGTTCGATTTGAGGCATACCATGTCGGTGCGAGTGCGGGCTGAGGATAGGGAAGAAAAGGCTCGAGCTAGCTTAAGAGTGGTGGGGGCCAGAGCTTAGGGTCGGGGACGGACTGCGGTGCCTAGGATGACTGTTGGAAGCAGGGACGAGGTTATGAGGCTGCCAGGACTAAGCTCGGGTAGTCGGGGGATGAGGCTGCGATCATCCAGGAGCAGTGCTTGGGTAATTAGGGAAGAGGCATGCGCTGGGACGAGCTGTGCAAGGCGGCGCCTTTCGGATGGGAGTGGTGAAGCTTAGGGAGCTATGAGCTGCAGTGAGCGGAGGTGCCATGGGTTGCGAGACCTTTAGAGCGAAAACTTTAGTTTGTTTAAAGGAATGGCGGAGCTATAACGAGTTTGAGGGATGAGGTCTGCACTCAATGGGCTTCTAGATGACTTGCCTTTCAGAGGAAGGCTGCTAATGCCTACCCGGGCTTGGATCTCAACTTTGATAGCGACGGGGCGGAGGTCCTTTTCCGCCGGCGTGCAGGAGACGAGCACCTGGTGATGCCGCTCTCCTTCCTCGCCTCCTGCTCCCTCTTCTAACGTCTGATCTCCTTCATGTAGCTTTGCTTGTTTTTTGTTTTGTTTTGTTTTTTTTTTTCGGCGGGCTTCGAACCACGGATACATGTGATGTCGTTCTCAATGAATACCCCATTTTCTATCTCGCCTTTTTGTGTCTTGTCAATTTAATTTTGCTTGGTTTTAAGGTTGTTTGCGTCTTGAACTAAGCTACTTGGCTCGTATTTCATGGCCTTCCTTGAGCAATTATGCTTTGTAATATGAAATTTAGTAGGCTCCGGAGTTATAAGACCTTCTGAATTTGTTAAGCTTTGCGAGATTGAGCTCACAGGGGCTGCTCAGTGGGCTATTTAGCCTAAGCTGAACTAGCTCTGCGGCTAATATGCTTGAGATGAACAGTTGAGCTCTTGGCTGGAGCTTGACAAGGCTCCGTGGGCGCTAATGCGCACGGTAGGCGCTGCTGCGGCTATATGGCCTTTCTTTGAGCTGATTGAGCTCTTCAAAACTAAGCTATGAGGCTACGTGGGCTGAATGCACTTTGGCCCGAACTAGCTCGCGGCTATTGTGCTGGTGGAAACGGTTGATGTAGGGTCACCCTTCGTGACATGGGGTGCCCTTCGGGTGGCATTTGTGGGGTCCACCCTTCGTAACCAGGTGCCCTTCGGTGGGTCAGCTCCACGGGAATATCATGCCCTCCCGCAAGGCATTTTCTTTCGCCTCAGTAAAGACTCGAACCCCGGGACCCGGGGCTTAAGGTCCGTGGGGAGCATCTGCACTACCAAGCGAGCTGGTAGCTCGGTTGGTGTGAAGATACTCCCGGTGGCACCAGTCACTGAGTCCAGCTCTTTACGGAAAATGCATGCCTAGAGAGGCATGTCCTTCTGTGAGTGAGACCCACTGGCATACGAGAGTGAACACGGTGAAGCCACACCCCTTGTCCAAGAGTGAACTACGATAAAGCTCCTTTTATTGTGAGACTCCACCGCCCATTGACCCTCCTTAGGTACCCTTAGATTGGAAGCTCACTCATAGGATATCCTCATTCCCAGGTTCCTTTCGCCTCCAGGAGATTCGAACCCGGGGCTGGGTCTTTTGGTCGATGGGAGGCGTCTGCAGTGTAAAATGTTGATCGTTGAAGGATCGGCTCGGATTAGCTCGTGAGCCGAGGGAGTATAAGTGGCCCGATGGATATAGAAACTTTTCATAAAACCATCAAAATAAAATCCATGGAGCGAACCCCTTTACAATCCTTAACATATCTTTAGAAAATAATGCGGAAGCGAAGTGATAAATTTTTTTCTTTTCTTTTCTTTTGTTTTTCAAACACTTGGATTTTCAGAAAAATTGGCCAGAGTTTCCTCTGTTTTTCGGACTTTCCCAAATTTACAAAACCTGATAAAAGCATTTAAAAACACTTATAAACTTCAATTTATTACTTCCATATTAGGACTTCTCGTCCACAACCCAATCAACACAATATACATACATATACATTTATTTACTTCAAATCATTAAAACATTCAAACCTCTTAAATTCCATGCGTTTATCAAAACATTTTGGAAGCGTAGGACTTAAGTATTGCCCTCTCACGTACCTCGTCACTTGAGGATCAAAGTACGTAGTTCTTTTTCAACTTTATACATATACATATATGCATAACAAAATATTCAACATGAACAATATGCAAAATTATATATACAATGAAATCACCGGTCTTAAATCACGTGTGGCTCGACTCAGCACGGGAAGTGACCTCTGTCGGCCCTTTTTGTCTTGGGTCTGAAAATGTTTTGAAACATATAGAAAGAATGAGCTAAAGGAGCCCGGTGGTGTACATTTTCATTAAAATAACATTTCAGTATATACCAAAATAATACATACTTATACAATTAAAATCCATTTATACCTTAAACATTTATGCCTTAAACTTTCTTTGATAAACACTTATGCATTTAAAATTGTTTTATGCTTTAAACATTTGTACCTTAAACTTTCTTTCAATAAATACTTATACATTTAAAATCCATTTATGCTTTGAAACATTTATACCTTAAACTTTATTTCTTTCCTTCTAACCATGCCTTACAATTAAATCCATTTTATACCTTAAACTTTCTTTCTTTCTTTCTTTCCTTGATGGAACCCGGAAATAAACACCGAACGATTTAAGTGCGGCGGTGAAGGGACGATCACATTCAGTCATAACCACTATCGCTGAGGAGAAACTCCGCTTTGCATAGGGTTCCAGTCATAACACCTTATCACGTGTAAGGATATTACTCCTGAACACCTAATTCCCTCCCTCAGTTAGTAACTGCTTTACCCTCTAAGTCATACAGCTTAAGGTACCTCGGCGATGTCCAGTCCTCGCAGTCATATGGGGTTAGGGTAACCATCATTAAAACACTTATCAAATACATTATAAATCCATTTAAATCCTTTACTTTATCATGAAAACTCATATATATATGCAAATATACATATACATTCTTTACACGTTTTAAACTTTCACTTAATGCCTTAACATATGCATACATATATAATTTAATATAAATATATATATATTGATGCAAGATAAACATGTACATTAAATTTTCATTTACATCAAAACTTTTCATTTGACAATATAAACATTTACATTATTAAACTTTTCATTTTAACATCAAAATCATTCACTTTTAAAACTCGATTTACCAAAACATCACATTTTTACACTCACGGTTCACCGCTCGATCCCGCTTGCTTCCGTTGAAGGTTCCGTTCCCGTCCGATAGATCCTTTTCACCTTTTCCAAGAAAATGCAATTACACATTAACCATAATTTCCATTTAATCCACCATAAACACTCATTCCTATATTATTATTCCTCTAGGAATCTATTTTACCAGGAATTGGAATCAATCAATCGGATCATCAAACTAAAGTTATGGCATTTTCAGTACCCGACTAGTCATTACCGATTTTTTCTAGTGACAGTTTGTATTACTCATTTTCCGAGGTCTTGACTTCATATTTTGACACTATGTCCTTATACTCATTTAAAGCTAAGGTGCTAAGGGTTCTATTCCAATTGGAATCACCCAATTCGAACCACCAAGAAACTCAGCTACGTCGAATAACCGGGCTTCAATCTATGTTCAAAAGCTGAACCAGAATTTGGCTTGCATGGTCCTACTTTGAGTGAATATTTAGGCCATAGGATCAGAATTTGGCGATACCTTCATTTGGTTTGTTCTCCTTCAAGTCTATTTTACATAGCCACTTAAATCCTCCGTCGGATCAAAATTGAAGCGAGTTATATGGCCAAATACCAAAACTGGTCAAAACAGAAAACAGGACATTCTGCCTTAAAGGCGCTGCCCAAAAATTGACCAAAATGTTTCTCTTCATTTTCTTTCACTCTAAACACTTAAATCTGATGCATTATACCCATTTCAACATAACACACACAATTCACTATCAAACCTAACCCTTACTCACTTGATTTTGTCAAACCTAACCTAAACCATGGCTTTCTCAGTGAAGTAGTAAAATTCAGCACCATCAAAACCTTAAACTACCATCAATTTAACATCCATACCAGAATTTAAGACATTAAACATGGAAAACATCAAACCTAACTTTCCACCATGAAAACTTACTTGTTTCTTGGTTTCTTTGGCTCTTCTCCTTGATTACCACTTGAAGATCATGAAAGCTTGAATGAGGAAAAATCCGCATCTCATACCTTGCCCCTTCACTTTTTCTTCTTGCTTCTCCTTTCTCTCCTTTCTTTTCTCTCTTTTCTTCCTCTCCCTTTCTCTCCTGGGTTCCTCCTCCTTTTGAGCCAACAATCTCTTATATTTAGATTTTGCTTCTACTTGACAAAATTGCCCTTTCCCACTTGCCAAAAATTACCCTTGAACCAAAAGCTCATTGGTCCATTCACAATAAATCACATCCATCTTCCATTATTTTATTCTGCTTAGTCATTAAGAAAGGTTTTAATTGGCTCTCACAAGAAAATATCTCCCTTATAGCGGATTTTATCTCGAGTTTCACCTTATCTTGCTTTTATCTTAGATTAAATGTCAAAATATTCTATAGTCGTCTAAACTTCAAATTGACCATGAAATGTTTAATTAAATCCTTCACATTGGATTCAGGCTCACGAAATCATCGAAATCGGATTTAAAATCATTAAAATCGAATCGGGATAATAAGCGTATTATTACGGTACGTTCGGATCACCTGGAAACTATCCAAACGGACTCCGTTTCACTTTATTTCAGTTTCGTTAGTCTTTATGATATATTCTAGACATTTTCGTATTTTCGGCCCAATTTTCGAAAAATATCAGCGCAGGCTCCAAATTTCAGTCCGGAAATCACTATTCACTTAAATCTCCAATTCTCTTCTAAATATCAGTTCAAAGTCATAGGAACTGAAATTTCTTAAAAATTCCTTTGCAAACCCCTCCATCCGGATAAAATAAGAAAATCACTATTCCTTAGGGCACCCGGTTACAATTTTCGAAAATTTTCACTTTATGCCCAAATGACTTCCGGAGCGTTCTAAATTCTAATCTACCCTCATTTCTATCATTGGACCTCTAATCAGTTCAAAAACTACTATTATAACATTCAATCAGGTTGGGGGTTTCTGATTTAGGCTCTTCAAAACTAAGTGCTTGAGGCTCCATGGGCTGATGCGCTAAGGCTGAGGCGGCTCTACGACTATATGGCCTTTCTTGAGCAATTGAGCTCTTCAAAGGCGAGATCTTGAGGCTCAGTGGGCTAATGCGCTGGCGAGGCTGGCTCTGCGATGCTAATGTGCTTTGAATTTGAGCAGTTGAGCTCTTCAAAACAAATGCGAGGTTCCGTGGGCTATTACGCCCCTAAGTTTGAGCGCTCTGCGGTTAATGTTCCTGAGCTAAACAGTTGAGCTCTTCAAAACTTAGGCTCTTTGAGCTTTCAGTGGGCTGTGCACTTTGAGGCGAAAGGCTGGCTCTGCGGCTAGTGTGCTGAAATTTGAGCAGTTCGCTCTTCAAAATTAGATTATTGAGGGCTTTATGGGCTGATGCACAGAATTTGAAGCGGCTTTGCGGCTATATGGCCCCTTCTGGCCGATTGAGCTCTTCAAAGCCCGGTACCATTGGGGGCTCCACGTAGGGCCCCGTCACTTTGGCATTTAGACAGCTCTAACGGCTATACATCCTTAGTTGGCCAGTCCTAGCTCTTCAAAGCGGTCTGGGGCTCTGTGGGCTATTCTTCCCCAATTGAGGCGGCTCTGGCTAATGTGCTGAATTTGAATAATTGGGCTCTTCAAAGGCGGAAAGCTCTTGAGTCATGACCGTTTTGACTTCCACTTCTTGGAAAGATGCGGGCGTCTTTAATGCTGGTTTATGGAGAATTGGAAATGATTGTGCGATTTTCCGAGTGCTTTGGCCTCCTTATAAATGGCGACTTCGCTATGGAGCTCATACTTCAAATCTTCTCTTTTGGGTATGGAATCAGCGGTGAAGCGTCGAGGCTTGGTCGTGCTGCGGGGTTCGTGCAGGGATGCAGTTAGTTCAGGTGGACCTCGCACAGTAAGGGTTGTGTTTTCATGGTTCCTTTTATGGGGTTATGTTCATTCCTAACCGTGCTAGGGAATGCATCTGGAGAGAGCGGTGGACTTTTGGTACCGCTTTCTCCATTTTCTCCTCTTCTTTCTCTTTCTCTTCTTTCTTCTCCTTCTCCTTCTCTTTCCCTCTCCCTTTCTTCTCCTTTTCCTTCTCCTTCCCCTTCTCGTTCGCACTCTTTTTTTCTCTTTCCTCTTTTTCTTCTCCTTCTCCTTCTCGTTCACACTCTCTCTTCCTCTCTTTCCCTCTCTCATTCTCTTTCTCGAGATTCTCTTTTTTTTTTTTTTGAGGGGAATTGCTTGTCTTGTTGTTTAGAGATGTAAGGGATGGCCTTTGTGGTGTAATCAATTGTACCTTCATTGGAATAAAGATTTTTTTCTTTTCTGAAGCGTGAATTTGTGTATTATGTTGTGTGTAACTTTCTCGTTCATTCACTGAATTTGAGATGTGTTTTCTTTTCAGAGATGTACCTTTTATTTATGAGGATATTAAACAAGTAATCGACAAACCACGCTGAACCCGTCATCGAAAGGCAGTGATACTTTATTAAAGATTACAATCCGATGTCTATTGATAAAAACGCTTAAGGTGCTCAGCGTTCCAAGAATGAGGTAGAACTTTTCCTTCTTCAATATGGAGTTCGTAATTACCCGATCGACGGCGCGAGACGTCTGATATAGAGTCTTCGGTTGGGCTGAGTTTTTCCATGTGTTGGATTTTTCCTCGCGAGCGGGAGCTTTTAAGACTAGGTCGCCGAACGTAACTCATGGGTTTGACTTTTTTGGTCGTAGTACTTTGCGTCTTCCTTTGGTAGTCTTAATGCGTTTAGGACTGATCACTTTTCATCTAGGAGGTCTAGGTTTAGGCGGAGAGCCTCTTTCGTTATGTTCCACGCTTGCCAATTCAATTCTTAGGGATTTTAATCCGATCTCGACAGGGGCCACCGCCTCGGTACCAAAAGCTAGAGCGAATGGGGTTTCCTAAGTTGCAAATTTGTGCGTAGTTCTGTATGCCCATAACACCTCGGGGAGGTATTCTACCCGTTGCGCTGAATCTTCTAATTTGGTCTTCGGTGCCACTTTAAGAGTTCGATGGTGACTTCGGCTATCCATTAGAATGTGGATGGCTGAGGGCGAGTAGTAGTTCTTGATCTCGAGCTTCGGCACAAAAATCCTGAACTTAAGAAGTTGTCGAATTGCTTCCCATTATCGAGACACGGGGCCACCGGGATGCAAATCTACATATTATGGCGCGAAGCGGGTTGCGTACCTTTTTGTTAGTGATGGTAGCCAAGGGCTCGAAGCCGCCCATTTAGTGAAGTAATCCTCTGACGGCGGCAATTTGCATTGGCCTTTCCAGTAGTGGAGGTCCTGATATGTCTAGCCCTCCCACTTCTTGAAGCGGAAGCTTGTGGCGAAGTCGACTCGGAGGAGGTAAGAGATTTTGGCGTGGTCGTGAGCTTGCACTTCTTGACTAGTTCACGTCGTCTTTGAGCATTGTGGGCCCGGTGAAGTATCCACTTTGTACTCAGACTTTCATCAGCGTCAGGAGCTCGATCTGTGATTCCATACACCTTCATGCGCCCACTCGATGCGTGAGTCGTCTTTCTGTGATGCGCCCGGGGATGGGTGTGAAAAAACCTCACTTGTAAAGGCTTCCCTTATGAATAGTAAACTTGGCCGACCTCGTCCTAAGCTTAGAAGCCTCTTTTGGGTCGTTAGGTAGCAGTCCGTCTACTAAATAGTCCCAAATGGGGTCCATTCAGCTCGGCTCGGACATGATGGGGAAGACTTCCTCGTCATAGAGATCTATAGAGGGCTCTGCAAGGTGCTCGACAAGCGTCTGTTTGTTAAGATCTTCTTGGGAGGCTGTAGTCAGTTTTGCTAGGGCATGCAGCACCGCGGAGTTCTCTTGCTCTAGGTATGTCGACACAGGCCGCTAAACTTCCTGATGATTCCCTTACCTTTTGAGGAATTATGGGATCACTTTTCACCTTTGGCCTCGTAGGTGTCTTCTATTTGCTTTACTACCAACTGGGAGTCGTTGCATACCTCAAGCTGGTCAACTTCCATTGAATGGGTGAGGTTGAGTCCAGCGATGACGGCCTCATACTCGGCCTCATTGTTGGAGGCTTGGAACCCAAATCTGAATGCATATTCGATATCTATTCATGCAGGAGGTGAATTAGCCGGCACGCTCCATGAGCATTGGCGGCCCCGTCTATAAAGCGACTTCCAAATCTGGGGTCGGGCGTTAAGCTCAAACTATCTCGGCAAATTTCTGCTTAGGAATTGAACTCCATGAAAAAATCTACCAAGACCTACCCTTTTATTACCGTTTTTGGTTTATATATGATGTCGAACTCACTCAACACTAAGGCCCTTCATCGATCTTCGAGGTCTACGGTTTATTAGCCAGCACTTGCTTCATGGTGTTAATTGGGACTTCAATGGTATGAGCTTGAAAGTAAGGGCGGAGCTTTCGGGGAGGCCACGGTTACTAACGCCAGGATTAGTTTCTCCATCCTTGGATACCTCTCCTCTGCTCCTCTCAAAGCTCGGCTACAATAGAAGTAGGCCCCGGATGCATGCTAGTCGCTGTCACCTTCAGGACGGGATGGTCGAGAAATGGGACTGCAGTGCAATTGGGAGTTCCCCCTTCAGAGGGGCTTACCAGAATGGGGGGAGAGCTCAAGTAAGTTTTCAGTGTTGAGAACGCCTCTTCGCAACGTGTGTCCCATTGAAAAGCTTTCTTTAGAACCTGGAAGAAGGGTTGACATTTATCGCTGGCCTTAGACACAAATCGGCTTAACGCGGCTATTCTTCCAGTTAGACGTTGGACTTCTTTTATGTTTGACAGTGGCGGCATGTCGAGCACAGCTTTTATTTTGTCTGGATTTGCCTCAATTCCTCGATTGTTGACTATAAAACCTAAGAATTTTCCGGCTGAGACTCCAAAAGCGCATTTAGTTGGATTCAACTTCATGTTATACTCTCTCAGAATCTTGAATGCTTCGGACAGATGAGCTACGTGGAGCTTGGCCGTGGTTGATTTCATTAACATGTCATCCACATATACCTCCATGGATGCCCCAATTTGCTTCTGGAACATCCTGTTTACCAACCTCTGGTATGTTGCTCCTTCGTTTTTGTGAGGAGTTCACACCGATAACTTAAGCCAGGTCCACTTGCCCGGGTGGTGGGCAGGTCTTCTCTTGGTCAGCCGGGATCCATCTGACCGGTTGTGGCGAGGAAGCATCCATGAAAGCTGAGGAGTTCATGGCGGTACGTGGCATCTACAGTGAGGTCGATCGGTGGCGGGAGAGCTATCTTTTGGGCATTCTCGGTTGATGTCAGTGAAGTCGATCTTGGTCGCCCTTGCCAGATTCGCTTTTTGCAGTGCGGCGCGTTGGCCAACCATTCAGGATACTCCACTTCTCTGATTGCCCCTTCCTGGAGGAGCTTGCAGACCTCCTCATTTATCGCTTTTTGTCTTTCTGGAGCGAAACTCCTTCTTTTTTGCTTGACTGGTTTGAAAGAGGGAATGACATTTAGTTTGTGAGTGATTATTGCGGGGTCAATCCCTCCCATGTCCTCCTGCCTCCACGAACATCCTTGTTCT
Organism: Tetrastigma voinierianum; assembly: GCA_016808115.1. Taxonomy (NCBI): domain Eukaryota; kingdom Viridiplantae; phylum Streptophyta; class Magnoliopsida; order Vitales; family Vitaceae; genus Tetrastigma; species Tetrastigma voinierianum. The sequence continues at coordinate 343,881 of JAEQBH010006351.1, read as the reverse complement.
GTTTCAAGAAGTGAATAAGGAGATGTCTAAGGTCTTCTGTTATCCTGGAGCCGATGTAGAGGTGTTCAGAGGTTAGCATCGATACAGCGCACGAGGCTCCGGCTCTTTCGGGGAATTTCGGTCGGGTGTTGCCTCGTTGCGCATGTCGAGGAACTCGTCCATGTATCACGTTAATGACCCGCTTTTTTCTTCGCTGGATGCCGAGTAGCATTCCACGTATGCGGTAGTGCGCTTTCAGACCATTCCTACTCCACCTGTGGTAGGAAACTTGATCATCATGTGGTAAGCGGAGGGGATGGCCTTTATGGCATTGAGAGAGGGTCTGCCCAACAACATGTTATAAGCAGATGGGGCATCTACTATGAGAAACTTCACTACCGTTGTTGCTTGGCACGGGGGGTCTCCCAAAGTGAGTACTAATTGTATTGAACCCAAAGGTAGCACTTTCTCTCCAGAGAATCCTCGCAGATGGGTATTGACTGGCTCCGACTTCTCCCGCCGATGCCCGTCCTATCAATAGATCTTGAAGATTATGTAGTTGAACTCCATTTGTCGGCCGGGACCCGGGTGGACGTTTTGTTAGCCACAACTGCCATATCACCAAAAGGTGGATAGGTAGGTGTTGGCATCCCTCGGTCGAGTGCGAGACGTTATGGATTGTGTTGGTCGCGATGGTTTAGACACCGCTTGTACTTCATTACCTCTCGACTTGATGCTACGCGAGTGAGCCTTCCTAGTGAGCTAGATTCCCACTCACCAAATCCTCCGAGATCCATTAATTTGCCTAAGAAATTTATTGATGTTGGTTGTCGATACGCGAGGTGGTGGTGGGCTCTTTGATTGACAACCGGAGGCTATGAAGCGGCGGAGATACCCGCGTCGAATCAAATATTCTATCTCCTTCCTGAGTTGTATGCAATCTTCCGTTCGATGCCCGTGGTCCCTATGGAACTCACAATACCTTGTGTTATCTCTTTTGGTAGGATCTGACCTCATCTGGGTCGGCCATCTCAGAAACTGTTCATGTTGTACCTCGTCTGAGACACGTGATGTGTGGGTTTGTAAGGGGGTGAAGCCGCGAGGTGAATCACCGTCGACATGCTTCGAGTGAGGTGGTCCCAAGCAGTCCTACGACACCGCGTCTCATGCGGAATGGTTCCCTATCTTTCTTTGGGATCTCTCCCGGTTTCTACGTCTTAGGGCTTCATCCATTGTTTGCTCGGTCATGCTTCTCTCTTTGTAGGTTGAAAGAGCTTTCTTTCTTGAATATGAGGGCTTAACCGCCCTTTATGTACTTTAAAGCTTTGTGACTTTCCGGTATGCTTGCACATGGATTCTTGGATATGGAAAGCATCAATCTGGCCTCCTAACTAATGATGAATGCAGTGATAGAGAACTTCTCGTTCGGTATATCTACCTTCAGAGACTCGGCATTGAACCTCTAGACATAAGACCTCAGGCTTTCCTACGGACTCTGTTTTATGGTTAATAGGTGATAACCCGGCTTCCTGTATGTTCTCGCTCCAATGAAGTGGGAGACGAACGCGATGGAAAGTTCTCTGAATAAGGAGATTGACAATGGTGGGAGCCTGTTAAACTAAGCAAAAGCCGGGCTTTTTAGCGTGATAGCAAAGACTCTCTACTGTACAGGGTCCTGATACCCATGTAGCTCAATTTGATTCTTATAGGTGTTAAAATGGTCGACAGGATCCTTCGCACCATCGAACGCTTCAATTTGCGGCATTCTGAACTTTGCTGGAAGGGGAAGTGGAGCACCTCGGTCGTGAATGGTGACTCAGTTTGCTACACTAGGGTGTCCACAGAGTCCGGCGCTCGGCCTTTGATGACTTCCTTCATGTGGCTGAGCTCCTGTTGGATACCTTTGAACCTCTGCTCCCATGATTACTCCCCCATTCTTTGCTGAGAAGGGTTGGCTCTGTCAGTTTAGGAGTCCCCCAGGTGTGCTTCGTTGTCCTCCTTTTTGGGGGCTAAGTGTGGTCTATGCACCACACAGCTCGGCTGGGTCACCTTTTGCTTCTCGGGGAGGGCCGAGGTGTACTGTATTCTGAGGGATGAGTGTTGACCTTCTGGGCTTATGTGATTCCCACGGGCGTTGCATTTGCCTGGTGAGTTGTAATTCCTCTATCAAGGGTTGGTTGGTGAGACGAAGTGCCTCCACCTCGTCCGTGTTGGCCTGCACAGTCTCTAATGCGCCTCCAGGAGGTTGGCTATCCACCACACCAGGCTGGTCTTGCATTCTGGAAGGATTGGTGTGGCTCCTGCTTGTATTCCGCATTGATACCATCAATTACTGAGAGATCAGCTTTATTTATAAAGGAACTATCGTTCCCGCGAGACGGCTCTCAGCCCCATTGATGCTTTCAACCGGAGTTGGGTTAGAGCGTGTTGGAATCGTTGGGCCTAGACTGGAACTGCCGTTGGGCCGGCCCCCTGGCTCTGGATGCTGCGTTCCCCTGCAAAAACAAGTAACCAAGGAGGATCGGCGGGGGCTTGCTCATTGCCGCTCCGATGCCTAAGTTAGTTCTTTCCTGTGGAGAGAAAAGATCAACTGTTTGGAGGGCGAATGTTCAGCGTACCTTTCACCGATGGGGTGGCCTGATATTTATAGCATATGTTTTTCCCAATTGAATGGAGGTAAGGATTCTCTCTCATTGGATGGGGGATTCTCTGCCCTTATTGTTATCAGATTAATAAGGGATAATTATGGAGTAGTTATTAAGAATTATCCTACTTCCCTTATTGATGAGATTTTGTATGATTTACGGGATAAACAGTTATTGGGAATTTGATGGAAATAAAATCAAAACGCAGCGGAATTAGGTTTTAAAATTTTTTTAGAAAATCTTATTTTCGCTGGAACCTATGCAAACACATATTAATATCAAAAGGTGAAGATCAGATCTATACATTGTTGTTATAGGAGATTTGTTGGCTAGTAGGTTGAAACAACTCCTTTGCACCAAGGTCTTCAGTTCGCCCTCCTTGTGAGGTGTGTGGGCACCAACGGTCCAGTCTAGAACTGATACACTCTAGTTTTACCTTTAGATCTACCTTCAGGTACTCAACGCACATGAGGCAAGGGATCTCTAAGGGGAAGAGACTCTCTAGGAGACTAGGGTTTGGAAAAAACCTTTTTTTTTTTTTTTTTTTCATTGGGGCTAGGGTTTATTATTTATAATCAACCAAAATTGCATAAATATCCAACCAATTTGGATATTTGCAAATTTTCCCCATACGGTCTTGATTAATAAGCAGTCATCTTGATTACTCATAATGCATAGCTATCCGGTATTAATTTATACTTGATCCTACTTATTACTTTTAATCTATAACTGTCCAATATTAATTTGAAATAGTCTTACTTATTACTTTTAATCTATAATTGTCCAATATTAATTTGTAACAGTCCTAATTATTACTCTTAGTCTGTAACCGTCCTAATCACGTTATGATTCGTGCCACAGTAGGCTGAGCTAAAATCAACAAAATTTATATACACCTAGGATTCCTCTCTTTGCCATTAGTATTTCTTTACCCAGTATAGTGAATCTAAGGTCGAACACGGGGATAGGTTTCATCCTAAAATGATTTGCATAAGTGCACGAAGGTAAGACTTTCTATTTGGACTTTTTTGGATTTGTTTCAAAAACAATGGAGTAGGTTGAGCGAGAAGTGTAAAAACTGAAAATGAAGTGTGAAAAGTTGCTTTGAAGGAATTTAGGTCTTTAACTTGGTAGAATTAGGGGCAAGCAAATTATGTCCCTCGGGTTTATCCTCGCGTTATGACATGCGACCTATAGTCAGGCATAAATAGGATCTATGTTACAACTAGCAAACCTCACCTAAAAAAAGCTGTATTTGAGTTAACACGGGTAACATGCAGCTATGGCCCTTTTGGTTTTGAAACCCTAGCATTAAATATCATCCGGAAGGCTCGTAAGAAGACCATCCTAATGAACCCACCCAGTGCATCTAGCAAATAAGTATACCTTTGTATCCTAAGCATGGAGAGTATTGGCCAAATCAATAACATTCAAAGCTATTCAACCTAATTTGAGAAGATGAGGCCATAAATACGTACACTGTGACTTTAGGTACAAAGGACAACATGCATGCCGCCACCAAGCTAAGCTTCATCTCTTCAAAGAAGGAAGCAGCGAAGCATCTCTTGAGTTGTCATCCTCGAGGGTGTTTGGCAACCTAGAAAGTAAGGAAAGGAGGAGAGAGAAAGAGAGGAAAATAAAACCCTAACTAAAATACGAGACTTTATTTACAAAAATGAAAACTTACAAATTCTTCTCTCCTCCTCCCGAGGAGTTCTTGCTTCCCCAAAATTCTCTCTCCCCTCTTTGTGCTAAGAGAGGGGTTTATATAGGCCACCTTAATACATGAAAATACTAAAACCTACAAATTTGGCTAAGTTAAAGGACAAGAGGAAGTAATACACCAAATTTGAAGTCGGTTAGCATTAAATACAAAAAAGCATGACGAGGCGGTGAATTTATTAGAAAGTGAAGAATTTCGCTAGGTAGCGAAATCACCGAACATAAAAACAAGTCGCTAAAGCACGGTAATTTCGCCTTCATGAAATTTCGCTAATAAGCGAAATTTCGCTAACAACCGAGTACACCGTGGTAGCGAAAATACAAAAATTTAAAGCTAGGAGCAGTGCCTACTTAATTTGGTTTTGGTACAGCGAAAGTGTATTCAGCTAAGGTTGCGAAATTTTCGCTAAAGTTGCGAAATTTTCGCAATCCTAGTAAAATTTTCGCAACTCTAGCGAAAATTCGAGCTTTGTTGATCTCCAACGCGCATTTCATCTGTCTTCAAGCGCATCGATTTTCTTCACTTTGCCTTCGGTTTTCATTGATTCTTGGGAATTTGGTTCTTGGCGACACTTGAGTTCAAACTTCATGATTCGTCATACATCTCGATATTGAACTCCCAAAGTGCGCAAAAACCTGCAAAGCAATCAAAAATAACCTCTAAACGGCATAAGTGATACTAAGAAGACTTGAACACTTCAATTGGCATTAATGACATGATTAGTGCACAAAAAAGCACTCAAAACCTATCTAATATAGGGTTCAAAATTGTACTTTTTGGGCACTAATCACACCCCCCAACCGAAACGTTGCTAGTCCCTTAGCAATGCAAAAACAAAAAGGAGATGCATGTGGTGATTTTCAAAAGTTTATGATCAGGTTTATCTACATATAAAACGGTACTTTAAGTGAAAAATGGACACCAAGTTTGAGAAAACCGCATGAAAGAGCCAAAACCATACAAAGAACAATTTTTGGTCAATATAGGTTCCCATGATTCTCAACTTAATTCCACCTAATTCTAAAGGTTCTTTATATAACAAATTACGCCAATAAATTGCAAAATTTGTCCCCTCTGACCTAGCATGACATGGCCTTAAATGTTGAACAACCTAGATAAGAAGTAGTTCGCACTTCTTTCTTTATTCAACTTCTGGCAGTAGGATGCAATGCTTAAAATTCGACTTCACTAAAGTCCGTGCTTGCGCAGGATTCACCGATGACTCCCAACCAATTAAGGTTTAGGGCATCAAGCCAAAGGATCAATGACCGCCTTCTAAAGGCTTCACCCCGGACTCCGAATGACTTCGAAAATCAAGCACCTACAAATCGTTAGACTCTACCTATCCACTCATGTAACGAACACTAAATCGATGACTCCCAACCAATTAAGGCTTAGGGAATCGGGCTTCAAAGGCTTTCGCCATATACCCCTCGGACCGTGCTCGGGTTTCAAGGCAAAACTTCACGACTTTATTTTTCTTTTTCTTCTTTTCTTTTTCTTTTTCTTTTTGCTTTTTCTTTGCTTTTCCTTTTTGGAAGACAACATAGGTCCTCAAGTATGGGTAACACAAACCTATCCTAGGTTGCCAACATGCTTAAGGCCGGCTATGCAAAGCGAAAGGAAGTAAACAAATTCACAGCCTATTGAAATAATCTGGAGTGCAGTGTGTGAATTAGCATAAGGGAGAAATTTCAAGTTGAGCATGCTGGAACTGTAAGTGACCAAAAATTGTTTCAAGCATGGAATTTGTTCTAACATATAGGTGACAAACAGTGATTCAATTTTCCTTAACCAATTCAATTGTCGATTGTAGCAATTCAATTGTTCAATTGAAAAGAAAAAACAAATACCCATGGTAAAGGCACAAAACATGATATGTACAAAAATCTGTATATATATAAACTGAATAGCTTTTGATATAGCCAAAATAAGCTGAATACATGTATCTCCGAAGCTAAATCATACAAAAATATCCTTCACCTACTATGGCTAATACGAAGTCCTAATCAAAATCGGTAGAGCGGAGTTGATAAAGATGATAACTATACAAAATCATAAAGAAACCTAACCACCTCCTTCTTTGTGGTGGTGGTGAGTGGTAGATGCGAAAGGTACGCTCTTCAGCTCACGATAAAACATCCAAATAGGTTGCGTCTGTGGTAGGCTCCTCTCTCTGATCAGGGACACGAGGAAGACCCAGATGCGTCATGATTTGCTGAAGCATAGAATAGCACTGGGTCAACCTCTGATCCTGGGCTGCATGCTGTGTGAGACCCCGGAAAATCCATGTTTTCTAAGGAATGATAAAATGGAAATTTCGGTTAAAAACCCGGAATTTTTCTAGATCTCGGATGTGAAAGCGGACTTTTAGTTGAAATCGTCTCATGAAATTTAGCTACTGCGTCGAATTGGTCCCAGATTCAGGGTGGTCGGGATTTCCGTTTCGAGGTGTGGGGTGTCGGGTGGCCAGCGTAGCGAATAAAGGGGATGCCATTTGGCACCCGTAGTGAGTGACACTTGGCATCAAAGTAGTGGCTCACAATTAAGCCATGTGTGGGAATTGAATCCAGTGGCTCACATGAGCTTGTGTGGTGGATGATGTCGTAAAGAGGATTTATGAAATAAGAAAATTATGGGAAAGGAGGTACGTGATTTGGTTTGAGGAAGGAGAGGAGGAAATTTGCTCCACATTTGACCGGATGAGGGCTCTCAGGTGAAAAGGACCCAGGAGAAAGAAGAAAAGGAGAAAATGAGGGAGAAAATGAGAGGAGAAAAGAAAAGAGAAAAGAAAAGCAAGAAGTAATGCAAAAGGAAAAAGAAGGAATTCGTGGAGAGGAAGATACAGTGGCCAAACATGGAGAAATCCTAGAGAGAGAACGTCTTCCTTCTCTCTAGATTTGTAGGCGATCCGACCGTCGGATTCTTTCGAGACAAGAGGGTGTTACACATGGAAGGCAGCCGCGTGGACTCCGGTTTTGGGAGTTTGCTGCTTCCAGAGGGTAGGATATTTCCTCTTGGTTTTACTTTTTAGCCTAAAGGCTTTTATAATGGTAGGGGTTGTAAGGAGGCCATGAGAGGCCATGTATATTAGTTCAAGCTTTGGAATTAATGGGTATGGATTCATGACCGGTTGCATGAATTTATGTAAGTTAGGGTTTTAATTAGAAGCTGAAAGTTTCGTGTATCATGGTTGTTTGATGTGATGATAAGGATTGGAACCAAAAATGGTTCATGTTTGCTAGGGGCCGTGAGGTACCTGTTGAGTGGTCCCAAGTTTGCTTGAGCCTAATTGTGTTGTGCTTGCTTGAATAACATGTTAAGTGTGAAAATGGGATATTGATGCATGCTTTTTGATGTATTGATATGTTTGCATGGAGAGTAGATTATGTGTATAAATTATAATTTTTCCATGGTTGGTAAATGTTTCATGTAGTGCTCATTCATGCATGTAACATGAGGAAAATGTATTGGCATCATGCATTTCATGCGGTCACATCGCGTCGGTCGGGTGTGGGTGCGGGGTAAGGTTTATTCGCCGGTATTGGTGGAGTGGGTCGTGAACTCGGGAAAATGGGACAAAGTCCAAGGTGAGATTCACCAGTGTATAACGATCAAAATGATAAATTACATGTTGGGCGGGCAAGTTGGGGTGATCCCAGGTGAAAAGTCCCACATATTATTCACGGTTAGACATGAATCCCGGCGATGTAAGTTCGTGAAAATGTTGAAAAAGGCGTGCGGCGTCCTACGGTGTAAACCCGGAAATCCGTGGCCCACAAAATAAAGGAAAAGAATAAAAATCAGTTTTTGATAAATAAATTGGAGGGTTTTCCAATGGTTTAGTCAGGGTATGTGACTAGTTTTAGTCACACTTGGCAGTCCAAGTGTGAGGGAGTCGGGTGGGACTCAGGTTGTGAGCATGAGAAATTCGCATCTCGCCATGAAATATGGAGCTTAATTTCATATAGGAAATAATTGTATGGAATGTGATTGCTTATTATATATGCCATTCTGCGTATGCATTTTAGAGTGGGAGTAACCCTTGTAGGAAAACTTTCTGCCGGGCTTTGCTCACCGTCGTGGAGACCCCCTTTCGGTCTGAGGGACTATCCGGAGAATGATGCAACGATGGGGTATCTATTGAGGAGAAGAAAGCCGAAATGTGGCTTTAAGAAGATTTTGTACCTATGTATAAATCTTTTGTGAACAAACATTAAGAGTATGAAAATATAGTTAAGATATGTGTATATAGTACGGATGTATGGGCCCCATGTGGCCCCTTTTGCACTCGGGTATGCGTCTCGTGATACGAGATGTATAAATTTCATAGGTGTGAAGATCAACGGACACCCGGGATTGGGGAGCGTCACATCTTTGGAGCTATGTGGTACGCTAGTGTCACGTATAGCATCCATCGCTGACTATCTCTCATTTGGCATGGCGTACTCCGCGAGAGATGGTGTCTTTGAATAGGATGGGCCGGGAGTATCTGCGGCTGGCGATGTAGTGGAGGCGGAGATGGAGGGTGACATCTGCTGGGCCGGACTTCCTGGCGTATCTCGGGCTCAGGGGCAGGTATATCATCGCTGTGGTGGTCCTCAGCCTCCTGACCCGGTACCTCCTCCTGGTCCTGTGGTCGTAGGTGGAAAGATACGGGCATAGTCATCACCCGCTCCACTGACATGATCAGAGGGCATCGAACCCTCATCTCGATCCTCGGCTCCTCTGGAAATCCTAGATGCTCGAGAACCTGGCAAAGTAGTCTCGGCATAAGTAGTGGAATGCTCTCTGCTCGTACCAGGTCCTTCCGATGGACCTTCTCCTCAGCCTGTGAGAGGCCATCACCCGACTCGGAGGAATTCCCCGAACAATATCCCTCCGAGAGATCCGTTAAGGAAGCGCCAATATAGCTCCCCACTCCGTTGTACGTAATGTCTTGAAGCGGAAACTCGCTTGTCTGAACAAATGGTCGATCAGCAGCATATGAGGCGGGAGCTGCCTCCTGCCAAATCTTGGTCAGCCGATGGGTAATGCGGCGGTCTTCCGAACCATCTGCGATGAAGCGGGTGGGCCCCAATCTACATGTAACCCTACGCATTGGCGGCGATATACGCGGAGCGAATGGCGAAGAATATCGGCCGCTCTGAGTACTCCGCGGCGATCATCAATACTGAACTGAAGCTCACGCGGACTAGGTGATCCTCTAGAGGTCATCGAGTGGTAAAACTGCAACACCACTCGTGGGTAGTAATGCTGCCTTGGAGTCATGAAAGGTAATAGTGAATACTCCTCGATCAACATCATGTGGACTCCTGTATCTAGGATCGACCCTCGTAGCGGGACGTGTGGTCTACGACTCTGATGGAGACGGTCTGCGATGGAGTCGCACGTTCCGGGAATGGGGTTCCCTACAAACAGTAGTCGTCGAATCCTCGGCGGGGTGGCGGTGAGGTGATGGGTCGCCTCGATGATGTGGCCCAGTGACGGTAGTAGGAAGGATGATGGCTGGCGCACCCACCTTTGACACTTTGTGTGTGAGCCGCTTGGAGAAGGCTGGGCCTCGAACTCTCCTCAGTGCGGGTGGGGCACGAGGTCCCATCCCAGGTGTCACGATGAAGCCGAAATCCACAGGCTCGAGGTACGGCCCATGGGGACCGGTGTTAGTGCTGGTGGGGCCGGAGGCTGGGGGCCTCCCTCTCGGGTGTACTGAATCTCACTCGGGGCCGAATGCGGGACCCACCTCGAGTACGAACCATACTGAGATTGAAATAAAATACTGGAAAAGGGCTCGACTCCTTTGAAAATGCATTTGTGAGGCTGTCTCGGGCGGGGCTCTTGAAGGCATGGCCCAGATCACTCTGAATCAAGGCCCGATGAGATCGGGGCTCAGGCACCCAGCGAAAGCGACTACGGACTAGCTAAACAAGGCTCGATAGCGATCAAATGATGGAATGGGGCACCAAAAGCTTAAACCAAAGGCAGCGATCCACAGGCCTTGTGGAGGCTCGCGAAGCTCAGCGGTGGCTGATGCGGCGGTGTCCGGTCGTAGTGGGCGCGTAGCGTGGTGGATGCTTTCAGTCGGAACGATCCACTACTCAGACGAGTGTAGGTAGAAGCTTGATGATACGAGGCGAAGTGGCGGCTATGAAACTCAATCGTGCAGTCGCCTTTCCGTGATGCAATGATGGCGATGGCCAATTTAAACTGAAACAGCGGCAGCGATGGCGATCGGTAGTAGAAATGTTTGGAAGATGACGGGGCTTCGGCGGAAGACCGCTAGGGGAGGAGAAATATGAAGTGACTATTGGCTATCCCCCTCCCAGGTTTATATAGAACCAACATGGGCAGCCGAAGGGTCTTCCTGCCAATTTTCGCTATTTTTAGCGAATTTGGCTCTTGGAATTATACTACACACATATTTCAAAGAATTTTAAATTAATTAATAATATATATAATAAAATTATTATTATAAAATTCACTATAGAACTATAACTCCTTTCGAACACACAATACTATACTATATAAACAAGAAGTACTAAATATATAAAAAAATGACTAAATTAAAAAGTTTTGCTAAGCAGTTAGAAATTAACTAAAATTTACTAATTCAAGACAAAAGTAAACATGGTGAACTGCAATTCGGTTTATGGAAACACCGGGCAATTCATTCTCAAAAATTTACTCAAGGGGGTCAAGGAGAGTAGTCTCCTCAACCTACTTGATAGTCACAGGTTGAGTCCATGGTGTTGGGTGCCCCAGTGTTGATCTGCTCCTACGGCGTGGCTTGTAGATTGACGGTTAACTACGGTTGGTGTTGATGCAGACAATATCTCCTCAACTCCATGGCTGATTACTCCTTGCAATTCACGGACACTATACTTTCACACTGCGATCAATTGAAACAACTTCATCGAAATTTGATTTTTCGAGTTTCTAATTTTGCTTGTTGTTCAAATGGAAGATGTTTAACTCCAAGGTCATGTTACCAAGGTTAGTTGCATGACTCCATTCGACTTTAATTTTATTATTGCATTTCTTTGTGGCAGAAATGGTCTTCCTAAGATGATTGGTACATGAATGGGTTCACTTGAAATTGGCTCGGTGTCGAAGCACCCATAGAAATCACTGGGTATTAAGGAATTTGTCTATTTTCCACAAGGACATCCTCGACTATCCCGTAGGGATTTTCAGCGATCTATCGGCCAATGATAGTGTGATGTTGGTAGGTTTAAGTTCACTAAACCTAAGCCTTGTATCTTGAATCTGACATTAGATTCACTTGGCTCCTAAATCAAGCAATGACTTGTCTATGCGATTCCCACCCGATATTAGTGAAATTGTGGGAGATCCCGGATCCTTGTATTTGACAGGGTATTTGCTTTGGATTATGGCACTGACTTGCTCAGTGAGAAATGCCTTCTTCTCAATGCCTAATCCCTTCTTAATTGTGCAAAGATCTTTCAAAAATTTTGCATAAGCAGGGACTTGTTTGATTATGTCCAAAAGAGGTATGTTAACCTTCACTTGCCTTAAGACCTCTAAAATGCCTGCTTGTTGAGATGCCTTCTTCTTACCTCTAAGTGCTTGTGGAAATGGAGGTGGTATGCGGTATTTCATTGAATCTTCCTTTAGGAGATATGCTCGGTACCAATTCTTCTCCTTGCATGGATTTTCCAACGGGTTTGGCTGGGTGATCAACCTCTTCCCGCTTCGGGGTAATTATAGCCTTAACCTCATCCATTCCCGAATTGTTGGATGACCCCACTTCATGAATTCCCTTGGGATTTGGAAGTGTTTGAGAGGGAAACCTCCCTCTTTCTTGTACCTCTAGCAACTTGTTGATCTTGGTGATTGAATACTGTAGGTTATCAATTTTCTGGTTCAGATTGCTCTCAAGCCCATCTATTCTCTTATTTAGTGTACTTTCTACAGTATCAATCCTTTGTGCCAGTTGCACATTGATTCCTTTGTTCCTCAACAAAGTTACCCACCACCTTACTCCAAATTCAATATGGCTTGTTCTTGGAGAGGATGATGGTTGTTTGTGATGTGAGGGAACAGCTGAGGTTTAGCGCTGAGGGGTACATAAGCAGGGGGGTTGGGTCTCCATGAGAGGTTAGGGTGATTCCTCCAATTGGAATTGTAAGGTGTACCATGGAGCATTAGTTATTTGTGGCTTTTATTGTCCCTACGGTGTTTGCACATTCGAGCATCAAATCCTTCCGCTGCGAGGGCCGTAGGACATGACTCTCGTGAGGTGCCTGAGGGGGGATTGGAAATTGGTGCAAGAGTTAGATTTGTGCAAGTTTTCGATCCTTTTGCCTCTTGGGTACATTTGCTTTCAAGCTCTCCACTTTCCTTGCTAGGGTTGAAATCCCCTAAGCTCTCATCTCTATTTCTTAAATGATTACCACATCCACCCCTTAGGTTGTTGGTGGTCTCATCATCCATTTCTGAGGTTAGGCTCATCCCAACCCTTAAGAAGTTCAGCCACGTATTTAAAATCCATGGCTTCATCGGGATGCTTACTTAGAAAGTCTCCCCCACACATAGTTTCCAACAGCTGCCTCATGGCAGGAGACATACCACCATAGAAGTGGTTCTGTCAAGTGTCGAACCCATGGTGTGGGCATGCAACGATGGTTTCCATAAATCTCTCCCCAACGTTGGTAAAATCTCTCACCATCTGTTTGCAAAGGTGTATGAAATTTGTCTCTTCAAATTATTGGTCTTGTGAGCAACGAAGGGCTGCCCGGGAATTACGCTGTGATATTGATTTCTAATGGTTACAGGCCTCGATGAGTTTAGCGAGTTTTGGCCTTGTCCTTTTAAGTCGATAAGATGCTTTTAGCCCGGCAAATCCATGTCCATCATACCTTCCTTGAAGGTAGTGCAAACCTCCTCAAAATCCCTAATACCGATTATGGATTTTCATTTTCCATACCATGATATGTGAGGTAAGGGTACGAAATAAGGCCTCAACTGCTACATCTTGGCGGGAGGAATGATACAGGATGGGAGCTGCTAACTCTGGTGGATGTGATCCCTCATGGTTCTATAAGCATTTGGATTCATGGGGTTCTGGTTGACTCTGTTGTTCCTCAGGTATGGGATCGATGGTATCAGTATGTACAACGACTTCCTTTAGCTGGAATTGAGTTATTGTACTTATCTGTCTGATCTACCGATGTGTCTCTATCCCAATGTTGCATAAAAGCACATTCTAAATTTAGAGACAACAAAGAAGCAAGCTTCTCGAAACACCAAAAAAGATGAAAGTTAAATAACAAAAATTAAAGCGACTCAAGCGAGAAACGGTGCGATCCAACTGTAAAGTAATGAAAGCGCGGAGTTCTGTATTTGAGCAAAGAAATTAAAAGTTACCTTCACTTGTGATGTTGATCCTAAGTACACTTTAACACCATTAGTAGGTTGGCACCATCCGACAACGGCGCCATTGGTCGTGCCATAGTAAAAATTTGAACTAAAATCAACAAAATTTATATACACCCTAAGTTCCTACTACTTTACTTAGTAGTCGGCTATTGCGTATAATTAGTCTTTAGGGTCGAACACGGGGATGGGTTTTCATCCTAAAATGATTTGCATAAGTGCACGAAAGGTAAGGCTTTCTATTTGGACTTTTGGATTTGTTTCAAAACGTGGGAGTAGGTTGAAAGCGAGAAATTGTAAAAGCGAAAATGAAGTGTTGAAAGTTAACTGAAGATTTGGGTACCCCAGCGGTAAATTAGGGCCAAAGCAGAGTGTCCTCGGGTTTTTTATCCTCGCGTTATGACATCTGACCTATAGTCAAAGGCATGCTTAGGATCTATGTTTTAACTAGCAAACCTCACCTAAAAACAACTCCCCATTTGAGTTAACAGAGCTAACGTGCGGCTATGACCCTTTTTGGTTTGAAACCACAGCATTAAATATCATCTCCAGGCTCGTAAAGACCATCTAATGAACCAGTGCATCTAGCAATAAGTATGCATCCTAACATGGAAGTATTGGCCGTCAATAACATTCAAGCTATTCAACCCTAATTTGAGAAGATGAGGGCCATAAATAAGTACTGTGACTTTCGGTACAAGAGGGCCCGACATGCATATGCCTGCATGGCCAGCTTCCTTCCTCTTCTCTTCAAAGAAAGGAGGCTTAGCCAAGCATCTCTTGAGTTGTCATCCTCAAGAGGGGTGTTTGGCAGCCTAAGTAGAGGAAAGAGGAGAGAGAAGAGGAAAATAAAACCACAACTAAAATCCCGAGACTTTATTTACAAGAAATGAGAAAACTTACAAATTCTTCTCTCCTACTTACTAAATCTCTTTCTCTCCTCCTCCCACTCTGCTTCCTAAAATTCTCTCCTTTATTACAAAAGAGAGGGGTTTATATAGGGCCACCAATACATGAAAATACTAGTAAAACCTACAAATTTACTAAGTTAAAGGATGTGTTAGAGTAATACACCAAATTTGAAGTCAGGTTAGCAGCATTAAATACAAAGCATGACGAGGTTAAAGAATTTCATTAGGTCACACTCATAGGTATGAATCATCTGCCAGCATAGCGAAACAGAAATTTCGCTTAAAGCCCGTAATTTCCTCGCTAGTTAGTAAATTCTCATAGCTAGCGAAATTTCGCTAGCTTAGCGAAATTTTCAGAAAGTAGCGAAATACAAAATTTCGCTAGGAGTCAAAGGTCTACGAAACTGTTTAACACCCAGCGAAAAATTGGCAATTTCATGAGCCATGGTAATTTTTTCAAGGTTGCGAAATTTTCGTTAATCCAGCTAAAAAATTTTCAACTTCCAGTAAGTTCCAAGCTTTGTTGATCTCCACGCATTTCATCCTGCCTTCAAATCGCAGACGATTTTTCTTCACTTTGCCTTCAGCTTTTCATTGATTCTGGGTCAAGGTCACGACACTTGAGTTCAAACTTCATGATTCACATACATCTCATATTGAACTCCCAAAGTGCGCAAAACCCCAAAACAATGAAAAATAACTCCTAAACGGCATATGATAATTAAGAAGACTTCAACACTTCACTGGCACACGACATGATTAGTGCACAAAGCACTCAAAACCTATCAATATAGGGTTCAAAATTGTACTTTTTGGGCACTAATCACGTTAGAACACAACAATTGTAACAGTCCTAATTAATATGTAACTGTCTAGAAAATTATTTTCCAAGCTTTGATCATAGAGTGTAATTTATTCCAAATCATGAATCGTTCATTGAAGTAATATAGAGGGAATTGGACCCATGACCAGAATTTTGAAGTCTAATAAATTCCCACAATTAATTAACCCTTTAATCAATTATTTTTAATTTATTAATTTCTGCAGTTATTCCACCAAAAACTTGAAATTGAACTCTGTCTCATGTGATCGATTTACTCGAAATTTAGAGTGTCCATTGATTTAATCATTACATGCAGCCATCCTCCAAGAAGTGGTTAACTAGAGTCGGGTGAAATTACCATTTTGCCCCTCTAATTATATCTTGATCCTTAAGTTCCATTAATCCATTAGTGAACAGCTAATTTATAAACCTCGTTATAAATTAGAGCTAAACTGCTCGCTTCCGTAATCCAATCCAACTTTCCATAGGAAGGGGATACCACTGATGGAAATAAAATCAAAACGCAATGAATTAGGTTTTAAATTCTTTTTCGAAAATTTTATTTTCAAGCAGTAGAACCTATGTACCACATATTAATATCAAAAGGTGAAGATCATATCTATACCTGTTACTGTTATAGGAGACTTGTTGGCTAGTAGGGCTGAAACAACTCCCCTCGCACCAAGGTCTTCAATTCCTCGCCTCCTTCCTTGAGGTGTGTGGGCACCAAATACTCCATCTAGAACAATACACTCTAGTTTTTCTGCCTAGATCTACCTTGTGTACTCAACACATGAGGCAAGGGATCTCTAAGGGGAAGAGACTCCTCAGAGACTAGGTTTGAAAACCTTTTCTTTTTTTTTTTTTTTCTTTCACAAGCTAGGGTTTCTTATTTATAATCAACCTTAAATTGCATAAATCCAACCAATTTGATATTTGGTAAAATTTTGCCCCATACGGCTCTTGATTAATATGAAAATACCATACCGAATAATTACAATCTATAACCTGTCTAATATTATTAATAGTCTTCTGTTTATTACTTTTAATCTATAATCATATAAATTATTGACAACTATAGATTAAAAGTACAAGTAGGACTCGTTATGGGTCTTCAATTCCGCCTTCCTTGGAGGTGTGGGCACCAACTATTCGTATCTAGAACAATACACTCTAGTTTTTCTCGCTCTAGATCTACCTCCTTGGTGCACTCAACATGAGGCAAGAGATTCTAAGGAAAGAGACTCTAGGAGACTAGGTTTGGAAAAACCTTTTTTTTTTTTTTTTTTTTTTTCATTTGGGCTAGGGTTTCTTTATTTATAATCAACCTAAAATGCATAAATATCCAAATCAATTCTGGGATATTTGTACCCCGTCTATACTGCCTTACTAATATGAAACAATCATACTCGATTATCATAATTCAGAATCGTCTAAAGATACTTGTACAATCTCATTTATTACTTTTTAATTCAGAATCGTCTAATATTAATTTTGTAACAATCTTACCTATTACTTTTTTAATCTATAATCGTCTAAATATTAATTTGTAATGTACCCTAATTATTATTTAGTCTCAGAATCGTCCTAATCACGTTAGAACACAACAATTGTAAATAAATTCTAATTAATATGTAACTGCCTAGAAAAATCATTTCCAAGCTTTGATCATAGAGTGTACTTATTCCAAATCATGAATCGCTCATTGAAGTAATATAGGAGGTGGTATCGGGGACCCATGACCGTACCTTCAAGCTCCAATAAATTCAACAATTAATTAAACTTTAATCAATTATTTTAATTTATTAATTTTAGAGTTATTCCACTAAAAACTTGCAAATTGAACTCTTGTCCTTACAAAGATCGATTTTAATTAAAATTTAGAGTGTCCATTGATTTAATCATTACATGCAGTTCTATCCTCCAAGAAGTGATTCATAACTAGAGTCGGGTGAAATTACCGTTTTGCCCCTCTAATTATATCTTGATCCTTAAGTTCCATTAATCTATTAGTGAACAGTTAATTCATAAACCTCAAGTATAAATTAGAGCGCCAACCGCTCGGGGCCTGCAACTGAAGACTTAAGGGAACTAATCATTCAAATCCATGAAGGGTTGATTCTGTCCATAGTTCACATTCCCAACAGATACATCAATGGGCTCAAGACAGTATTGGGCTCTTATTCCATAATGGGCTTTAACCCATGACTCAAAAGGCCCAGTTGACAAAAACAGGAGTCTATGACTACTAAGGATTGAGAGTGATCTGCATATGGTCATCTAGCGGCGCCTGCTTTTGACCGAGACAAACTATCTAAAAGAATTTGAAAACTACGCCTGTCCTCACCCTATATAATCTTATTATATATGGAGCTCCACTTTAATAAAAACGCCACACATTAGTGACCCGGATTAAGGTCACTTCATTCTCAATGATAGTTGATTCGCCTCAAGAATATTTAATTTGAAGATCCCTAAACTTCTCAATTAATTTATTACGATACTCTCATTTATAATTCATAATCCCGATCCTCTCGTATAACTGCTATACACCGAGGTTATGGTTACATTAATAAATCTGGGATTTTATGACGCTTCATTCATACATTATGCACAAAATAGCTAAATAATAAATACGATACTTTATTAATTTCATAAAACATAAATACAAATTCATGCTTGATACAGTAGCACTATCTCCAATAATCTCCCACTCGCTTCTAAAGCATGTGAGACATGTCTTTAAACCCATCCCGAGAAGTGACCTCAAACGCTTTTAAGTAAATATCTTGAACGGATCCAAGGTTG
This sequence comes from Tetrastigma voinierianum, assembly GCA_016808115.1. Lineage (NCBI taxonomy): Eukaryota > Viridiplantae > Streptophyta > Magnoliopsida > Vitales > Vitaceae > Tetrastigma > Tetrastigma voinierianum. Next base: position 325,596 of record JAEQBH010006351.1, on the reverse strand, counting down.
TTCCTATGATGTTATCTTCATAACAACCCACGTCACCCCGTGCACGATCTCTAATCGCATGATACCTCTCATATGCTTCCCCTCAGGACTCCTTGGTTCTTTGGAGTTTGCCACAGCCCCACTGTTGTCACAGAGAAGTACTAAGTGGGTTTATCCCCTATTTGGAACAACTTCCAGAGACCAGAATGAACTTCGAGCTTAACGCTTCTTTAGTCACGCTTTCACAAGCCGCTATATATTCAAATTTCTATGGTAGAATCGCGAGCGCCGGATTGTTTGACACCTCTCCATACCACACCTCCACCACCAAGGACATCGACCCGCACGCCGACTTTCGACTGTCCTTGTTTGACCTGTAAGATCCGAAATTCCAATTTATGGAATATATAAAATCGTAATTTTGATTACAAATTGTTATTTTGCCAAAATCCGAATTTATTTTCTAGATCTCAGATGATGAAATGGAATTCACCGAATCATTCTTGAAATCAGCTAGCACGTAAATTTTCGTCGACTCCGAGACATCGAAACCTAAGACGCTTTTTCGAGGCATCGCATTTTGCGCCGTAAAGCGATATTCGGCGTGACAAAAGTCAAGATATAACATGCAATTCATGTGCCATAAGTGGTATGAGTAGAGAAAATGACAAAATGGACGGCCGAGATAGAGCCATCGTCAAACTGAAATGGCGGGACGTAATGGTCATTGCGGAATTTGATTGTCACAAAAAGGCCAAAATAGTCATCAGAACCATCTCCTTCATTAAGCCAAGAGGAAAACGGGAAAGTGTGGAAAATAGATTCAAAGAGCTGATTTTCTTGTTATAAAGCGAGAAGCCTCTTCTAGAAATACGGACGATCCGACCTCTTCAAGTAAATCTGACAAGAAGGAGAACTCGTCTACGCGAGAGGGCTTCTGTGGTACCAGATTTAGGAGTTTCAAACACCGAGAGTGTAGGTTTCTCTTACTTGCTGCTATTCCCTCTTAAATACTTCTTGCAAATGTTTGAGTTGAATGAGGCCATGAGGGGTTGCTTGATCATCCCAAACTCGACCTAATTGATATGAATTTTCTAGCAACCATTGAGCAAATGTGGATCACACATGGTCGATCGTTGTAAAATTGGGTGATTTGGTATTAAATCATGCATTGGGTTGAAAAGGTCCTAATGGTTGTGGAAATGCGAGTTCACAAAGTGAACCGATGAATTGTTGAGGTTGGAACCGTAAGCCCTGTGGTTTCATCGTCTTGTGAATAAGGACACTAAAATAATATATTTTTGTGTAAAAATGTGTTTCGACTGAAGGTATTCAAATTGAATTGCTCGTGTTTGGTCATTAGCCCAAGTGGGAGCTAATTTTTTATGTATGGATTGATTAATTAAGGATATGATTGTGTGATTGATATTATGTGATATGTGCATGTTTACATATTTGCATGTGATTAGACTGTGTTGGAATTGGCATACATGCATTCCATATGCACTGGAACATCCTAGGACTATAGGAGTTAGTGCATGAGATGAGTCTAGAGAAAATGATTCGGAGGGTAGTCTAAAATATTAATTATCGGAGGGTAGTCCAAATGAAAAATATCAATCGTCGGAGCGGCCCAATTGATATTCATCGGAGGGTAGTCCACAAACAAATAATATATCAATCGTCGGAGCGGCCTAATTGATATATATATACACATCGAGGGCTTTGTCCACAAACTAACAAAACAATAATTTCTTACAATGAGGCTGAAGCGAGTGTGTGAGAGTCGGTGAGGACTCGGATCTGGAGTTGGTCATGTAGACATTCAAGTAGGATCATGCATTTGCTTCTTGAAATGTATGTTTATTTTTGAACATCAGACCGGCGACTTAGGTGGAGAGTAGCCCACTTAGGCTTATTCCACTATCGAGCATTAGTTACCTTCACGAGGGATATATTTTACGGTGCATGTGGAGCGTGCGAGGGGACGACTATTCTAGAGACCTGAGGATTAGAAGAAAGCTGGTTAGCTTTGATGTATACATGGCCAGGAACTTTTTAAGTTTAATGTATGTATTGTATAAGATAAAATACTTGAACCCTTAGAACTATTGATATAAGTGGGATTCATAGTTGGTATGTTTTTATGATATTGTAGTATGGGTCCAAGAGGTCAAAGTTTTATCCATATTTGTATCATTGTGATTATATTGACTGCTTGGGACAGGTTTCAGTAGTGTTTATTTGGGTAGAGCTCCCGTATTAAAGAGACTTCGCCTCGATTTTCAAGTGTGGCACTGGGTAACCTCGACATCCACTTGTATTCCGCTGTCGACTAGAATAACTGACCTGATCTACACACAATTTTGCATCGAGCTAGGTATAAGAACACTTAGGAGCTCGGTTTTGGTATCCATCACCACTAGGTGGTTTGGATGTGAGTATAGGTATATGGAAACCTATAGATCGAGTGGGATCTGGGGTTTAGGCCATAGTTGAGTGAGAGCATCACCACTAGGTGTGGTTCGATATTCTGGCTAGGCATGAGATTACCTAGGAAATCACGGAACAAAACTAGGACACTACATGCATGTGTTGATGTGTTTTGTGTGATTTGATGAATTATTGTATGATGGTGTGTAGGCCATGTTGTATGTATGATGTGAATGTTTGGTGTGCATGACATGTTTCATGTGTTGAAATTTTATGTGTGCTTGGTGATTAGCACATGGATGTGTTAGAAAATATTTTAGAAAATATTTTGAGTGGTACAATGTGCAAAACTGGAAAAGAAAATGAAGAAAAATAAATTTTTAATAAATTTATTGGATGAGAACTGAAGAAAATAATTTTCTAAGGTTTTAGAGTGTAAAACTGAAGAAAATTGAGTGAAATAATTTTTGTTATGAAATTATTTGAGTATTTTGGAAAAATGAAAATATATATATATATATGTATAAATATTTTTTCAGAATTTTCCGGTAGCTGAAAATAAGTAGAATTGGAAAATGAAAAAAAAAAAAATAGGTGTGTAATTTTTTTATGATTTTTCCAACTGCTGGAAATAAATAGAAAAAGTGCAAAACCGCTTTTGGGCCATCACCAATTATCTTGTGAAAAAAAAAATTTGTATTGCAACCTTGAAATTGTATTGCAAGAGAGAAGGCTGGAAAAAAAAATTGTATTGGTTTGTATTGCAAGAGGAGAATACTATGAGAATGATTGTATCATGAAATTGGGGAACAATCAGATGTAGGCTTGCTATAGTGTAAAAGTGTGGGACATACAAACATTGTATCATACAGTTTGGTAGGGAGTGTATTGTGAGAGAGTGGTCGTGGAGAAGTTAGGGTCAGACACAATCCAAGCAGATTAGGCAGGACCAAAGAAGGGCTGGTAGCTAGGAAAGTGTATTGCAATACACATGGGTGTATTGTGAACCGAAGGGCTAGGTTTGGTATCATAAATACACCGCAAAGGTATCGCAAACGTAAAGGTCGGCCGGGTAGGCAGAACCCAGACACAATACAAAGATCAGATCGCGAGACAAAGTGGGACTGGGTGAGAAGGAGGTGTCATGATACCATTACTGTATCGTGACTGAGGCTGAAAGAGGCAAGGTTTGTATCGCAATACACCCGAAAATGTGACTCCAGGCAGCTAGGGCGGTCGGGCATCAGGTCAGGCCTACCACGACACGCCATGCTCGCGCCTGCCGCACGCCACAATACGGCACAATAAAAACGCTACACGACACGATATCCCCGCGACACGGCCGACCACGCTACGACACGTACCCGTGAGCTCTCACAACACGTTGTGCATAGCGCGCCCAGGCGGTGCTCACCGCCACTGGGTGTTTTGTGCAACCTACGCTTTTCATCCAGCTTTTAATTAGTGTCGCTTTCTAAGTCACCGTTTGGACCCAGTTCATGAACACTGTTCATCACAAAATATTTCGAAAATTTTTTTTATTAAATTAAATAAAAATTGAAATAAAATTAAATAAAATTTGACAAAAATTTCGAAAAAATAAAATTTCAAAAATAAAATTTTCAAAAATAAAATTTTTGTTGAAAACAATATTTTAAATGCAAAATTGATTTCCTTGCATTACCTGTAACTACAAGGACAATGTATATACACTGATTTATGTGTATGATTAGTGTCTCGAGAACATGTTTATGCCTTGGAATCTTGTATTTGTATATTAATTTGCCATGTTGATTGTGTAGATGGCTAGCGGAGGGCGGGACCAGAGGCCGTCCGAAGCGGCGGTGAGACACTTGACGACTGACCCATTTACTTTACATGTTGATCGGAGCCTTGTAGAAATTGTAGGTGCAGACGTTGTATCTTGGCTGCATAGCGGGTGGTCGGGAGTCCTAGTAACCTCCTCAGATTTGGCTCACCTCATTCACGGGAGGGCAGGCAGTGGCGGACCATTGGTTTATGCAGTGGCATCTTGCGGAGGCTATGGAATCACCTCCGACACGACCCGGGATCCCGAGGTTCGGCTGCATTCCGGTTGGGGCGAGGAGCCCGGGTATGGTGGAGATGGGTTAGGACTTCTAGAGACTTAGAGGTTATGACATGGGCAGAGTTTCAGGAGCTGTTCATGGGTAAATATTTTCTAGACATTGCGAGGCATGCCACGACTCAAGAGTTTCTAGAGTGACGACGATAGTATGGTAGATACGTGGTGAATTCATAGAGTTAGCCGATTTGCTGATGATTACGTGGCGGCGGGCGGCCCGAAGTTAGGAGGTCGAATGGGCAAGTTGTCCATTAGTGCGAGTTGTGGGATTACGCCTACGGGATATGGATTCTATGGTTGGGACATTTGACTATAGAGAGATGGGGATGCACGGAACACTTTCGGGATGCGAGTGTTAGTGGCAAGGAGACGAGTCGGTCTTCCTCCGAGTTCGAGGGAAGAGGTAGAGCCTCTAGTTCGCGAGGATCACCGAGTCCGGCCATCGGGCGAGGGACGGATGAGTTCTGCCGTCGGGCGGGGCGGATGAGTTGCCGGTCGGCGGGACAAATGGTGTGCTACCATTTGTCGTGACTGAACACGTGAACGGGATTGCCCAGAGGCGGGGATCCCGGGGTTTGGGACATCACGCGGGACATCTATCTCCAAACAAGAAGCAGACAGAGAGGATACGCACATTCCTCCACAAGCAAGGCAGCCCGAGAGGCTGTGAGTATGGCAGAGGCAGAGGGACGAGGCCCACAAAAGTGCGGACATTGGGGTCCAGGGCGTGTCTACGCTGCCACACCCCGCAGCCGAGCCGTGAGATCGCCCAAGTATATGGTACGTTGGCTATCTCGCCACGGGCTAGATGTTATTTGATTCTCGTGCTTCGTGATTCATTCATTGTCAGATCAATCAGGATCGAGCCGCTTAGAGGGTCAGACCTTAAGAGGAGCCTTTCAGATGCGAGTCTCCTCCCCTAGGATTGGGCGAGAATAGTGGATGATACGTCGAGGTCAGGAGTCGGAGATCTCTGGGACTCTACTCATAAAGTGGACCCGAGGATCACGGACATGATAGAGTTCGATGTCACACTGGATGGACTGGTCGACAGCCATGTAGTCGCGTATCGATCGTGAGCTGCATGGGTTACCGCCACACCAGGACTAGATCAGGTGGTGTTTCAGACACAAGATGATGGTTTCGCCTGCACGCACACGAGTCCAAGTGTCGTGACAAGTGTGTCTAGCGAGCCTTACCCTGCAGGAATTCCAGGAGAGACCGTACTTCTAGATCTACCTCGAGTAAAGATGCGAGTATGTGAATGTTTCTTCCTGCATAAGCTACCCGGACTACCTCCAGAGGGTAGCAGATCCCAGACGAGTTACACCCCTGGTACTTCCCATCTCTATGACTCCTACAGATGGCACCCGCTGAGTCATAGGAACCTCGCAGTCCAGCCACAGGAGCTATCGATTGGCGTTCATTAGGACCGAAAGCACTTCACCATGGGCTTCCTGGGCTCTATTTGCAAAGAAGAAGGACAAGACCTTTCGACTGCATATCATTATCGACAAATGAACCTAAGTTACGATCAAGAATCGGTACCCGTTACCGAGGATTGACGATTTGTTTGATCAGTTGAAAGGAGCGAGTCTACTTCCTAAAATGTGACCAAGACCGGTTACCATCACCGAGTTGTGGAGACAGATATCCTAAGACATCTAGACGCTAAGATGGGCACTATGAATTTACTTCGCGGATGCTCTTTCGATTGACGAATCGCGCCAAAGAAGATTCATGGATCTCATGCATAGGATATTCCAACCCTATTTAGATCACTTGTCGTGAAATTTTTGTGGATGACATTCGATCCACTCCTACCGTAGTGGGAGCATGATTAATACTGAGGGTCGCTTTATACCGCTGAGAGACCATCACCGTGACGCCAAGTCTGCGAAGTGCGAGTTTTGGCCATCGAGGTGAGATTTCGACACGTGGTGTCGCGATCGAGTGTCACGACCCAAAGAAGGTCGAGGCGTTGATGAGTCGAGAGGCCAAGTCGCCTTCGAGATAATGAGTTTCGGGATCGATGGGTATTACAGAGGTCTATCGAGGATTCTCCAGATACAGCGACCTATGACTAGGTCGAATCTCAAGGAGGCCAAGTTTGATCGGGATGACTGATGCGAGAAGCATTCCAGAGCCAAGAGGACTTACTCAGCCTCCCATCTTGATAGTCTTATTGTGACAGGGCACACGTTGTATCAGGATGCCTCGAGGGTCGGATCGATGTGTTTTGATGCAAATCCAGGAGAGAGCTTACGGTTCTCGCCGCTGAAGAATCACGAAAGTGCATCACTCCCACACACTTATATGGCGAGTTCGAGGTGTACTGCACTACAAAAAGTCCCAAGATATTTACGCACGGACCTCAACACGAGGCAACCCAGATGGATGGAGTTCCTGGGGAGGATTATGACTTCACTTTCCTTCAGACATCCCGGTAAGGCAAATGGTGGCCGATGTAATCGCCTAAGTCACGATGGGAGCGCGTCAGTATAGCTTCTGAGTGGCGATACTCGAGATCGCGATACTCACTACAAGACAAATGGTGCACTCCAAGGTACCTGGGAGTTTAAGGTTACAACCGCCTCTCGCTGAGCGCAGTGATTGAGTCCTGAAGGGCGTGATCGCCAGAGATAGTGTCCATCGTGACCGGTACTGGGCCAGTACGGTGACGAGGGCTGGACCGTCTACTACTGCATGGTAGTCTTCGATATGGGGGATCTGCAAGGTTCCCACTAACCGATTCCGAGAGGAGATTCTCAATGAGTTTCACCGCTTCCTCAAGCCACAGGCATCCAGTGACAGAAGATGTACTCGTGATCTCGCCGCTTGGCGCATTTACTGAGTGGATGAAGAGACATGAGGGGACTTCTGCTCTTAACGCATGTCTCACATGTCGCAGTTAAGGTCGAGCACCAGAAGCTGCCAGGGCTACTTCCCATTATCGGAGGTGGTCGAGTGGGAAGCGGGAGCACGCTACGATGGACTTTGCATCTATCACGAACGCAAAGAGAAAGGACGCGCAGATGGGTGATATGGACCGGCCAACGGTCGGCAGACATTTTCTACCGCTGATGACCTCGCCTTAGAGAGATCTCCGCCGGTTATACATTCGAGATAGTCCTATTACATGGAGTACCAAGATCCATAAGGCCTGACAGGACCCGAGGTTTATGGCACACTTTCGGGAAGAGTTTCAAAAGGCTGGGCACACCTACGACGATGAGTACAAAGATGCCCACCGCACGCATGGTCACCCCGAGAGTACTATACAGAGTTAGAGGACATGCTACGAAAGCATGCAGCTCCCCGGGATCATAAGGGCGTACCGAGGAGACGGTTCCTTAGTAGACTCCGCCTATAACAGCTTACTGTGCAGCATGGGCCGTATGGCATCGTGATGAGGCATTGTATGTAAGGCCATAGATTCACCGTTATGTCGACCGAGGTGGGAGAGTTCCATCACCGGGTCCCCACCAATTAGAGACACCTCCGAGAAGGTGAGCTTGATTATCGACAAATAGCTTTCTCACTCGCCAGCCGATGTGAAGAGTTATGCAGATGTGTGCTGACGCCGACCCTTAGAGTTCGAGGTCAGATCATGTCTTCAAGGTGATGCCTAAGAGAAGTGGTCAGTTCTAAGAAGCGGGAAGCTATCACCGAGGTTCATTGGACCCTTCGAGATACTTGAGAGGGTAGCACCGCTGTATTCAAGTTAGCACATTGGTCGCCAAAGATGACAGAGGTGTCCACGAGGTGTTTCACGCTCCATGCTCCTGGTATACTCGTGATCTAAATTTCATATGGATCGGGGATGTGACGAGGCTGGATTAATCACGGAACTTTCGAGGAGGGACCAGTATGTATTTTGGAGAGTCGTGATCGGGTTTTGCGACGCAAGACCGTGAGGCTAGGGAGGGTACTACGGAGGCACTACGGATGGGAGGAGTCCACGCGGAGGCGAGACACGATGCGAGCCACCTATCCCTTCTCTTGCTAGTGGACGAAGGTATGTGGTTTAGTCGTTTAAGATTTAAATGACTGTTTACATGCATGGTAGAGTGCACTAGCATATGCATGTGAGGATTAGAATCGCCAGAATTTCGACCAAATTCCTTTTAAGGAGGAGAATGTAAGACCCGAGAAATTCCACTTCTCGAATCAGTGGCAAATCATACTTTGATTACAAAATTGTTATTTCGGTTAAAAATCCATAATTTATTCTCTAGATCTCAGATGACGAAACGAAATTCGCCGTTGGAATCGTCTCTTGAAATCTAGCTAGCACGGAAATTTTCGTCGAATTCCGAGACAATCGTAGTCGGCACGTTTTCGAGGCATCGCATTTTGGGTGCCGTAAAGCGATATTCGAAGTGACAAAAATCACATATAACACGCACTCATGTGCCATAAGTGGCATGAGTAGAGAAATGACGAAATGGACTACCAGATAGAGCGTATCGTCAAAACTGGGAAATGAAGGGACGTAATGGTCATTATGGGATTTGATTTAAGTCACAAAAGGCCAAAATAGTCAATAGTAACCATCTCCTTCATTAAGCCAAGAGGAAAAAACGTGGGAAAGGGGAAAATAGATCCAGTAGCTGATTTTCTTAAGTTATAGTGAGAGAGAGTCTTCCTTCTCTCTAGAAATACGGACGATCCGACCGTCGGCAGTCTTCGGGACAAGAAGGAGAACTGCTCTACGCGGAGAGGGCTTCATGGTACTGCATTTTAGGAGTTTTCAAACTCCGAGAGGTAGGGTTTCTCCTACTTGGGTGATTTGGTATTAAATCATGTATTTGGTTGGAAAAAGGCCCTAATGGCTGAAATGCGTTCAAAGTGAACCGATGAATTGTTGAAAGGTCGGAACCGTAGTTCTGTGGTTTTATCGTCTTAGAAGAAAAGACACGAAAATATATTTTTGTGTGAAAATGTGTTTGATCGGGTGATTCAAATTGAATTGCTTGTGTTTGATCATTAGCCCAAGTGAACTAATTTTTATGTATGGATTGATTAATTACATGATATGATTGTGTGATTGGATATTATGTGGATATGTGCATGTTTACATATTTGCATGTGATTAGACTGTATTGGAATTGGCATACATGCATTCCATATGCACTGGAACATCCTGGGACTATAGGAGTTAGTGCATGAGATGAGTCTAGAGAAATGGTTCGGAGGGTAGTCTAAAATATTAATTATCTGGGAGGGTAGTCCAAATGAAAATATCAATCGCCTGAGCGGCCCAATCGATATTCATCGGAGGGTAGTCCACAAATAAATAATATATCAATCGTCGGAAATGTACCAATCGATATATATACACATCTGAGGGTTGTCCACAAACTAACAAAACAATAATTTCATACGAGGCCAGCGAGCGTGAGAGAGCCTGAGGACTCTGATCCGAGCGTCGTGCATGGTTCAAGTAGGATCATGCATTTGCTTGAATGGTGTTTATTTTTGAACATTGCACTCCGCACTCCTTAGGTGGAGAGTAGCCCACTCTAGGCGCATTCCATCACTGAGCATTAGCTTACCCCCGTCGAGGACATATTTATGTGCACAGTGAGAGTGCGAGGTGACTCGCCATCCTAGAGACCGGGATTAGAAGAAAGCCGTTTGGTTATGTATACATGTATTAGAACTTTTAAGTTTAATGTATGTATTGTATAAGAGTAAAATATTTGAACTCTTTAGAACTATTGGATATAAGTGGATTCATAGTTGGTATGTTTTTATGGATATTGTAGTACGGGACTCCAAGAGAAATGCTGCACCATATATTTGTATCATTGTGATTATATTAGACTGCTTGGGACAAGTTTCATGCAGGTGTTTTATTTAGGTAGAGCACCTCATACAAAGGAGACTCTGATGCCATGGTGTTCTGCAACCCGACATCCACTTGTATTCCGCGGGTTGACGGGTAGTCAACGGACCCCCGGGATCGAGGCGTCACACTGACATGAAGTCAGAATCAGTATATCCTATGAGATTCAGGTCAGCACCTAAATAAATCAACATATAGTTTCTCGTTCTCCTAAGGTACTTGAGAATGTGCTTTACTCACATCCGTTGCTCCAACCCAAGGTCAGATTGGTAACTACCGACACCCACCGTGATACAGATGTCCGTCTTGTACAACACAAGATGGCATACATGAGGCTGCCCACTGCTGAGGCGTAAGAACTCGTCTCATGTCCTCTTCTTCCTGAGGTGTCGTAGGACACTACTCTTTAGAGAGGACAATTCCGTTTGCCCAGAGTCGACCCTTCGAATTCCGCACGGGTAAATCGAGCAAGACCTTATCAATATAAGATGCTTATATATGCTAGAAGTCTGTTTTTATATCCCTTACATTTCGACATTAAGTACATAACTCGCCATTCCAAATCTTTTCATTTGAAACGTTTCGACTAGCCATTTCTTTACGTTAGACAATAATCCTATATTATTCCCAATGAAAGAGGGATATCATCTACGCATAAAGACCAAAAAGACTACTTTGGTTTCCTTGATGTACTTCTAGACAAGGTTCATCAACATTTTGCTCAAACCTAAGGTTTTGATCGCTCCCATCAAACCCAGTTCCAAGACCTGAAGCTCGCTTAAGCCCATAAATGATTCTAAGCAAAATCTTGCGTACTTTCTCTGGCTTCTCGCCTTCAACTATGAAACCCTCTGGTTGCATCATATAAATGCTTTCATCAAGATAACCATTCAAAAGGTCAGCTCTCACGCCTATTTGCCATAGCTCATAATCGAGAGCAAATACAATGGAAAGAAGGATGCGAATGATTTAAGCATACATCGGGAGAAAGTCTCTTCATAATCGACTCTCCTTTGTATAGCCTTTGCTACTAGCCGTGCTTTGAAAGTCTCCACTTTCCCATCCACACCTCTCTTTTCTCTTATACATCCATTGGCACTCCAATGGGTCCCACCGACTCAGAAGATCTACAGTTCCATACGCACTGGAATACATAGATTCCATTTTTATTCCATGGCCGTTAGCCATTTGTCTCACGTGATCATCCACGCATGCTTGTATGACAATGGATCGTCATCATTAGTATCTGCTACAACAACATTTTGCTTCACCTACTCGTGTAAATGAATTGGTTGTTTAGAAACCCTCCCACTACGCCGAGGTGCAATGACATCCTATAGATTCCATAGTCTCATATTGCTCCCAAGAATCTAAGTATCGGTCGTGGTCTGATCTCGACCGCATTGTAATTCCTCTAGTACAATTACTTCGAGGCTCAAGTTTGCCACGAAATCATTTTCAAGAAAGGTACTACGATACAAATACTTTCTTATCTGGAGGATCGTAGGAACAAACCTCCTCGCGGCTCTCGGGGGTAACCAACAAACAGACATACTTCTTTGTCTGCCTCTAGCTTCCCGCCTTTCCCTTTCAAAGACATGTGCCGTACACCCCATATACGAATATGATGTAAACTAAAGTTTACGACCACCCCATAACTCTAAGGTGTGTGTTTGGATAGACTTGTAGGGAACCACATTCAAAATGTAAATCAGCTGCGCCAAGATATCCCTAGAATGATAGTGGCAATGAGGAGTAGTCATCATGTAATCTAACCATGTCAAGCATTGTTCGATTTCTTCTTTCCGCCATGCCGTCTCACAGGGCGTTCCAAAATGGAGTCAGACAATGCCATGTTCAATTAGGTGATCCTCAACTCAGATTTAAGATATTCACCTTCTCGATCCGATCGGCTGGGCATAATAATGATTTCACTAGTCGCCTTTCACCTTCCGCTGTGAATCTTAAACTTTCCAAAAGTTTATATTTCCTTTACATTAGGTAAACATACTGCACCTAGAATAGTCAGTAATGAAAGTGACGAAGCATTCAGAACGCCCTAGCTTGACATTCGTAGGTCCGCGACATCCGAATGTACGAGTTCAAGTGTCTTTCGCTCTAAAGCCCTCACAGAAAGATCTCTTAGTCATTTTTCCTTCCGTACATGATTCACGTAATCGGAAGATTGCCAACTTTTAAATTTCTTTTAAAAGGACCATCCTTACTACCGTTAATCCTATCCAAAGCTATATGTCCTAACCTTAGGTGCCATAGGTACGTGTCATCATTATCAAGAATCTTTCGCTTCTGTGCTTGTGGATGTTCTACTTAAATAGTTCAAAGGTTAAGGAGTCGTCGCTTGTTTGGCCTTTAAAATGTAAAGCCCATTTTCATTATTCGCGCATGACAAATGTTTAAACCATTCGAAATAACAATCTGATTATTATAAAATGAAACAAAGAAACAATTGTTCATACAACTTAGAAAAACGGAAATCAAATATCTCTCGAATCCAGAATGCACAACCATTGTTCAAAACAAGAAATTTATTCTCAATTCTAAACGAGAATGTACTCTACTACAATCGTTTACACGTCACTCTTATTTCACTACCATCGAAAGCACTTCTATCAAAGAAGCTCCTTGGAAGAACTAAGTATCTCGCAAAGAAGAAAATATGGTTAGCGGACTCGAATCAATTATCCAGATTGACTATCAACTCATCAAATTTGGCTTCTAAACCAAAGAAATCAAATTTACCTTTTCTTTTTCTCCTCTTCGGGCCGAGAGATACTTTGTTACAGCTTTCTTCCAATGCCCATCGACCTAAAGGGAAACATTTTCCCTTTGGGTTTCTTTTTCTTTGAGCCCTTCTTCATCGCTGTTTTGGGAGCAGCCTCCGTTTTTCTTCGTCTTCAAGCAGAGGCACCCTTATTGTTCTTCCATTGCTAAGAGGACGAGGCCTGCTCTCAAAGAACATTTCGTTTCCACCTTTTCGAAATCCTCGCCTTGAGATGGCTCAAGGTTTGCACTATCTAAATAAATTGTTACATTGTATTCCAGCTTGTTCATAACATAGCTAATGTGAATTGAAGGAAATCGTATTTATGAATCCAGCATTATACCTTTTCACTGGGGTGCTCTCATCTATTATGGCCCCGTGCGCCTCCGGGCCATTTATATAATTAGCCATGTTCGCAATATGGTCACGGAACAGAGCACTTTACTCATCTTCGTTGCTTCATTTACTTTCTAGTAGCTTCATGACGACCGTTCTGACATTGTTTCCGAACATGTTTCGAGGGAATTAATAATCTCAATGGCGCTTCCATCCTCTCATGTTTTAGCCTAAGCACGTCGATTACGTCACAGAATATAGCCCGCTTTGTTATTAGCTTGAACTAACGCTCATATGGTTCTCGTGACACTACAAGCGCATTGGCCAAAAGTTTTGAGGACATTCCTCGCCGAGAACAACCCATCGTTTCGGTACCAAAGACGACATTAACATTACTTTTCCACTTTTTACAAAATTATCGCCTAAGCATGATTCGCTTATAGTAAAGCACCATGGGTTTGAGGTAAACATTATCACGAAAATTAAATAAAAACGTATTTATTACATGCAAAGAGATGAACATTCAAACAGAGCTTTAATAGTAAACGTGATGCATGAATGCATAGAAATTAAAACACATAAACAAAAATACTAATCCAAGGTAAGTTAACCTACAATTAATATGCCGTAGGCAGGTCATACTAATTATAAATTAAATTTGAGACTATTCAAATTAATAAATGAGACTAAAATATCTCATATTTCCCCTCATTTATTAACTACCTTTATTTTCGTCGTTGATACAAATTAACCGCTTAATTGTATCTTTCTATGTGACCCATCGCTTCGTGTCTCTAACAACTTAACTCAAGATTGCCGTAGGTAGGTCGGGATCTGGAATACATCATCCAAACCCTATCGCATAGGAAGTGCAACGATGATATTAGCCCAGTGTGACACCTCCAGGAAGCGACTAGAATCGCGTCACTAGGCGCCACCTAAAACCTCACTTGTCGGGACTAACGATGGAGACCGTAAAAGGGCGATTGTCACATGCCCTTTCCCACTCAATATTTTAAACTTATGTGTTTTCTAGTTATAAACATCACTATGTTTTATAATCCTAGAAAAATTATTATATCCTATATAATTAATTATTAGTGATAAGAATCTAATTCTATTAAATTAAATAGAGTATAGAGTTCAATCTAATCGGGGCCTAGTTTAATAGTTAAAACTAATCCACCTAATTGCCAACTAGCTTAGGTAAACCTAGCTCTATAGTGAAAAGGGCCTATTCAACTAACTTTAAGTCCAAACATGGGGCCTATTGTTTATTTACCATCTTTTAACAAAATCAATCATTTTATTAAAATCGAATAATCTAGGTTAAAAATGTACTAACTATTAACCGCAAGAAGCCCAAATTAAATTAAATTGAAATTACCAAGTTTAACTATTAAACTATATCCATTATTTAATTTATTATTCAAAGGCAAATAAACAAACACTTAGTAGAACATGTTTCTAAAGGATGGTATGCATGATACAATATGGTGGGCATTCATGTATGACATGTTATATGCATGGGCATGTTATTCGAATATAGTAAATAAATAAATAAATAAATAAAAGTGGGCCGGGTGTTTTGGGTATTTCTAATAATTACAACCTTTGAAAATAATAATAATAATAATAATAATGGAAAAAATATTTAAATTACATAATGGGCAATTACATAATTCCCAAAGCTGCTCCATCTTCATGTCCAAGCCCGTTGTGTAATTTCCGGTCCACTAAGGGCCCAAAAAACCTATGCCAATAATGGCTTACACAAGATCTAAGGAAAATAAGAAAACCTAACTCAAAAACACCATATAAATAACGACCCTCATCCATCCATACACAAACACAAATAATCACATTAAAATATGCTAGAATGCCCACTCATGCATGAATCAAGAAAACAATTTTCTTAAACACAATAAAAAAAATATATTAATATGCATTTACATGGACCGCTCTGATACCAGAATTATCCTACTTCCCTTAATGATGAGATTTTGTTTGATTTACAGGATAAGCAGTTATTGGGAATTATCTTACTTCCCTTAATGATGAGATTTGGTTTGATTTACGTGATATGGCTTCAGCCGTCTGTATGGTTAGCCCTTGAGGTGAAACGAACCGGGCTCCCATGAGCCGACGCCAGGTCCGAGTGTTTCAATGAGCTTACCTTTTTCTTGAGCTTGGTGAGTGGGCCTACGCACCTATTTTTTAAACCCTATCAAAGAAAAACACTAGAAAGTCTAGAATCATCATCCATAATTTTTTCTTATAATTATAAAATTAACTTATTTTTAATAATTATTAAATTTGATAATAAATAAAGCACACTTATGAATTAATGAATTCAGTATATTAATTTTAGAAATTTCTTAAAGTTTTATAATATAGAAAAATAATAGAATCGTTATCCACAAATTTTCTTATGAACTCTTTTTTTATTAATTGAACTCTTTTTTTAATTTTTAAATTGTTTTTAATAGTTATTTAACTCGTGAATAGGCTGCGATTCCTCAGAACAGGGGAATTCTCACCAAGCATGCATCTCAAGCAACATTCTTTCTCAAATTTATAGCTTAAACCCTCAAAAAATTCCCGACCCAGATCAACATTTGAAGAATAGAACAACTCCATAACAGCTAAAACTAAACCCATAAATTACAGCTCCTAGAAACCTTCAAACATGTATGAAAATGAACCCTCCCCACTACCCAAAACCCCTCAAACCCACCCCGGCTCTCAAAAAAACCTTCAAGAGTACATGAAAATGAAGTAAAAGTAATCTACTACCCAAAAAACCAGAAAACCGTGCACAACCCTTCTTTTATACAAATCGCTCTCCTCTTCTTCTACCTCTGGTATACTAGTATTACTACCTCACATCATGCTTTTTTTTTTTTTTGGTATACAAAGAATTTTTTATTCAAAAATAAAAAAGGAATGTTTTTTTATTGATAAGCACCAAGAGCATTGGCAATGCCAAATGGAACTGATGTTACAACCTCTCAACTCAGTCACCGTTGGTTAAACAATAACACCCATATATTGAAGTGGGGGTTAGTGTTGGAATCCCGACACATCCCTTCATAAATCTATAATTTCATATGCAATGGAAGCAAAAAATAAAATATATATTAATCGGAATGGAACTGATCCATAAATCTTCCAAGCAATTATTGACTTGCAGGTCTTGACCACAGAGTGTAGACTCCAAGAACAATCCAATACCTTTTGGTTTTAGATTTGGGACACAGAGAAATTCTCTCCCTTCTGAAATTCGTCTTACCCCTTAAACCTAAATATAATGTTATATTTATAATAGGGTTTAGTGAACCATTGAATCAACTTACATACTTAGGCCTATAATTAACCCATATAAGTGAGTTAAATGGTCAAACTTAATTAAAACTCTAGTTTGCTAATCTGGGCTTAGTTCTAACATTCTCCCACTAGCCCTATAGCAAACTTGAAGGCTCATATGGATCATAACACTGGCCACTTACAAATGGGTTTGCCCGGGAACCCATGGTACTTTCCAATTTTGGCTCCCATTAAATTAATCAGACATAATTCCACAATTGGTCAATCCGAATTAATTATAGTACATCAATTTGATTAGTGCTCGCAAGTAATTAATCTTGTATTAGATAGGTTTTGAGTACTTTTTGATCATTAATCATGTCATATATCCCAATTGAAGAGTTCATGTCATCTTAGTAACACTTATGCCATTTGGAGCATGTTTTTGGTTGTTTTGTAGGTATTTATGCACTTCTAGGCTTCAACCACAATGCAAATGATCAATCATGAGGTTGGAAGTTTAGTCTCAGCCCATCAATGTTTCAAAATCAATGGAAAACAAAGGAAAAGTGGGGGGAAATGAGATGCATGAAGATGTGACGAGAGGCATGCGCGAACAAAGAAAACAGAATTTTCGCAGAACCCGTTTCGCAACCACCCACAATCCTTAGCGAATTTCGTAAACTGCTTCGCAAACAGTCAGCAATCTCGCCGAATAAAATTCGCTTAGCCAACTTAAGACTGCTTCCTACAAATTATAGGAATTCGCTTCTCACTGGAAATTTCGCTAGCTTAGCTTAGCCTCGCTAGCTAGCGAAATTTAAACCTTGCCACCCGCTAAACACTTGCCAAATTCGCTAATTCGCTAATTTCTAACCGCCAAATTCGCTTAATTAGCCAAATTCTCCTCAGAGCTAAATTACATGCCTCGTCATGCTTTGTAATTAATAACCGCCAAACTTGGTTTATTACCCAATTGTCCTATAACTTAGCCTAGTTATTAGGTTTTTGGGTAATTTCATACCTTGGAGGAGGCTTATAAATACCCTCATGTTTTCAGAATAGCAGAGGAGGATATGGAATACAAGTTTTCGTGATTTGTGTAAGTTATTTTCTTTAATCGCTTTTGTAAATAAATTGTTTTATTTTTAAGCTTTGCTTTTATTTTTCTCTCTTCTCTCTCTTTCTTTCTCTCTTCTTTCTTTTCCTTTCGGTCGCTAAACACACCTCTGAGGATGACAACTCAAGAGATGCTACGTTTCCTTCCTTTGAAGAGAAGGAAGCTAGCTCGTGGTGGGGGTTATTATTGTTGTCCTCTTGTACTAAAAGTCACGGCAGTGTATTTATGGCCCTTATTTTCAAAAATTCAATGGTATTAGCATGATGTTATTGATTTGGCCAATACTCTCCATGCTTTAGACCTAAGTATTCTGCATTTGTCTACGAGCCTCGAGATAATATTTACATGTTAGGGTTCTTCAAATTAGGTTATATAACATTGACTTTTATTGTTTTGGCCAATACTTCCATGCTTTCTTTAGATTCAAAGGTTTCTAAGAGAGATGCACCGTGATTCTTTAGGATGGTCTTTCTTTAATTAGCCTCTAAAATGATAATGGAATGCTGTGGTTTTAAACAAAAAGGGCTTATAATCGCATCCCGTGTCGACTCACATAGAGGATAAACCTGAGACATGTACTTGCCCTAGCTTGCCAAGTTAGTGACCTAAATCTTCAGCAATTTCTTCATTTTTAACTTCCGCTTTACCATTTCCAGCTGCACTTCAGCTTTAAACCATTTACGCTTTTGACACAAATCCAAAAAAAGTCCAAATAGAAAGTTCTCTTACCTTCATGCCTCTAATGCAAACCATTTTTAGGAAGAAACCCATCCCGTGTTCGACCCTAGACCACTATATCAAGTAGTAGCTTGACTACTTCGCAGTAGTAGGAACTTAGGTGTATATAAATTTTGTTGATTTTAGCTCAGCTTCATCGTGGCACGGTAATCAAATGGCGCCCGTCAGGATGGTGCCAAACTACTTATGGTAAGTCAAGAGTAATTTGTGGATCCACATCACAAGTGAAGGTAACCTTTAATTTCTTTTTGCAACTTCACAGTAGAACCGCCGCTTAGCACTTGACAAAAGAATCGCACCGATTCAACTTCGCTTTTTCATTCGCTCATTTTATTTTGTTAGATTAGTTTTAATTTTTCTTTAAAGACTCTTTGCTGTTCTATTCATTGCCTCTACAATTGTGTAAATCAGGTATGCAATAAAGGATAGAGACACATCAGGTAGATTGTATAGATAAGTACACAACTTGGACTTAATAGTGAAGTCAAGCAGCAAACTGATACTATGGATCCCAAGCACCGAGAACAACAAAGTCAACCAGAACCCTATGAATCCAAATGCATATAGAACCATGAGGGATCACATCCACCCTCCTAGGAGTTAGTGCCCCATCCCCGTATCATTCCTCCCGCCTCGAAGATGTAGCAGTTGAGGCCTTATTTTGGTACCCCTTTACTCCCACATATCATGGTATGGAAAATGAAAATCCATACACTCATATAAGGGATTTTGAGGAGGTTTGCACTACCTTCCAAGGAAGGTATTGGATGGATACGGATTCGCTGAAGCTGGAAGGCATTTCCATCGACTCTAAAGGACAAGGCAAGATATGGCTCAACCTTACTGGAGGCCTAACCATAAGAAATACGAGCCGCGTCAATTCGAAGAAGTTTTTCAAGACTATAAGACTAATAATTTGAAAAGGCAAATTTATACCTTTGCAATAAGATGGGCGTAGAGATTTTACCAAAGGTTTGAGAGATTTATGAAACCATCACAGCATGTCCACACCATGGCTCGACACACGGATGTCAGGAACCACTTATGGTGGTATGTCTCATGAAAACAACTGGCCGAAACTATGTGTGGGGAGACTTTACAAACATCCCGATGAAGCCATGGATTTTTTAAATTACGCGTCAAACTTCTAAGGGTCTGATGAGAACCCCAGAGAAACTGATAGATGAGACCAACACAACCAAACCAGTGGATGTATGCAATCGCTCAAGACATAATGAGAGCTGATTTCCACCCTAGCCAGAAGGTAGAGGAGCTTGAAGGCAAATGTCTAAGAGGTGCACGTGAAGGACTAAAACCCGCACAGCCTAATCCCCAGACTAATTCTTCAATCCCCGTGACACCCAATGTATCAAAGGTCCTATGGCTCTCAAAGGAAGGATTTGATGTCAGAATGTGCACACACTGCAGGACAATACAAGCCACAAGAATCTAATGCTCCATATGGTAATACCTAATTCCAATCGAGTGAATCACCCTAATCTTTGCACGAGACCAAACCCCTACTTACGTACTCACCGTGAGCCAAACCTTCTCGCTTTAGTTCCCTCACACACAACAATCACCATCATCTTCTCAAGAGAACAAGCTATATTGAATTTGAGTAAGGTGGTGGCAACTTTGTTGAGGAACAAAAGAATTAATGCGCACCGCACAAAGGATTGATAATGAGAAAGACACTAATAAGAGAATGGGATGGCTTCGAGAGCAATCTCAAACTTTAAAATCGACAACCTACAGATTCAATCACCAAGATTAATCAACAAGTTGCTCGAGTACAAGAGAAAGGGAGGTTTCCATCACAAATGCTCCAAATCCTAAAGGAATTCATGAGGTAGATCATTTAATACCGGGAATGGATGAGGTTAAGGCCATAATCACCCTGAGAAGTGGAAAAGAGGTTGTTCAACCTATGCCAAAACCTGTTGAAGAACCTAGGCAAGGAGAAGAATTGAAACCTGAGCATATCCTCCTAGAGGAAGATTCAATGAATTACCGTATACCACCTCCATTTCCACAAGCACTTAGAGGTAAGAGCAGACCAACAAGGTGCATTCTCGAGGTTTTAAGTGCGAAGGTTAACATACTTCATCGACCTAATCAAACAAGTTCCTGCTTATGCAAAATTTTTGAAAGATCTTTGCACAATCAAGAAGAGATTAGGCATTGAGAAGAAAGCATTCATCGAACATGCCGCTATAATTCAAAGCAAATAATTCACAAATACAAAGATCCTGCTCTCCCACAATACCAAATAATATCAGAATCTGGATAAATAAGGCATTGCTAGATTTAGGAGCCAAAGCAGAATCTTATGCCATTTTCTTAGTATACATGCAGTTAGGTTTAGGTGAGCTTAAAACTCACTTCAATCACACTCATCGCCGATAGATCGGGCTGAAAACTCTATGATAGTCGAGGATGTCCTAGTTAAGATAGACAAATTTACTACCCAAGAGATTTGTGGTACTTGACACTCAACCAACGTTAGAACCCAATCATGTGCCAATCATCTTAGGAAGACCATTTCTGGCCACTGCCAATGCAATCATCAATTGCCGGAATGGAGTCATGCAATTAACTTTTGGTAACATGACCATGGAGTTGAATATCTTTCATTTGAACAACAAACATGAGTTGCTAGAAATTGAAAATAAAAATTATGATGAAATTGTTTCAAATGATCAATGTGCAGGAAAACACAGTGTCCAGGAAATGCAAGGAGTAATCAACCCTGAGATAAAGAAGAACTGGTCTCGCTAACAACACTCAACAGCAAGCCAATCGCTTCAATTCAACAAACATCGAGGAACCGATCCACACTGGGCAATCTAACATGGAGCAAATTTCGTGCCACTGTGACGGGCCGAGGAGATCATTCTCCTGATCCCCCTTTGAGTATTCTGAACTCAACTGGTCTTGTTTTCAAACCGGATCAGAAGTTCACAAATTTTAATTTTTGTCTTATATTAGTTAATTTCGTTAGTCTAAATAATTTCAAAATTTTTTTACTTAGCAATTTTTCCTTTCTTTATAATTTAGTCAGATATGAAAATAGTATGTTTCAAATACTAATCATAGTATTATAGTAAATTGCTAACAATAATTTTTTTAGTTATATTATTATTTCATTATTAGTAATTAATACTCTAAAGTTTTTGAATGCAGAAAGACCATCTGAGCCAAATTCGCAGGGAGTAGCGAAAAGGCACACAATGGACTATTCGGCTGCTCAAAATGGCCTATTTAAGCAGGAGGGATTAGGCCAACCACAACCCACATTCACTCTCTCCCTTCGTGCCCAAAGATCCCGCAGCAAACCGTGCCCCCCGCATCTCACAACCGCCGCCCCGAGCCCCAGTTGCCCCAACATTGGTCCTCGCAGATCCTAGCACTCACCGCCAGCCGGTCATCGAGCTGCTCCAACATCGCCGCCGCAGCCCCCGCATCCCAGCCATCGCAGTTCAGCTCGAGGCCTCGCCTCCCCTCGAGCCCTCACCACGTACGGCCCCATTCGGGCCACCGCCTAGACCTCGAGTCAGCACTTCTCGTGCTTTGCTCAGTTTAGGGAGGAGCCCTCTCGCGATCGTTGTCTAATCATATTTCGAGCATCTCTAAGCATCACCCAGTGGTCCATTTCGCCTCCGCCAACGAGCCCCGGATTGATAGTTTGGTTCTAGGGATTCGGGCCAGGTTCAGGAGCTTCATTTCTGCATATAGGCCCCAACCGCATATTCGAGTCCACCCTTTCGCATAGTTTACTTTAGATATCGATATGGTCTGGTGAGATTGCTTGCCGGCGGCGCGACACGTGCGACACGATGCCATCACGTCCCGGGCGTGCGGCGAGTATAAGGATTGACGTTACCGAACGCGGATGGGACCGGGCCCCATCCCGATACCTGGAAGAAGCTGGGGCCCGGCCTTCCCGAGGCCACGCCGGGCGAGTCATCATCTTCTGAGCGCCACCGTCTCAGGTTTCCTCCATTTCTGGCGACACCTTCCACCTCGGCTATCACCGGCCTCGCGGATCGGGGCGGCACATGTTCGTCAGGACAGCACCCACATTAGAATCTGCGGATATACGTGCCGACCATTTGGTCGTTCTCGGCGTTCCGGATTGGCGACCGAGATACGGGAAGTCGGTAAAGATTGATCGAGAGGTATTGGCTCACTCCCATTTATAAACTCGAGCAGTTTTACTACGAGAGTGGTAAGGCAGTTCTACCTCATGACGCATCGAGGATACGGATGGTACGTGAGGGTCGCCCGAGGATAGATGGCCGCCTTGGTGTACTCGATCGGCGATTATTTGGCGACGCGAGCTGCGCGCCGCTTGTAGCAATCGCGAGGGATTCACGAGGAATTGGCCCGCACTCCGCCCGGCGATGGTTAAACAGCGGCGAGGGATGCTACCGGCTTCAGTCAGTGCGCTTGTCGGGAGGCAACTTCGCCTCATATCTTTGCTCATGCGACCATCTGGCTGGCGCGCTTGTTTATTCCTGCGGCGTATGTATGCGGAGGGCTATCTTGGAGGCATTGTACCGGATCTCGGGCAATTTCTGGTTTAGCCCATCCGAGCTGGTGATGACTTCGCTCTTACGATTTGAGAGAAGGTCCGCAGGAGGGCCTGCGCGCGAAACCATACCACTTCTTATGCCGAGGAAGCTGCTCACATGTTCTTGGTGGTAGTTTCGGAGGAACTGGGATAGAGATGAGACAGATGCCTACATGTAATGCTTGATGGACCGGAGTTATGGCTATGCCCGATCCATTTCCGCCTCCTTCAGCGAGACCGGGAGAGTCTTGGGTGAGAGGCTGAGATGAGAGATGATCACTGCTCACACTTTTGCAGGAGGTACAGGAGTCGCTCCGTTTGGTCGTTCACCTGCATCTCCCCACCTTTACTCCAGCGCGAATCCTATAGATGCTCTCGGGCCTTCATATTGACACGATCCGGAGTATACACATGTCAGCTCGAGGAGATGGGTAGGTGATGGATCGATGCACCTCGCGACCCTCGAGCGACCCGGCATGCGGCACATTACCGGGGAAGATTGGCTCGTGAGGCCTTTTGGGACAGTGCCATTCATGTACTTCATCCAGATCACTGACCCATCTGGGTCTTCCTCATGATCCTACCCGAGAGAGAACTGCCCAGCGATGCGGCCTCATTGGATATCCTGGTAGCAACTCTTGATAAAGCTTCTACCACCACCACGGCGATGAGGTGGTTAGGTCTCTTTTGATTTATGTATAGTTTCAGCACATCAATACACTCTTAATTTTGGTGATTTTTGTATTAGCCATAGTAAGCGTGATATGTTGTGTAGCTTTGTTATGCATGTATTAAGCCATTTGGCTATATCCTACTCGGATTATATATATATATATTCATCTTTTTGCATATTGTGTTTCTTATGTCCCCCATGTGCTGTATGTGTTTTTCTTTCAAACTACATAATTAAATTGCTTCAAATTGAACAATTGAATTGCTTCAACTGGACAATTGAATTGCTTTTGCTGGATGATTGAATCATCATGTTTTCACTTCTATGCTAGGACAAATTTCATGCTTGAAACAATTTTTGGTCACTTACAGTTCCAGCATACTCAACTTGAAATTTCTCCCATATGCTAATTCACACACACTCCAGTTATTTCTTATAAATTTGTAAAGTGTGTGCCTTCTTTAAAAACTTTGCCTTTGGCCTTAGTATGTTGGCAACCTAGGATAGGTTTGAGTTACCCACATTTGAAGACCAATGTTGTCTTCTAAAAAGAAAAAGAAAAGAAAAAAAAAACAAAAAGAAAAAGAAAAAGAAAAATAAAGTCGTGAATTTTTGCTTTGAAACCCGAGCACGGTCCGAGGGGTGTATGGCGAAAGCCTTTGAAACCCGATGCCCTAAGCCTTAATTGGCTGGGAGTCATCGATTTAGTGTTCGTTACATGGTGGATGAGAGGGTTTAATGACTTGTGGGTGTAATTTTGAAGTCATTCGGGTCGAGGTGAAGCCTTTAGAGTTAGTGGTCATTGATCCTTTTGACGATGCTAAGCCTTAATTGGTTGAAAGTCATGTCGGTGGACCCCGTTACGGACTTTGGTGATCGGATTTTAAACATTGCACTCCTACGATGTAGATGAATAAAGAAAGAAAGTGTAGCTAGCCTTTATCTGGATTGTTGACAACTTAAGGCCATGTCGATTGCTAGGTTGGGGAGTGGCAATTTTAGGTTTATTAGCAATACGGTTATATAAAGGAACCAATTAGACTTAGGTGGAAATTCAAGTTGAGAATTGTGGACCCAATATTGACCTAGAATTGTTCTTGTATGGATTTGGTTTTTTTCATATCGGTTTTTCAAATGTGATTTCAATTGTTCACTTTAAATGTTAGTTTGTATATAAGTACCACAATAACCTTTTTGAATAACAACCTTTTGAAAATCACCTGTGCATCTCCTTTTTCTTTTGCATTGCTAAAGGGACTATAGCATTTCGGTTGGGGGAATTGTGATTAGTGTGCTCAAAAAAAGTGCAATTTTGAACCACACATATTAGATAGGTTTTGAGTACTTTTTGATCATTAATCATGTCATATATCGATTGAAGAGTTCATGTCATCTTAGTAACACTTATGCCATTTGGAGCATGTTTTGGTTGTTTGTAGGTATTTATGCACTTCTAGGCTTCAACCACAATGCAAATGATCAATCCTTGAGGTTGGAAGTTTTAGTCTCAGCCATCAACAAGCCCAAAATCAATGGAAAACAAAGGAAAAGTGGAAATGAGATGCGATTGAAGACGGGACGAGGCATGCGAGAACTGACAAAACAGGAATTTTTACGTAACCTGTTGCAACCAATTAGCAATCTAGCGAATTTGCAAGTGATATAAGCGATTCGCAATCTCAGCGAGTGAAAAATTCGCTGTGACTTGCCTTTGTTCATGCGCGAATTACTTAGGAGATTCGCTTCTCCTTTGGAAATTTCATAGCTTAAGCGAAATTTAGCTAACCTAGCAAATTTAAACCTTGCAGGTCGCTAAACACTTGCCAAATTAAGCTAGACCCATTGGCTAAACCTTCTCCAAATTAAGTAAATTGAAATTCTCCCCATATAGCCAATCTGTCACTTATCGTCGTGCTTTGTAATTATCTTTGAGCAAGCGCCCCGAGCTTGGTTTATTACCCAATTGTCCTATAACTTAGCCTAGTTATTAGGGTTTTGGTAATTTCATACCTTGAGAGGCTTATAAATACCCTCATGTTTTGTAATAAAGTAGAGAGGAGGATGAAGGGAATCTGAGTTTTTGGTGATTTGTAAGTTATTTTCTTTTCTTTGCTTTTGTAAATAAATTGTTTTATTTTTAAGCTTGCTTTTATTTTCTCTCTTCTCTCTCTTCTTTCTCTCTTCTTTCTTTCCCTTTCATTTATAAACACACCTCTTGAGGATGACAACTCGAGATGTAGGTAAGCCTCGCTTTCATGAAGGAAGGAAGGCCCAGCTAATTGGTGGGGATTAAGCATGTTGTCCTCTTATCTTGAAGTCACGGGTAGTGTATTTATGTCATATTTTCCAAAATTAGGTTGCATAACATGGGATGTTATTGGTTGGCAATACTCTCCATGCTTTAGGGTATTGTTCTTTAGATGGTCTTCACGAGCCTCACGAGATAATATTTACATGTTGAGAGTTCTTAGTGGAGTTATATAACATTGACTTTTTATTGTTTTGTGATACTCTCCATGCTTTAGGATTCGGTGCTCGGGTGATGCCTTGTGATTCTTTAGATGGTCTTTACTAGCCTCTAAAAATGATAATGGAATGTTAGGGTTTTTACAAACAAAGAGGTCGCAGCATCCTGTGTTGACTCACATGGGAGGATAAAACACGAGGACATGTGTTTGCCCCAGCTTGCGAGTTAGTGACCTAAATCTTCAAGTAAATTTCTTCATTTTAACTTCAGTTTTTACCATTTCCGATTTTGCAATTTCAGTTTTAAACCATTTCGTTTT
The DNA here is from genome assembly GCA_016808115.1 of Tetrastigma voinierianum. Lineage (NCBI taxonomy): Eukaryota > Viridiplantae > Streptophyta > Magnoliopsida > Vitales > Vitaceae > Tetrastigma > Tetrastigma voinierianum. The sequence goes on along the minus strand of JAEQBH010006351.1, from coordinate 298,912 downwards.
TGACACAAATCCAAAAGTCGAATAGAAAGCCTTACCTTCATGCCACCAATGCAAACCATTTTTAGGAAGAAAACCCGTCCGGTGTTCGACCTAGACCATTTATCTGCAGTAGCTTGACTACGTGATGGTAAGGCTTTGGAGTGTATATAAATTTTGTTGATTTTAGCTCGACCCTCTTGTGGCGCCAGACTGTGCACTCTAAAAATCGAAACTTCTCATTCCAAATCATTGTGGAAGATTGCAAGATCTACTAATCCTGCTTGACTCCCCTTGAATCGATCTAGTAATTTCAACCATTATGCTATAAAATGTCTCGAAATTACCATTTCTGTAAGGCTATAAACACCCTTTGACTTGATCATAAGCGCCAAGTCACGCCACAAACTCAAGTGGAGCAGCCTTGGCCAGGGACAACTAAGATCAATCACCTTTTAAGCTACCTTAGTTAGGGTCATTATGGTTCTCATGTTTGGTCAAAGAAAGATTCTATGAGATAGAGTAAGAAGCCATCCAAGATCACTTTAAGTGACTATCACTAATAGATGGTCACAAGGAGCACCTCAAAATGACAACCTACTTCCCTCAACTCTCCAACGACCCTCAGGGTTAAGAACCCATGTGAGATAGTAGCTAGGGGCAAAACCATCCAAAGATAGTATATGACGATTTGCACTCTTAAATCTCGTTCAATATTTACCAAGTACATACTGGTATGATATCCTAAAGACCCACTCTAGTAGCTATGACAAACTACTCCCAATAAATTGGCAGATATCATACCACAAGTACTTGTGAATTGCCAACATCCATGAACCATCATGAACAATCTCAAACACGAGGAACCCATATATGTGTCCTCTGTGCATTGACACGCACCCAGACATGTACAATGTGTTTGAACTAGGCCTTAATGAACATAGTAATATGAAGTAATTGAAACACCAATTTTATTAATGCAAACTAATTACATTATAAACCATGAAACTCAAAAACTAGAGAGTACATATGAGATCTATGTTGTATACATGTGAGTCAAACACTTTAGTCTTAGGTGCTTTAGTAAAAGGTTATCCTCAAATGCAATCTTTTCTACTATAATGTTGCCTCTTTGCATAATCTCTCAAACTAGGTGATACTTCCTTTTGATGTGCTTGCCTTTCCTATGATTCCTTGGTTCTTTGGCTTGAGCAACAACCCTACTGTTATCATAATACAAGATCATGGGATCAAGGACCTTAATTATGACCCCTAATTCCATAAGGAATTTCCTAAGCTAAACTACTTCCTTAACCGCCTCTGATGCTGCCACATATTCAACTTCTATAGTTGAATCAGCAATACATGATTTCTTGATACTCCTCTAACTAAGAGTTGCTCCACCCAATGTAAAAACATATCTAGAGGTGGATTTCCTTAAATTTGCATATGACTGAAAGTTTGAATCAATATATCCTATAGGGGCCAACTCATCGCTATGATAAACCAGCATATAATCTCTCATTCTCCTTAGGTACTTGAGTATATGCTTCATAATGGTCCAATTTTCCCTACCCAGATTAGATTGATACCTACTCACTATTCCAACTGAATAGCATATATCTAGTATAGTACATAACATCACATACATAAGACTACCAATTGTTGAAGCATATGGTACTGTCTTCATGTATTCTTTCTCTTCAATTGTCTTAGGACACTGATCTTTAGAAAGATTGATTCCATATCTAAAATGTGTAAATACTTGGAATCTTGTGTTATTATAGACAATATACTATCTATATAACTATTGGGAAAGTGCAATAATCTTATTCTTTATCCTCGTACTATCTTAATACAGGTATGTGCACCTTTCCCAAATCCTTCTTTTGGAAATTGGTATGCATGGATCTTTGCAGCCTTTGACAACATTTCAAAGTTGTTTCCAATCAACAAAATGTCGTCCACATATAAAATCAGGAATACCACTATATCATCCTGCATCCTCCGATATACACAATGTTCCTCATCATTTTGATCATGGTCACTTGTGAAAAAGTTTCCTCATAATCAAAACCTGATTTTTTACTATAACCTTTTGCCACCAGTCTAGCTTTATATGTCTCAACCTTTCCATCTACTCCTCTCTTTCTTTTGTACCAATTTACAACCAATGGGTTTAATCCCTTGGGGTAAATCCACAAGAGTCCACACATTAGTAGAATACATAGATTCTAATTTTGGTTTCATAGCCTCTTTCCAAAAACTGAAATCTTTATCATTAATTACTTCGTAGTAACCTATGGGATCATCTTCATGTGTGAATCTGGGATTGTCAAAGATGATTCTCCCATCAACGTGAGCTTAACAGGTGGTCTAATGACCCTCCCACTACGACGAGGCATATTTAGTGTATCAGTATTAGGAACAATAGGAATAACATTATCTTGGATGCTAAGGAATTCAGTATTTTATGTCAATTCATTCATATCCCTAATTATGTGATTCAAGAAGTATTATTCTTCTTCCATGAACTTAGCATTTGTATTCACAAATACCTTCATGTTAGATTTCCTGTAGAAATAGTAACCCCTTATACCTTTTGGATATCTAACAAACCAACACAATTCTAACTTTACATCCAACTTGTTAGATGATTGCTTTAATACATAAGCAGGACAACCCCATATGCGGAAATGACTTAAAATAAGTTTCCAATCTATCCACATTTTCATTGGTGTCTTTGGTATTGACTTGGATGGCACCATATTCAAAATGTAAGCTTCTGTCTCTAGGGCATATCCCCAAAACGATAAAGGTAATGTGGAAAGACTCATCATTGACTTTTCTTCTTTCCGCCACTCCATTTTGTTGTGGAGTTCCTAGAGCACTAAGCTGAGATAAAACCCCATGCTCAATGAGGGAAAAAAATGAATTCAATAGACATGTACTCACCACCTCTATCATAACGAAGTGATTTAATGTGTCTTCGTAATTGTTTCTCTAACCCGGCCTTACATTCCTTGCCTCAGATTTTTTTTCTTCATTACGTACACATATCCATATCTTAAGTAGTCATTAGTAAAAGTGATCAAATATTCATAAACACCTCTTGCATAGACACTATATGGCCCACACACATCTGAGTGTATCAAATCCAAACATCCCTCAACTTGCTCCTTTGTGGTAAGTTTCTTAGTCATTCGTTGAATACAATTCTAACATAATTATTGATTATCTTCTAGGTTCAAGTGTTAATATTACATCTCACTATTCTTTGTATTATTTCAAATTTATGTGACAAAGCCTTAAGTGCCATAATTGAGTTTGATTGATAGTAGACTCTTTTCTTTTCAATGATTTTTCCACATTATCAACTTGAATCACAACACTCCCTTATTTCACTCTATAAGGGATGGCACCCCTAGGTATTTGCCAACATGGGTCTCCTATGGCACTGCTAGCAGGTCACTAATTATCGTCCTTAAGTCACTCGACATTTGCGTTGAAAGAAATTGAAGACTTCTAAAAATTTACCTTTTGACCAAAGGCTCTCTCATACTAAAACAAACAATTCTTCACTCTAAGGCACTCTTGGTTGTTTGCTTTGAAGAACAGATAACTATCATTAACAAAGAAAAGATGAAGTAGTTGTTTCTCGGTACCCACCCACACCTGTATATAAGCCCATGATTTCCAAGGGCTTGAGAAGCACATTGGAGAGCCTTTTTGCACATAAAATAAATAGGTATGGGGAGAGAGGATCTCCTTGTCTTAGGCAAACTTTGCTGGATGAGTCCTAGCCTTTCCAGCTATGTAACTTTGTTTGTAACTAACTAAAGTAACACAGGACAAAATTCTCCTCACCTAAAAATGATGAAAGCTAAGCCTTAACATGATATCTCTTAGAAAAGACCACTCCACCCTATCATAAGCCTTCGACATATCGATCTTAAGAGCCGTTCGTTGTGCCATGTTTCCCCTGTCTCTTCCGCTTGAGATAGTGGTTAACCTCATAGGATGTCATAATGTTGTTTGTAATCAATCTGCTGCCTAGGACAAAGGCACTTTGGGACTCTGATATCACTGATGGGAGAACCTTTTTCAATCTATTAGTAAGGACCTTTGCCATGATTTTGTACACCACATTACATAAGGAAATTGGCCTAAGCTCCGAGATCCTTTCTTGTCTAGACTTCTTTAGGATCGGCTTATGAAGGTAGAGAGTTCATACATACAGTAGCTATGATCATTAGGCATTTCATGCAAATTCTTGTAACTTCCTCCCCCGGAATGCCCGAATAGGCTTGGAAAAATCCCGGGCTCATACCATCGGTTCTTGGGGATTTGTTTGGATGCATGGAAAAAACGGCTTCTCTTACCTCTTTGGCATCAAACGGCCTTAGGAGATATTGGTTATGCTCTTCCGTAATTTTTCTGTTAACATTGCTTAGGTTCTCTGCGTTGTCGCTGCCTCGAGAGGTGAATATATCCTTGAAATAATCAACTATGAGGTCTTGATGGCCATGGTTCCATGTGCACCATGTCCTGTTGTCATCTCTAAGTCGAGCAACCTCATTCTTTCCCACTTCTTGGTAAGCGAAAACCTTGAAAAAATGAGTGTTTGGTTCCCGATGGCAAGCAAAAGCTGTTTTCGATTTACCTCAATAGGATTCCCGTTGAGCGAGCGGCGAGTTCCAATCTTCCTTCTCTTACGGTTGTTAGCCTCTGTATCAACACGGAATTTCAGCACTCTGATCAAGAGACCCTCTGACTTGCTAGGCGATCCTGAAACTTCCTCCTCTATCAATCCGATCCTGCAGGTCTACATTACTTCCTTGGTTCCAACTCTGAAGAATCAATGGTCTGCATTCCTCCTCACAAATCCATGCATTCTCAAAACGGAATCTCGATCCCCTTCCGTTGCACCTTCTTGTGATCCAAAATAAGGATATGGGCAAAATTGTCAGAAGGAGGTGCATCTTCATTGACTACCCGAGCCTCCAGAAAACTGTTGTGCCACGCTTTTGACGCTAGAAGTGCCTAGAACCCTGTCTAGCTTTTCTTCCATGTAGTATGGCGTCCTCTACACGGCTCGGAGTAAATTGATATGTGTCATCTCAACAGCTTATCAATAATTAATAATAATGAATAATAATAATCATAATAATAATAATAATAATAATAGTAAAAATGATAATAATAATAATAATAATAATAATAATAATAATAATGATGATGATGATGATGATGATAATAATAATAGTGATAGAGGTTTGAAAAATAGGCTCACAATTTTCATGAGCGAAGAGACGGCCCAATGGAAACACCCAGGTCCCTAACGCTAACCCAAAATGAGAGCCCATGCAGCATCGAAGGGCGATAACAGGGTAGTAGAAACTCACGGCCCACAAACCAAACTGAATCCTTTCAATACGGAAAATAGAATAATCCCCAATAACGTCTTTCCCTCAAAATCAGAGCAGAATCTTATCGATATTAAGGAAAGTAAGATATTCCCCAATTACCACCCCTTAATTATCCCTTATTAATTGGTTTACAATAAGGAAAGAAAATCTCCTACCCAATGAGAGAAATATTATATCATCCTCCGACTAGGAAACATACTATTAAGTGTCATCATCCAATTAGGAAACATACTTATTTAGTATCATAATCCCGATTAGGAAAGTTGTCACGATCATCCATTATAAATACCAGACCACCCGTATTCGGTGAAAGATGCGCATACTCATGCGGACATCACGACACATTAGCCCTCTAAGTAGTCTATCTTTTCTCTCAAAAAGAAATTGACTTGGGCATCGGAGCGGCTACGGGGCGAGCCCACTGCCCGACCACTTTCTTTTTGTCTTTGCGAGAGGGCTGATTGACGGCAAAATTGATAGCACTTCGCATCACGGAGCCGGCCGGACGGCTAGCGACCTATCTCGGGTAGCGACCCGACATGCTCCGGTGATCCCACGGTTGAAAAAGGCATCGCTCCGGTTGGCGTACCGATGCGGCCAAAAACGACAATTCACGTACAAATAAAGACTGGTCACTTTCGATTCGCGATGGTATTAACTTCGAAACCTGGCGGAGCAAGCGATCTATCAAGGATCGCGAGGACGCGGCGATACTAACAGCCGACCTCGTAGCGTTAGAAGCGGTGCAGGCGAAACACGGGCGAAGTGGGCGCTCGCCTCGCGATCAGCGTCTAATAGAAGAGTTAGAACAACTCACCAGACAGATGCGACGACCACGGGAGGTGCGACAAACTCAGGAAGGCCATGACATTCTCCGCCGTGAAGAACTGACCGCAATGGCGCCCGGGGGCGAAGCGAAGCGAATCCAGTCGAGCTTGGGGGCATGAATCACATCTAGCCCTTGGAGGGGAGGGCAACGAAGCAACACCCGGGGGGTATGTCGGGAACGAAGAACTACGTCACCCTCAATAAGAGACGGGAGAGTAATCATGGGAAGCGAGGTTGAGGCCTCAGTGAGCTGATCGTGTGAAGGAAGTTGTAAGGCGGCGCGCCACGACACCATGGACACCTTGGGATTTGCAGCGGGCCCGAGTCACCGGATTTCACGGCCCAGAGGTGCTCCGCACCTGCCCGGCAAAATTCGGAATGCCACGGTGGAAGCATTCAATGGTGTCGGAGGAGATCGTGCGACCGTCTGTACCACAAAAACCAAATGGGCTGTGGTATCGAGGACACGTGCGTCTGAGCTTCTTCACCACTAAGGCCCGGCCTTGGCACGGTTTTAACGGGCTTAGCCTTCGTCGATCCTGCATTCGAAAGAGCCCATCCATTGCGTTCGTCTCTGACTACATCGGGCGGAACATCTGGAAAGCCAGGATTACCACTTATTGGCCAAATGACGGGGCTCGTGCGAAAGTCACGAAGTCTACGTGCAAGGTTGTAGTCTCTAAAGATAGACATACTGATGAAAAATTAGCGATCCTTGCATTCATTGCTAGGTTAAGTGCGATCGAAGGATTTGATGTTTTCCGTCTCGAAGAACCTCAGCGAGCATGGATGAGGTGCTTCATGATACATCAATGGTGGAAAAGCCCTCATATCCAAAAGGGAAAGCTCCTGACCCCTAAAGAAAGAAGCGAACTATGTGAGCGACGGGGCCCAGACCCGAGAATGAAACGACGAGGAGTCTTAGAAGAAGGATGGAGAAACGGTCCCGGCGTGGGAACCTGGCGAGAGATGCGTCACGGGCCGCCTTCGAAAAACGATGGCGTTATTACGCTCGGTGGTTCACCTTATGACCTCGATATCGCGAGTCTGCGCGAAGTATGAAAGCGAGCGGTTCTTTGAGGTGGCGATAAATGAAGTCGGACCATACGGAGACAATACGAGGTGTGCGAGTTCCATAGGGATTATGGGCACACGCGCAAATGACTACATACATTTCGGAAAGAAATAGAATACTTATCTGATTGTGGGTATCTCTGCGGCATAGCGCGAAAATCGGCCTTAGAATCAAGCTGGGGCCGGTTTCGGTTCGGTAGCCCGCCGTCGCCTCGGCGGACAACCCTCAGCACCCGACAGCGTAGGAAATCCATGTGATCTCGGGAGGATTTGCGGGGAGGAAGTCGGCTCGGCCGGAGAGGCCCGTCACGAGCATCGGGTTAGGAGATAGCGGAGATACAAGCGGTGTCAGTGCACACCATTTCGACACGTCGAATTCCATTCTCGACTCGGATCTGGAGGATTCCAGCCGCCCAGCGACCCCTTGGTAGTGAGCGGTAGTGGCCCATGAAACAATCCATCGGGTCCTTGGTGACAAGCGGGAGTTCAGCGTCATTTCGCCTTGGCGCTGATAGATGGGCCGGAAGGGCTTGGAACCCATCGGCACTCACTTGCTGAGGTTTCTGCGGAGAAAAAGTGCTGCCGTGGGCTCGATACAGTGGAGTGCTCACCTTGGGAACCACCAGTACTTGACAACAGCGATAGCAAGATTCCTTGTTGTGGGCGCCCATCGCCTATAATATCTTTGTTGGCGGACCCTCTCAATCTGATAAAGGAGTTATTCCTAAACACCACTTGGTGATCAAATTTCCTACCATAAGCGGAGTGGGAATGGTTCGAGGAGACCAACGGGTGGCTAGGGAATGCTATTCAACATCCATGAAGCAAAAGGCGGTCGATAACATATACTTGGATGAGCTCGAAATGCGCGACGAAGTACTCACCCGACCTGAGCCCTCGGAAGAGCTGGAACCTGTACAGTTGGATGACGACCCTGAGCACCTCGCTGCATCGGCTCGGCTAATGGAAGAATAGGAGCCCCTCTCACCCAATTTTGAGGCGAACCGAAGCGTCTTGGCGTGGAAGCGGCGGACATGGGAGGAATTGATCCTCGGTGATTACATGGTGAGCGTCATCCGTCCTTTAAGCGGTCGAGCAAAGGAGCTTAGCGTCGAGGAAAGGCGAAAAGCCATCAATGAGGAGGTCGGAGAAAACTCCTCGGCGGGGCAATCGAGGAGAGGTAGAGTACCGCACGGTGGCTAGCCAGCGTGGTACTAGTTAAAGCGACGACAGGTGGCAGCTCTGCATCGACTTCCGACATCAGCGAGCATTGTGCCCGAATGTTTCCACTTTGCGCGGATCGACTGTCGTGGATGCCACTGATGACCTGAACTCCTTAATTTGTGGACTCCTTCTCCGGAGCCACAATCAAATCGGCATGGACCCGGATGACCAGAAAGACCTCGTGCGTCACGGGCGGGGAGCATTGTTGCCGTGTGCCCTTCGGACATCCAAAGCGGAGCTACCTACGGAGGGCTGGTGAGCAGATGTTCGAGAAGCGGATAAGGCGACCATGGAAGTGTACATAGATGACATCTTGAAGTAAAATCCACCCCGCTGCCAGAGCTCCACATAGCTCATCGTCAGCGTTCAAATCCTAAAGCTACAACATGAAGCTGAATCGGCCCAGATATTGCCAGCCAGATATCGGCCGGAAAATTCCTAGGTTTCATAGTCAACAGCTGAGGAATAGAGGCAAACCAGAACAAGATAAAGGGGCGATTTTCGATATGCCATCTCCATCAAGCATAAAGGAAGTCCAAGCGTCGGCTGGGGAAGGATTCTTTGCCTTAAGTAGGTCGTGTCGGGGCTAGTGATAAATGTCATCCGCTTTTCGAGTTTTAAAGAAGGCCTTTCAATGGGACACAAAATGCGAAGCATTCTCATCGTGAAGGCATGCGAGCTCACCGCCGGTTCTAATAGTCCCAGCGAAGGGAGCTCCTCACTCTATACTTAAGCGGTATGGACTTCCTTGACCAGCGGCTTTGTCTCGTCGAGGACAAAGGCAGAGTACATCGCCCCAGGTTTATTATTGCGGCCGAGCTTTCTAAGGGGAGGGAGGAGATATCCCGAGGATGGAGAAATTAATCCGGCCTGGTAACCGCCTTTCAGAAGCTCAGCCCTTATTTCGGGCTCATACCATTGAGTTAGGCATAATATCCGATGAAGCGAGATCTTACACAAGCCATGGAGCCTCGGAAGTCTTGAAATGGGCTATAGAGGCTAGCGGGTTCGACATCGGATATAAGCGAAAGCGCAATAAAGGCGGAGTCTTAGCGGACCGTCATGGAATTCACCTTAGCGGCGCGTGAACGATCAGTGTGGCGACCTCCTGTCTGGAAGCTCTCTTTGTAGATGGAACTGACGCCGCAGGAAGCGGAGCAGGTCTAATCCTGACCTCCCCAGAAGGAATAGACATTGAATACGCACTCAGATTCGGATTCCAAGCCTCCAACAACATGGCGAGTATGGCGAGTCATACTTCGAGCCTCCAGCCTCGCCCGTTCAACTGGAAGTTGACGGTAGGAGTGGCGACTCGGTGAGTAGTAAGACAAATAGAAGACACCTGAGGCGAAGCAGAAGAATGATTCTATGCCTCAGCAAGGTGCGGGACCTGTGAAGGTCGTCTACGCACCCAGTCAGCAACACAGGGAGTCAGGTCGGCTCGGCTATATCGCCGCTCGGTCTCAGCCGGGCTTGGGTGGCTCACTTTACGAAGTTGTCTTACTATGCACGAACCCGCATGACTTGGGGTCGAGATCGGCTCGGGCTGCTCTCGTCGCTCGGCCTCGGCGCCGAGCCCGATGGCTCACTTTGAAGAGTTCGCTACTACGCGCGGATCATATGACTGGAAATTCGGATCAACTCGGTGGATCGCCACCTCGGCCCTCGGCGCCGGGCCAGAGTGGCTCACTTTGAAGAGTTCGTCTGCTACACACAGGTCCTGTGACATGGGTCGGATCATTTCAGTGGATCGCCACCTCAAACCTCGAGGCGCCCCAGGCCCGGTGTGCCGCTGAAGAGTTCGGTCTACTCTACACAGGTCTTATGACAATGGGGAGTCGGTTGACTCAAGCTAGATCAGCCACCTCGGCCTCGGCGAGGCCCGATGAAGCTCACTTTTTGGAAGAGTTCGTCTACTCTGCAGTCCATGGCTTTGGAGTCGGATCATTTCGGTGCGGATCGCCACTGAGGCCTGGCAGCCAGGAGCCAATTAAGCTCCTTTGATTCGTCTACTCTTGCGCAGGTCCATAACCTAAGTCGGATCGACTCGGTATATTGCCTCGGCCTCTCGGTGGCAGGAGCCCGATAGCTCGCTGAAGGATTCGTCTGCTCTACCACGGTCGCTTGACACGAGTCGGATCGGACTCAGGCTATCGCCGTCTTTCGACCCCTCGGCGCGGGAGCGATGAACTCACTTTGAAGAGTTCGTCTACTGCGCGCAGTCCGTAACACCGAAGTCGGATACATTTCGGTGGATTATGGCCAAGGCCTCGAGCGAGCCCGTGACTCGAGAATGGCGGCTGGCGTCACGCGCCGGCGTGCGGCCTAAAGAGCGGTTGACTCGGTGATCAGCTCCGCGAGCCACGGCAGTTGGAAGAGCTTAGCCGCCCAACTGGGCGTGTTGCTGAAGTCGATTTAGCTCCGCGAGCCCACCGGCTCGATTGGAAGAGCTAAGCCGCGACTGGGCGATGTTACTCGTGGTCGATTCGGCAAACATTCAGCCCACTCGACACCGGTACCGGGCCATCAGCTCGAGAATGAGCTCAACCATTCTACAGGCCATGCGGCCCTAGGCGGTTTAGCTCGACGAATCATTTCGCGAGTCCACGACTCGGTTGGAAGAGCTCAGCCACCTAACTCAGGACGTGTTACTCAGGAGTCAATTCAGCTCACGTGCCCACCGGCTCAGTTGGAAGAACCGACCACCTTTCGGGATGTGTTTCGGGAGTCGAATTCCTTCGGACATTGACCCGCTCGGCCTTGGCGCTCGGGCGGCATCTCATAATAGCGAGCTGACCATTCTACATAGGTCGTACAGCCTAAGGCGGTCCCGGCCTCGACGAATCAGCTCATAGAGCCCACCCATTTCGAGTTGGAAGAGCTCCAGCCGCAGCTTTCGGGACGTATTTTCGGGGAGTCAATTCGGCTCACGAGCCTGCATTTCGGTTGGAAGAGCTCGTACACCCGACTCAGGGCGTGTTGCCAGGAATTCCGGTTCGGCTCAGACATTCAGCCGCTCGGCCTCGTACGAAGCGATGAGTTAGAATGACAAGCTCATTTACTACGCACGGGCCATGCGACTAGGCGATTCGCTCGGGCCATCCAGCTCCACGAGCCCCTGCATCTTAGTTAGAAGAGCTTATACCCGACTCGGGGCGTGTTACTCAGTGATTCAGCTCGAACAGTTTTGCTAGGCTCACAACATCTAAAAGCCCTAGAAGCTCCAGTCAGTATATATTTGCAAAACACAAGCCCAAGAGTTACCAGTTAGACGTTCAATAATGCTATGCAAACCAAGAAATTAGTCGATTCATGCGAACAACGAGAAATGCACCAATAGGGAACACAAGTGGTAAAATAAATATTTATTAAGGAAGGCTACACATATATGTCTGGGTCTGGAGCTGACAAAATATAAAAGAAAAGGCATAAAGTCGACATGTTTAGGCGAAGACGTGCACGAGTCGGGCATCGAAGGAGGAGCGGTTGAAGAAGGGAGTGGACCTCGCGGGGGTGCACGGTTCTCGGAGATAATCGACGAGAGAGGACCATAGTCCCCTCCTTTACATCGGCTACAGGAAGGTCAAGTGAAATCCAGGCGGGATAGGCGTTAAACGACCCAGCCCTATTACGAAGGCAAGCCACCTAGAAACCCATTGAGTACAAGCCTCGACCCTCAGTCTTCCTATAATCTCATCCCGCTGAGCAACCGGAGTTGCTGCGTGGAGGTCCCCACGCGGCTGCGACACTCCTCGTCGGCGTTCTGCAAACTGCGGCCTCGGAGGCCTACGCGACAGAGCCCGTCCGCGACGTCATCTTATCACGCGAGTGCGTCTTTGATCACCTACAGTTCTTCTTTAGACTCCGCGGCTTCGCCCAGCAGGATGTGAAGCTCATCCTAACCACCATATGAAGTTCATATTGGGCGAAGTATAGCCCGTCCTAGCCTCTGGCAAATCATTTTGGCGCCTGACTCATCCCGAACCTCCCGAGCTCGCCTTCGGCGCTCTCAAACATTTCGGGCCTCATATTCCCTACCCTCAGCTGAACGTAATGCGGCGTGATCTTCAAATCAGATTTGAGCTTCACGTCCTTTTCGATCATACGTTGCACCTGACCCCGCAACTCATCCGGCTTAGATGTGAGGGAAGCCACCCTCGCCTTGTAAGCCAGGACCGCTTTGGCATGACTCTCATTTAGTTTGGCCTTTTTGGCTAAACCCTTCAAATGAGTAGCCACCTGCACACCTAACACAGAATCAACATCCAACACAAGTTCAACACTAACTCAAAATGGAATCGAACCACAGCAAAGTATGGGAACTACGGGCGACCTGGAGAGATAGGGCGAAGCCTCATCAGCGGGCAGCGGCGCTCGACCTCTTGAGATCGGAATCCTTAGAATGGGCGAGGCGCACCGTCGCGAGTTAAACATTGAAAATGAAAGTCCCCATCTCTAGTCAATTTTGGATTCGAATCTTTCCTCCTCGAGTCTTCCGCCCTTGGAAGGTGACGGCACTCTTCGTTGTGATTCAGGCTGATAATGGGCATGACCGCCAATGGTACGCTCAGCAGTTCCACCGGGGACCTTTTGCCCGCGGCGAGACCCGGGGCGGGGCTGCGAACTCCAAATGTGGGAGTCTCGGCCGAAGCCTTGGCGCGCGCCGGTTCGGACATGAGTAGATGGAAGATGAAAGGCGCCCCCGATTTGGCTTTGACCAAAGCCGTCGATCTTTCTCAATGGAGTCGGGGTTTTCATTTCACGCTCGGGGCTTGAGGCGTCTCAAGCCCGAGCGGTAATTTTCCTTAGTGGGTTTTGGCGGCGGAGGGCTTGATGGGGCTTTCATGGTGGAAGGAGGCGAAGGCCTCAAAGCAGCAGAGCGGGCCGACCTCGAGCTCGAAGGGCCGGGAATGTCTGACTTGATCAGCTCCGCGTAGGAGCGCGCAGGGCACTCAGCCAGCTCCTGCACTATGGCGCTATCTTCAGGGCTGAGGTCAGGTCGAGCACCTGAGAGGCACGTGGACGATGAAGAATTAGAAATATCAATAACCTCACAAAAATCATATCGAAAGAAGCGACTCCGTGGAACTATAGGAATTGGTCGAGCCTCGGGCAGCCGGAGTGTCGTCCTTGTCGAGTGGGTCATATTCCCAATTGCAATCACTGACAAAAAAGTAACGTTCCTTCTAGAACTTGTGGGAAGATGGGAGATCGGAAATCACCAGAGGAGCGCCAGAACGCCGGGAAAAATAGAGGAAGCCCTCAGAGGTTTCCTTGGCGACAAAAAGATAAAGGCATGACTATACTAGAACAGGAGCGGTCCCTAAGAAAACCAGTAAGTGACAAAATGCCCCAGCCATTGAGCGAAAATTGAGAAGGACATACATTGAAGTCTTCATGAAACCTTTTATGAAGGGATCTGGAGAGCGGACCATTTCGAGGCCACCTCGAAGAAACATACCATCATAGATGCGGAAGCCACATAGGAGGTGAAACGTCAGGAGACCAAACTCGAACGCAAAGGGTCGGTAGCATCTGTAAGTGGCCCCATAAAAGGACCCGACCTTGCTAGGCCCCTGATTAAAGCATCTTTGAGCAGGCGGATTTTAAGGTATTCCGACCCCGGTCCTGTCGGTCATTCTCCCCTACCCTTGTCGAGGAAGAGCACCCACGAGGCATCTCGAGTTCAGCGATTGACGGTCGGAGGCGCCGCCGGCCAGCGAGCCAGAGGCCTTGGCCCAGAAGTCGCCTCCGATATGCGGAGGAAGCGACTGGGACCCGCGGTGGAAGCGAGTGATAAAACAAAACTTGGCTAATCTCTAACCTGGCGCCTGGTGATTACATTGCTCGAGAAGACCAAGGATAAAACCTTGTGGACCCGGGGAATACAATAGAAAAAGCTATCCCGAGAAGGCGCCGAGGAGAGGCCCAAGGAGAGGGAAGTCAGGCTCTCTAAAGACGAAAAGATCTCGAGATCGAAGCACACAAGACGGAGGATGTATGCGAAAGAGCAGAAGACCCGAAGGAGTGGGAGAATGAGTGCAAAAACCGAAGTCATCATATCTAGGACATGTAATGGCGACCAAGCCCTAACCCGACCCAGGCGGATATGTGGAGTCGACCATTGCCCGCGTGCCAGTACACAGGGAGTGGGAGGCAGTGATAGGGTTGAAAAATAAGGCTCACGGGGTCCACTAGCCGGGCCCGAGAAAGGGCCGGTCAGATGAACACCGGGTCCCTAACGCTAACCCAAAATGGCCGTGCTTATCCCGAAAAGGACGATAACGAGGGTAGTAGGAAAACCGCGGCCTGTAATGAATCCTTTCAATACGGAAAATAGAATAATCCCCAATAACGTCTTATCCCTCAAATCAAACCAAATCTTATCAATAAGGAAAGTAAGATATTCCCCAATTACCACCCCTCAATTATCCCTTATTAATTGGTTTACAATAAGGAAAAAATCTCTACCGATAAGAAATATTATATCATCCTCGACTAGGAAACATACTGTCAGTGTCATCATCCGATTAGGAAACATCTTGGCTGGTATCATAATCAATTAAGAAAGTTGTCCTAATCATCCATTATAAATACCAGGCCACCCCATGTCGGTGAAAGATGCGCATACTCGAGCGGACATGAAACACATTCGCCTACAAGTTTGTCTATCTTTTCTCTCAGAAAGAAACTGACTTAGGCATCGGAGCGGCTACGGGTGAAGCCCCTGCCGGCCCTTTCTTTTTCTTGTCTTTGTAGAGGGGGGCCTGATTCAGAGACCACAAGTCAATAGCATCGCATCCGAGACGACGAGACCGGCCCCAGCGTTGGCCACATCTGACCCGAGGACCGACACGCTCATTGATCGGTTGAAAAAAAGGCATCATCAATAATAATAATAATCATAATAATAATAATGATAATAATAATAAGAATAATCATAATAATAATAATAATGATAATAAAAATAAAGGATCGATGCAAAATTGGATGGATTTATATTGGTTCTATACAAATGATTATAAGTACAGCGTTTTAGAGAAGAGATGATATTTATAAATTTAGCATTATTAGATAATAGGAGTATAAATAAGTGTGGCCTTGAAGCCCGGGGAGTCCGTTGACTACTTATCAACTTGACGGAAAATCATAAATCACGTATTACAGGCAGCATGCGAAATAAAAATAGCCACTTGGGCCCATGACACTCATCAAACATATACCCAACTATATTCCAATAGTTCATGAGTTATAACATTTCTCATCAAAAATAACCAACTAACTATCTCACATGGTTCAAGAGTTATGCATTACTCTTAATACAAATACATATTAAAATCTATAATTATAATACATATTATCCAAAAACATCAAAGTCACAACCCGGCTTTCTTCAAAATCGGTCTCTAAGAAGAGCCGTCTTCTCCAGCGCCCCCTGTACCTGAAAAATGTTCCCTCGGCTTGGGGGTGGTATAGCGATAGTGGAATCACCTAAATGGAGTTGCTCCCCACCTAAGTGCATATGCAATGAAATCCTATGTAAACACACATTCAAACAAATTAGTGATCTACTTGAATGTCTACATGACTTAACCCATGTCCGAGTCCTCACCGACTCACTCACCCTACTTTAAGCCATGTATGAGAAGAAAACATATCATTTCAAAACAAAACTTATTGTTCTTGAAAATACACTGCAGTTTGGTAAAAATAGCGGGGACTACCCTCCGGCGAATGTGTTGGAACCTTAGAAGCAGTCATGGTCCTGCATCCGAAATGATATATTGGAACCGTCTCGACCCCGTTCCTGAAAATTCATCACAGTGAAATTCCTTTGTGACCATGTTCGATTTTTCTTTTTAATTGTTCATGTCATACTTACACCTAATTTCGTTACCTCGGTGCATATGAAATGCATGATGCCATTTCAACACAATAGATACAGCTTTGTACCATATATAAAACATGTATATATTAACATAATAAAGCATAAAACATATTATGCACATTCACCATCAATTACACCAAAATTAGCTCACATAGGCTAATTAGTAAACGAGCAATTCAATTTGAATTACTCAACCAAACCCATTTTTCACAAATTATTTCGCAGACACTATTCATTTGACGGTGAAACCCTCAGATTCTTGTTCCGCGGCCCATCATCGACACGGTTAAACTTTGTGAACCCAAAATCCATGGCCATTTCCGGCCTCATACACATCAAAACATAACTTATTTCATAAATCAACACCCAAGATGCCAAAACAGTCCGTGCACTATCACGGATCGCTAAAACTCCAACAATTTTCACATTTCGGTTCCAAGTTTTGGAACCGATCAAATAACGGTCCGAGGCCTCAGGCCAACTGAATCATCAACAAGTACTTAAATCAGAGTAAAACAAGTAGATTAAAACCCCTACCTCACAGGTTTGTCAAACTCAAGAAACCCGATACCTCTGGCGTTTGCCTCGTGCGTGAAACGACTCTTCTTATGGAATCCGACGGTCGGATTAGCGGAAATCCTAGAGGGGGAGGGTCGCACTCTCTGCTAAAACATACAATCCAGCAACCTACTGCATCTCCCCCTTCTCTCCCATGTTTTCTTTTGGTCTCTTAAGGTAGGAGATGAGCACTATTTGGACTTTTGTCATACTATCATTAAACATTTCAATAATGTCAATCATGTCCCTAAGCTTGGATTTTGACATGTGGCACAATCTCGGCCGTCCATTTTGATCATCTCTCTACTCATGCAACTTATGTCACATGAGTACATGTTATAGGTGACTTGCATACACCTCGCGCATTATATTCTGGCACCCAATACTGATGCCTCGAAGAAACGTGTAAGTCAGATATCTCAAAATTTGGCGAAAAATTAGATGTGAGTAGCTAGATTTCGCGAGATGATTCCAATGGTGAAATCCGTTTAGTCATATGAGATCTAGAAAAATCTCGGATTTTGACCGAAGTCTGATTTTGCCTTTTGAAGAGTGGGGCCTACCGGGTCTTGTCCTCCCCTCCTTAAAAGAAATTTCGTCGAAATTATGGGCCAATCACTATCACTCACATGCATATACAGCGTGCACTATACGTACATGGAAACTTCGTCATTTAAATATTAAACAACTAAACCGTGCCTTCATCCACTGAAGAAGAGGATAGGTGCTTGTCGTCTCTCGCTCCACGTTGACTCCTCCTCCAGAGATGCCTTGTAACACCCTCGCTGCCTCGGGTCTTGCGTCTCAGCTTTGATTACGGTATCCAAAATACTGCTTGGTCCCTCTCTGAAGGTTCATCGATGTCAACCTCAATCTCCCAATCCACCATGGTGGATACGAAGTGTACCTCCGGAGCATGGAGACGTGAAATACCTTGTGGACACTGACGTGCTTTGGCGGTAAAACCCGACACGTAAGCTCACAGCGCTACTCGAGTATCTCGAAGGCCCGATGAATCTCGGCGATAGCACCCTCGCTTGCCAAGCGACCACTCCTCTCTTAGGTATCACCTTGAAGGCGTGATCTCCAGCCTCGGGAACTCTAAGGTCGACGTCGTATCATAGCTCTTGCAGCCGACCACGGGCCGTGAGAAAGGCATTGTCGTATCAAACTCACCTTCTCGGGAGGTGTCTCTGTCCAGATGGGGACCCGTGAGTGGGCTCTCACTCCCACCTGAATTCCAACATAACGGTGATCTACATGGCCTCCCGCCACAATACCTCCTATGGTGCCATTTGTATACTCACCCCGATAACTATTATTTGGCGAATTTACTAAAGGCATTCTCATCCCAGGCTACCCTTATGATGGGATGCATATAGTGGCGTGTCCCTCTAACACACTGTATAATCACACAACATGTAACCCTACAACCTACTTGGTGTGTAAGCGTGACCTTCCCAAGGTCACAATCATGACAATCTAATGGACAGTCAGCCTAGTCCATGTCGCAGACCAGCATCCATATCTGAAAGTGCTTGTCATTTCTTTAACACCCAATCTGTTTCCAAAGGTTATTCGAATCTTGAGTCACTCCGACTCACATCACTCCAACTCTAGAGTCTACGTGATAACTTGACCGTGTGTTTCATCTCTGCGGGCAACATAACTTTCGGCTTACTGCTACTTGAGCCTCTTACATCCATAGAAATTGGATATCTCCCGAGGTCTCTTACATCCACCTGAAATTTGGTTCTCCTGGTCTCTGCACTACCACAGAAATTTAGGATACTCCTCGGGTCTCTTACACCCACACGAAATTTAGGTTGACTCCACAGGTCTCACCACACCCACCACAAAAATTTAGGGATACCTCCTTGGGTCTCTTACACCCAAATAGAAATTCGGGATAACTCCTCGGGTCTCTTACACCCACCACAGAGGCCCAGGATGACTCCGGGGTCTCTTACACCTACCAATTTTGGACCCTCCCTGGGTCTTTACACCCACATGAGAAGTGGGGATATCCCAGAGTTCTCTACCCACACCATGAAATTTGGGATACCTCCTGGTCTCATACACCCACGGGACCTTTCGGATACTACAGCGGTCTCCTTCGCCTAACTCCCGGGCTTACTCACCTTAGGGGATTAACGACCCCCTTCTTGCTTTGCCTAACACACTTTAATTACTTTTCATTTTCTGATTCGAACTATGAGTCTTCATTGGACGTAGTCCCAAAGACAAACTCAACCTACACTCACCAAGAGTGTTAGACCAAACCACTAGTGCTGCACCAAGGCATAAATGATGTTACCTTGAACATAGACGTAATGATGCCCATCTTGTGACACCCCATTCACAGGGTCCACCATAAGCGAATCTCGGAGATCTCTTCGTAATCCCGACCTATAGGGTAAGCTCTCACCCACATCCTAGGGGAAGAACATATATACACAGCTATCTAAAGGCCTTAACCTCTAAACTGAATCCATCACATAAATGCAGCGATGAATGAATATGATGAATCGTTTAACCTTCTCTAATTGACAATTTACAAAGTAGAAGCATTACCACAGTATATCCATTCTAATGCATGGAGTCCTACGTATATGAACCTCACTCCTGAACAATCGCCTCATATGCCTAGGCGGCAACAATGTTGCTGTGTCGCCCGGCGACCCGAACTCTCGGCTATGACCACATTGCTGCGACCTCGACCCTACGCCACGACCACGGCTTTATGTGACCCATTTCGAAGTACCGGGTGCTTGTGGCTGCAGGCCCAGTGCGGTCACTGATCCATACTAAGGGTGGAGGACAGTAAATGTCCTCTCACCTTGGCTTAGCCTTCGCGGGGCTCTTGTTGTCCACAAACCTCGGGATCCTTGTCTGCGGGAGCGATCCACTCACTCATATGTCAGTACATTGTGATAGTATGTTTGCCATCCTGGCTGACGACTTTAACTCGTCTCAGCTGATGATTGGTAGGGTGTCTCTCTATAACGCTGAGTTGCATATAGACAAATCCCAGTCGAGTCATCGGTGTCGAAATAACATCATGCGCCACAGACTCATGTCACGTCTGGCCTTGGTTGCCCAGTGACCTCGTGTCCCTTGATATCCTTGTGGCAGGTTGTATGCTTCTTTCCGGGTTGGAAAGTGATCTTCCTTCTGCTGTTTTAACACCCATATCTTGGATGCCTCGTGTGTCATGCCTCTCATTTGTGGTCATAAATCGATCCCAACCACAGAGTCACGTCCCTTCTCTAAACATTGGAGGGACGATGGCTTCTTGGAAGTCATTGTGCCACGGCTCACTATTGCATTTTGTCGCGACGGTGGCGGCCCAATCCCTACAACCTCAACAAAGGCCTGCTTTGGTCAATGGTGAATTTTGACCAGTACTCGTGGACGCCCTCTCTTACATTATAGCCTGACTCAAATCATCTACGGTTCGAATGGCAAGTTAATTTCAATGCGGTAACACAGGCATAAACACGTGGGGAAC
Source organism: Tetrastigma voinierianum (assembly GCA_016808115.1). NCBI lineage: Eukaryota > Viridiplantae > Streptophyta > Magnoliopsida > Vitales > Vitaceae > Tetrastigma > Tetrastigma voinierianum. The sequence continues at coordinate 278,424 of JAEQBH010006351.1, read as the reverse complement.
CTTATTCATGCCGAATAGGTTATGCGTAATGTCCATGTAAACGTAACCATTCCATAGTAAACCATTTTTATCAACAAAAATTTTATTTTCGAAATTTCACATTTTCAATTTGTCTCATTTAGTTGATTTGAATTTGATTTGGTTGATTTGATTTGATTTAATTAAATTTTTTTTTGAAAAATTTTGTGATGCCTGATGTTGACAGTGTCCAAAACGTGACTTCGGCGATCTTGAGTCCAAACTGAACAAAGTGCACAATGTGCGCAGCTGGTAACCAGTAATATCCACGCCCAGTGCATACGGCGCAGCAGCGTAGCGTGTGATGGGCTGTCTGCTAGATAATGTCGTGGTTGTGGCCCCGTAGGTAATGGTAAGGCGTGATGGCGCAGTGTCGTAGGTGTTGTGCGTAGCGCTGTTTGGTGGTGTTTAGACACAATGCCTGGCCTGCCCTCGGCTGTGCCCCCGTCACGTGCTACCATGTATTGAGCCACAGTCATATGCCTCCTTGTTTGTCACGATACTTTGGTGTGTTGCAATACAATACTTGCCTCACACCCCTCTCTCTCGGTCTGACCACACTTCACCCATGTTGCGATACAATGGGCCTTTGCACCTCTAGCTAACTTTGTGTCTGTGCAAATTCCCATTGTATTGTGACACGGGTTAAACGATCTTGACCCATTTTGCATTTTTTCCGTTTTCACCCATTTTTTTCCACGAATGCACTCTTTTGGAAAACCACAAATACATATCCATATTTTTTTTTCTTCATTTTCCAGGGCACCAAATAAACTTGTAAAAAATTTATTTTATTTGATTTTCTTCAGTTTTTACACACTATAAAAACCTTAGAAAACAATTTTTCTTCACCTCATTTTTTTTTTCCATTTTATTCTGGACCAGTTTGTCCAAAAATTTTCCAACCTCACTGATATACCCTTACCTAGTATTTCAACCTTAAATTATTAAAATTTTTATTTCATTGTCCAACAAACCAAATAAATTTATTCAATTCTTTGTTTAAATACCTCTTTGTTCCGGTTACACCTTTGTAAACTCCTAAAATTTCTTTTCGACACTAGAAAGTGCTAATCACCATACGCATTCATGTACATAACACTCCATGTTATAAACATCATTCACACAACAATTCATCAATTATCACATAATCACACATCAAACACATGCATGCAGTGTTCTAGTTTTGTCTCGTGCCTTCCTAGGTAGTCTCATACCTAAACCTAACCTCGAGCCACACTAAGTGGTGATGTTCTTACACCATTTATGCTTTAGCCCGAGCCCTCAGCCTAGGTATTCATATACTAAGCTGCGATGCCAAGTTGGCAGCTGAATCGGGGTCGTTGACTACCGAATCGACTGCGGTAAATCTCCGTCCTCGTATTACGAGCTAGCATCTGAGTAAAAATGGCCACTTGGGCTATGACACTCATCGAACATATACCCAACTATATTCCAAATAGTTCGCAGGTTATAACATTTCTCATCAAAATAACCAACGACTATCTCACATGGTTCAAGGAGTTATGTATTACTCTTAATATAAATATATTAAGATCTATAATTATATTATGTATCCCGAAAACATCAAAGCCTGACAGGCTCTTCAAAATCGGTCTCTAAGAAAGAGTCTCGTCTTCTCGGCGCCCCTGTACACGAAAAATGTTCCCTCAGCCGGGAGTGAGCTATCGCCACGATAGTGGAATCACCCAGTAGTTTTCCGCTTTAAGTCATATCTGATCACAGCTAAACACATTCAAGTAAATTGATCCTACTTGAATGTCTACATATTTCAACCCATGTCCAGGAGTCCTCACGAATCTCACGCCATAACGTATGAAAACATATCATTTTAAAAACAAACGTGTTTGCCAAAATACACTCTGATTGGTAAAAATATAGAGATTACCCTTTGGGGCGAATGTGTTGAAGACCTTAAAGCAGTCATGGTCTAAATCGAGAAATAATATGTTGAACCGTCTCCCGACCCGTTCTCGAAAAATTCATCCTGAGAATTCCTTTCGCAACCATGTTGATTTTCTTTTAATTACCCACACACATTCATGTCATGCACACCATTCTGAAGTTGCGGTGCATATGAAATGCATGGAAAATACCATTCAACACAATATATACAACACATGCTAATATATAAAAACATGTATATATAATGCTTATAATAAAGCACATAAAACATATTATGCACATTTCACCATCAATTACACAGTGCTCACATGGGCTAATTAACGAAACAATGGTCGATTTGGTCTTCGACCAAACCATTTTCTCGCAAATTATTTCATGAGCGATTGCCAAACCCTCAGTTGCGTTCGCGGCCCATCATCAACATCGGTTTCCGTGAACCCAAAATCCATGGCCATTTCCGACCTCATACACATCAAAACATAACTTATTTCATAAATCAACACCCAAGATGCCAAAATAGTCCGTGCACTATCACGGACTGTCTAAAAAGGCTCCAACAATTTTCACATTTCGGTTCCAAGTTTTGGAACCGATCAAACGGCCGTTCAAGGCCTCAAACTAACCGAATTATCAACAAAGTACTTAAATCAGAAGTAAAACAAGTAGAGGTAAAACCCACCTCACGAGTTTGTCAAAAGCTCAGAAACCCGGCTGTGCGCGTTGCCCTACGCCGTGTAGAAGACTTTCCTTCTTGCTCAGAAGGAAGAATCAAACGGTCGGATTAGCGAGAAATCTAGAGAGAAGTCCTTACCTCTCTCCTGCAAAACACAAATCTAGCAACCTCTCTTTGAATCTCCTTCTCTCCCACGTTTTCTTTTGGTCTCTTAAGGTAGGAGATGAGCACTATTTGGACTTTTGTCCTATTATCATTAAACATTTCAATAATGCCGATCATGTCCCTAAGCTTGGATTTTGACATGTGGCACAATCTCGGCCGTCCATTTTGATAGATCTCTACTCATGCAACTTATGTCACATGAGTACATGTTATAGGTGACTTTTGTCACCTCGCATTACATTTTACGGCACCCGATACTCGATGTCTTGAAAAACGTGTAAATTCAGTTGTGCCGGAGTCCGACAAGAGTGTCGATGTGGTAGCTAGATTTCCGCGAACATTCAACGGTGAAATCCGTTTCATCATCCGAGATCTAGAAAAATTTCGGATTTTGACCAAAATTACGATTTTGCCCTTTTTCAGAAAATTGGAATTTTCTCATAAGAAAGTGTTGTAATAGAAATAAATAAGGAGAAGGAGATGGAGAAGAAAACTTAGGATGATCTTTATTCCACTCTTGATAAGGCCTATTTATAGGCTTATAATGAGAATACCAAAGGTTATAGTGAGAAAACCAAAGGACCTTTCATAATGATTGTCATTCATTAAAATATTTATAACACTTCCCCTTGAATGACCATAATATCAAAGAACATGCCTCAATAAAACCTTACTAGGAAAAACCCAGTGGGACAAAAACCTAGTGAAGGAAAAAGAGTACATGTACTTTGAAAGTATAACTGCCTCGTTAAAACCTTACTAGGAAAAACCTAATGGGATAAAAACCTAGTGAAGTAAAAAGAGTACAGTACACCTTGAGTATTCAAGACTCCCACTGATGTCGTAATATCTCAATTTGGAGATCTTTGAGCCTCCTCATTCCAATTTGGTGTAGAAATTTCTTAAAGGTCGCAGTAGGTAATGCCTTAGTGAATAAATCTGCGGGATTATCACTAGACTTGATTTGTTGTATATCAATCTCACCATTGTTTTGAAGCTCATGCGTGTGAAAGAACTTTGGAGAAATATGCTTGGTTCGGTCTCCTTTGATGTATCCGCCTTTGAGTTGTGCAATACAGGCGGTATTATCTTCATATAATGATGTTGCTGTGTTTGAAATAGGAGAAAGACCACTAGAGTCACGAATATGTTGAATCATGGATCTTAACCACATGCACTCCACCTTGCCTCATGTATTGCTAATAGCTACGAATGATTGGAGGAGGTTGCCACCATGGTTTTCATGTAGATCTTGAGGAGCAGCCGAGTATATCGCAGTAATCATATCGATTACAGTCGAGCCTTATGGGGATCCAGGTATCTGCATCAGTATAACCAAGTAACTCTGGTTTTGGTACTTTGGAATAAAAGAGCCCTTTATCACTTGTTCCACGAAGGTATCTCAACAAATGTTTTACTCCGTTCCAATGCCTAAGAGTAGGCGTTGATCTATATCTTGCAAGTAAGTTCACTGAAAAGGCTATGTCTGGCCTTGTACAATTTGCAAGACCATTAGTCTCAATTACATAGTATGTGCCACGGACCCAGGAGTTTCTCATTCTCTTCTTTAGGGCCAATGGGTCTTTATCCATGAGGGATCTTACAACCATAGGGAAGTTAAGGGGATGGGCTTTGTCCATGTAAAAGCATTTCAGGACTTTTTCAATGTATGTTGATTGATGGACAAAATTCCATTTGAGAAATACTTAATCTGCATGCAGAGGCAATATCTAGTCTTACTTAGATCTTTCATCTCAAATTCCTTCTTTAAATAATTACTTCTTGATTCTAGAAAGCCCTTAAAGGGTTCCTATTAGGTGAATCATCCACATATCTGCTATAATTGTCAAACTGACTTATGTTTTCTTGATAAATACACATGAGCAGATTAGTTGGCCTATCCTTCTTTCAATAAATTATATACTCAAGCAGTTGTACCACATTCGACGGATTGTTTGAGTGCATACAAAAGGATCATTACGACTTTATTGAATACACATACCACGTGGTTTTGAAAATTTTGCTTATTGATATAAATCATAGGGATTTTCATGTATTTAATCATCTGTGGATCACTTCTGAAATATCTTTGTGACAACATCCATCAAATGCATTTCTAGTCCTTCCGAAACTCCGGCTATGTATTAAATATCTAAAGGTGATTGCATCCATAACTGGTGAATATGTCTCCTCATAGTCAATACCGGGTCTTTGTGAAAAACCTTGTGCAACAAGGCGAGCTTTATATCGTACGATTTCATTATTTTCATTTCTTTTTTGTACAAAGACCCATCTATATCCAACAGGCTTAACATTTTAAGGTGTTGAAACTACTTGTCCAAATATGTCCCTTTTAGCTAAACAATTCAGTTCTGCATGAATTGCTTCTTTCCATTTTTCCCAATCATGTCGATTTCGACATTCATCTATAGCTTCAGGCTCCCATCGCGTTATTTTGCATAATGCCCTTAGCCACTTGAAAGAAAAAGCATTGTTGACAAGAGTATGTCTACTTAGTCCCATATTTCTCCTTGATTCATATAATTTATAGAGATTCTCATTTATAGGAGATAATTGTCAGTTATTGCTACTCTAGAAATGCTTTCCTTTAACCCTCAGAATGTGTTTGGATCAACAGGAGCTGACTGTATTGTAATAGGCTCTTCAGGAGCAATTTCATCAAAATTGTACTCTACAGGAGTAAGCAAATTATTATATTTTCTTTTCATTGGGAAAGAATCTTTAGATCCAATCGGTCTTCCACGTTTTAGACGTGGTTTAGATGTACTGCTAAGTAAGCATTTCCCTTAACTCATAGGGATCTTAATATGTGCTCGGTGCATTAACAGTTGGAATATGTGACTTTAGTACTTTATTCGGATCAGTGAAAGCATCTGGTAATTGATCTGCAAGATCCTGTAAATGAATGATTCTTTGAACTTCTAGTTCAGACTGTTTAGTACGAGGATCATGTGAGACCCCAGAAAATTTCAATTTTCTGAAAAATGGCAAAATTGTAATTTCGGTAAAAATCCAGAATTTTTCTAAATCTTGGATGATGAAACAAACTTCACCGTTAGAATCGTCTTGCAAAATCTAGCTAACACGTCGACTTCACGACCCGAGATGCTCTGACCACGCTTTTCAAGGCCGAGATCGGGGTAGCATTGAAACAATATGTGATGTGACAAAAGTCACCTATAACATGTACTTATGTGACACATGTTGCATGAGTAGAGAGAGGATTGAAATGGACGGCTGAGATAGTGCCAAATGTCGAAAATCCAATCTTAGGGACATGATTGGTATTATGTGATTTGTAAATGATAATAAGACAAAAGTTTGAATAGTGTCATCTCCTTCTTCTATTAAGGGCCAAAACGTGAGGGAGGAAAAGAAAAGGGTTTACAGTGGCTGAAAATGGTGATTTTAGAGAGAGAGGGAGTGACTTCTCTCTAAGATCCCTAGCGATCCGACCGTCGGATTTCTTCGAACCAAGAAGGAAAGTGGTTCTACGAGCCAAGGGCTTCGCGTGGGTATCGATTATAAGGAGTTTCGACAAACTCCATGAGGTAGGGGTTTTATCCTACTTGATTTTAAGGACTTTATCCTACTCCATAAGTGTTTTGTTGATGATTCGGTTGGTTTGAGGCCTTGAACGGCCGTTTGATCTATCCCAAATCTTGGAACCGAAGTGTGGAAATTTGTGGAAGTTACTTGGATCAGCCTCAGATGAAATTCAATACGACCGGTTTTAAGCCGCTAGTGTATAATTTATGCTATAAGTTGTATTACAAGGCGGTGTATTAGGCCTGAAATGTGGCCATAGAATTTCGGGGTTCACAAAAGTGAATCATGTCAAGGATTGCCATGAACAAGAACCCGAGGGTTTCCCACTGCTCACACATGAATAAGGTTCACGAAATATTTTGTGAGAAAATGTGTTTGGTCGTGCACTAAATTGAATTACTAGGTTTGCTAATTGCCCATGTGGTTTTAATTTTTGGTGTGTAATGGATTGAGAATTACTACAACATGTTGTTGTGTGATTTAATTTATGTCAATATATGCATGATGATGTATTTGTATGTATTATATAAATCTGTGTTGAAATGGTATAATGTATCATATGCACGGTAACCTAGAAATTAGGTGTGTGTGCATGGCATGAAAGAAAAATAAAAATGAACATGGTTGTGAAAGGAATTTCAAGGTGGATGATTTTCCGAGAATGGATCGGGAGACTACCCAATAGATCATTTCGATTTATGACCATGACTATTTCGGAAGTTCTCCAACACACTTCTGGAGGGTAGTCCAATATTTTTACCGAAATTCTGTAGTGTGTTTTCGAGAACAACAAGTTTTGTTTTGAAATGATGTTTTCTCATACATGGCTTAGCAAGTGTGAGGGAGCTCATGAGAGAGACATGGGAATGGGCATGTAGACATTCAAGTAGGATCACGATTTACTTGAGTGTGTGTTTAATTGATCATTGCATATGCACTTAGCGGAGTAACCCATTTAGGGTGATTCCACTACTGGGCATTAGCTCACCCTGTCGAGGAAATATATTATTTCAGGTATAGGGAGCGTTCGAGAAGACGCCATCTTGGGAGGGCTGCTTTTGAAGAAAGCCGGGTTGTGGCTTTGATGGTTTTTGGTATAACATGTATTAGAATTGTAATTTTAATATGTGTTTGTATTAAAAGAAAGTTATAACTCTTAAACTATTGGAAAATAGTTGGGTGTGTATTTTGATGGGTATTGGTTTATGGGCCCAAGAGGCCATTTTTACTCAGATATGGTCCCGCGATACGAGACGCTTAGGATTTTTCACAGTCGACGGCGGTAGTCACCGCACACCCCGGATCAGCGCCACAAAGATGGTATTGTAGCCAGTATACGAATACCTGTGGTCGGAACTGGGCTAAGGCCATAGTCTTTAAGAGATAAGAACATCACCACTTGGTGACTCGATGTTAGAGTTAGGTATGTGGGTACCTAGACAATCACGGGGTAAATATTAGAATACTGCATGCTTGTGTTTTAGGTGATTGTTTGATGAATTTGGTGAATGGGGTGTATAACATGTTGATTGTTGTGTTTGATGTGTGATCATGTGATTGTTCTATGAATTGTTGTGTATGTTGTTTGGTGGTGTGCTTAGTGATTAGCACATAGATGAGTTAAAAATTTTTTTGAGTTTTACAGTGTGTAAAACTGGAAAATAAATAAATAAATAAATAAATGAAATAAATTTAATAAATTTATTTTTGTTTATCGAAAATAAAATAAAATTCTAATAAATTTTAAGGTTGAACACTAGGTTTAGTGTGAGAACATGAGGTTGAAAAGTTTTGGACAAAATGGTCCAGAATTAATTGAAAAAAAATGTATTGAAGAAAATTATTTGCTAAGGTTTTAAGAAGGAGAAATCAAGAAAATGAATAAAATAAATTTTTATAAATTTATTTAGTGTAATCGAGAATGAGGAAAAAATGATAGAAGTTTTTTTTTTTTTTTTGGCAAGTGTTTCAATAGCGCAAAGAGGTTTTACCATGTGAAAACCAAAACATGTACTGTTGCTGGGCTGCATCGCCTTAACAAAGTCATGGATACAACAAAATCAAGATTTATATGAATAATATTCAAAATGGTTTGGGAAATTGTATTGCAGCATGGGGTAGTCCCAAAGAGTGTATCGAATAGGAGCAAAAGGTTCGTCGGGGAAGAGTCAGTTCTGATACAAATTCGATCATGGTCAAAGCGCTGGGCTCGATGGGTTTTATGTCGCGATACACGTAGTGTACCGCGGACAGGGCAAAGGTCATATCGTCGGAGGCGCACAATGATACACCTGATTGTATCGTGACAGGAGCCGCCAGGTAGTCACTGTGGTCGCGACACAGGCCACGACACAAATTCCGCGGCTCCGCAAGGCACTGCGGCACAACACACGCCGCTGTGGCCTGTGGACAAGGCCACCCGGGCTCGCGACACACCGGCTCCGCCACGACACGACACGCTCAGCGCTATGCGCTGCGGGCCCCGAGCCGCATCACGCTCGCCCCAGTCGCACCGTCAGGCACTTGGTGCACCCAACCGCTGGTTCAGCACTATTTGGACCACTGTTCATGGACATTGTTCACAAAAATTTTTCAAAAAAAAAAAAATCAAATCAAATCAAATGAGATAAAATTTTTAAAAAAAATGAAATTTTCAAAAATAAAATTTTTGATGTTGATTATGAATTGATATATGGAATTAGTTGTCTTGCATTGCTTATGAATGCAGGGACATAGTATATGAACTCCATATCTCGTGTATGAATAGTGCTCCTGGCCGTGTTAAGCCTTAGATAATCGCATTGAAATTAACTTGCCATTCAACTGGTAGATGGCTATTCCAGGGCGGTGACCAGGAGTGGCGCCCATTGCACCGGGTCAGCACCACCAAAGGTTCAAGCCGCAGGCTTTAAGCAGGCTGTAGGGAAGATTGAAGTGCAAACACCATCGCACAAATAGTGTAGCAGATAGTCAAGGAGGTCCGAGTAACCTCCAAAGGTTTAGGGCACATCATCCTCCGACATTCACAGGGGGAGGAGATTCGATGGTGGCAGACCATTGGTTCATGCAGGTCGAGAAGGTGTTAGAGGCTATGGAGACACTCTCCGACACGCCAGATAAGACTAGCCGTCTACCTAGAGGGCAGGCCCAAGTACGGGTGGAATGAGCAAAGACCTCTGCAGGATCTGTAGGCAAATGACTCGGGCGCAGTTCCAAGGATCTTTTCATGGGTAAGTATTTTCCGCCATCGCGAGACATGGCGGCTCAGGAGTTCTGCAGTTGAAGGTGGGACGATGATGATGGATTATGTGGCTAGATTCACTTAGCTAGCCCGGATTTGTCGATGATTACGTACACGACATGGCCAAAGTCGAGATTCAGAATGGGCTAAAGCTGTCCATTCGGGGCGTGGATTAGACTTCGCCTACGACATGGACTCATGGTCGGGACAAATTCCTCAATTTCATAGAGAGAGAGATCGAGGATGCTCGACGCACTAGGGACGCAAGGTGTTAGTAAAGAAGAGGAAGATAGCCTACTCTTCTCTCAATGGAAAAGTCTAGGGCTTCGAAGTTCACAAGGGTTCTAGAGCCACGACCATCCCGGGGCCGTGACATATAAGAGTCACGGGTCGGGTCATGCAGATGGTGTGCTACCATTGCCACTGACATATGAGAGACGGATTGCCCTGCAGACGTGGATCCTAGGGTTTCGGGACAAAGACATCCTGAAGGCCATAGAACAAGAGAGGGCAGCCTTATCCACCACACCCTAGCTGGGGTCAAAGGAACCAGCCAACAGTAGGTGTTATATGAGCGCCGGCATGTATAGCCGCAGGGCCGCAGTGTGGGTCGAGGTCGTGCAGCCCAGCAGCCGTGATGTCGAGGACCTAGGGGCGTGTCTACGCCATTGTGCCAGAGGCTGAGCATACAGATCAACCGGACATACAGGGTACGTTTTATACCCGCAATTATCTTTGCATCATGTTCATCATTGTTGCATCTCGTGTGATAGGTTTGGGTTTAGAGGTTGAGGCCTTTAGAGAGATAATGGAAAATTCTTCCCTAAGATGTACTCTGAGAGCTAAATAAAATGGGTCGAGATCGTGGTCGTGGATCTGATTCCGCTCTGCATGGCACCTGTAGGTGGCAGACTTAAGCGAGCGCTGATGTCATTCTCGACATGGATGAGTTGATGTTACTCCAAGTTATCAGACCGGGGACCTTAGTCAAGTTATCATACCCGACACGGTTCCTGAGCGGAGGCTACATATGCACGTGGTCGATATGCAGAGTGCATGGAATTTCAGATCGAAATTCTTTTAAGGGCAGGAGAAACGTGAGACCCCGTAAAATTTCAATTTGCGAAAAGCGGCAAAATCGTAATTTTGGTAAAAATTCAGGATTTTTATAGATCTCGGATGACGAAACAGACTTCACCGTTGGAATCATCTCACGAAATCTAGCTAACATCGCACTCGCCAAATTCGAGATAGCCCTGAATTTGTACGCTTGAGGCGCCGAGTGCTCAAAAGCCGTGAAACAATATGTGGTGTGACAAAAGTTACCTATAACATATACTTATGTGACACATGTTGCATGAGTAGAGAGATGATGGAAATGGAAGGCCGAGATAGTGCCAAATGTCGAAAATCTAAGCTTAGGGACATGATTGGTATTATGTGATTTGTAAATGATAATAGGACAAAAGTTTGAATAGTGTCATCTCCTTGTTCTAGCTATGGGCCAAAAGCAGAGTGGGGAGTAAGAAAAGGGTTTACAAAGTGGTTGAAAATGGTGACTTTGGAGAGAGGGAGTGACTTCAGAAACCCCAGAAAAATTCAATTTTTCTAAAAATGAAACTGGTAATTTCATTTTCTGAAAATGAAAAAATTCCTAGATCTCTGATGATCAAACTGATTGCACGCTTAAATTGCCTCTTGAAATCTAGTGACCCAGAAAAAGTTTCGTCGACCTCGAGATAGTCGGAATATTTTACGATTTTCTCGGGTGATTAGTCATGATCTTCATGACTAGATTTTACAAAATCTCGAAGTCTGAAGGGTTTGATTTAAGTTCATTTAAAATAAAGTGAACTGAAAAGAAATAAAATTTTTCGGGGCAGAAATGGACCCGAATGGGACAATAGAAATCGTTTATCCAAATGATAATAATAATAATAACATAATAGTATAATAATAATAATAAAAAGGAAAAAAAATTCATAAAAAGGGGGTAGAACGGACAGGACGGAGAGGGAGAGAGTAGAGAGAGAGGAGAGGATTTTTATTTTTTCTATTTCTTCGTTTCTTTCTCAGATCTACGAAAATCGGACCGTAGGTTTTCGTCGGGGCTGAAGGCAAAGTTGATCTACGCGATGAGAGCTACGCGTGGACACCAAAAAGTTGGAGTTTCGACAAACTCCGTGAGGTAGGGGTTTTATCCTACTTGAAGTTACACTTTGTTTAAGTGTTTTGTAATAAGCTTTGCTATTCCGAGGCCTCAACGGTCGCTTGATCGCCCCAAACTCGGATCACCTTGTCAATTCTTGAGAATTTTGGGCCCATTCTGGGATACCAGGACTTGTAGGTCGCTTGGGGGTGTTTGTTTCATAATTTATGAAATAAATTGTGTGTTGGTGTATGAGGCCTTAAATGGCCATGGATTTGTGGTTCAAAGTGGAATCTGGTGAGAGAATGTGTTTCGGGGTGAGTGATTCAAATTGAATTGCTCGTGTTCGCACTAGCTCACGCAAGCTAATTTTGTGGTAATGGATTGAGAAATTAGAGAATAACTTGAGTTAGTGGATCAAAGGAATAGATAGGTTAATACATGATTTTAATGTGTTAATATAAGGACATAATTATATGGAATATAATTGTGTGTGTAGGCCATTGGAGATGATATTGTAAATTGCTCAAGTGAGCAAATTTGGGCGATGGTTGATCACTATTGAATGACATGTGCTGTGAGTGCAAATTTGAGAATGTTGGATATTGATATATTTGATATATTGTATAAATGGTTTTGGAAATGATATAATGCATTTTCATATGCACTGGGTAACCTAGAGATTAGGTGTTAGTGCATGAAATGAATTTTCTGAAAAACGAACATGGTTGCGAAAGGAATTTCACAGATGATTTTTCTGAGAATCACCGAGACGGGCCAACACAGATCATTTCTGATGAGGACCATGACTGTTTCGGAAAGCTCACCAACCAATTCGCCTCTGAGGGTAGTCCCATATTTTTACCGACACTTCGGTAGTATATTTTCAAGAACAACAAGTTTTGTTTTGAAAATGATTATTTTCTCATACATGGCTTAGGCAAGTGTGAGCTTAGCCTAAGGAGGACCTCGAGATACTGAACGTGGCATGTGTAGACATTCAAGTAGAATCAGCATTTACTTGAGTGTGTTTATTTTGGAGCGTTGCATATGCACTTATAGGTGGAGAGTAACCTATTTAGGGTGATTCCACCATCGGGCGATAGCTCACTCCCGCCGAGGGAATATTTTTTCGTGTACATGAAGCGTTCAAGAAGATGGCTCATGGAGGCGATTTTCAAGAAAGCCGCCAGGCTTTGATGCTTTGGATATAACATGTATTAGAATGTTAGATTTTAATATGTATTTGTATTAAGAGAAATGCTATAACTCTTGAACCATGTAATATATCAGTTGGAGAGCAGATTTTGTGAGCTGAACTATCGGGAAGATAGTTGGGTATATTCGATGAGTACACGTAGGGGGGCCCAAGTGGCCATTTTTATTCATGTATTCATCTCGTGATACGAGACGTATAAATTTTCTGCAGGTTGACGGGTAGTCAACGGACCCCCGGTTTTGGGGCGTCACAGCTTCTCTCTAAGATCTCGGACGATCCGACAATTGGATTTCTTCGGACCAAGAAAGAAAGTGGTTCTACTCGGTGAGGGCTTTGCGTGGGTACCGGTTTTAAGGAGTTTCGACAAACTCCGTGAGGTAGGGGTTTTATCCTACTTGAGTTACACTTTGTTTAAGTGTTTTGTTGATGATTCGGTTGGTTTAAGGCCTTGAACGATCGAAGCTTGACGGCCCCAAATCTTGGAACCGGGCGTGAAATTTAGAAGCCATTTGACAAATTCCGTGATACCACGCATCGCTTGGGTCAGTAGTGTATAATTTATGCTAAGTAAATCAGACAGGGTGTGTATTAGGCCGAAAATGGCCATGGATTTTGGGTTCACAAAGTGGAATCGATGTTGAGGTGATTGGCCGTGAACACTAACCAGTGTTTCAATTGCTCAGCGGAATAGTATTCATGAAATATTCACAGAAATGTTGCTGAGTAATTCAAATTGAATTACTCGTGGTTTATTAATTAGCCCATGTGAGCTAATTTTTGGTGTAATGGATTGAGAATTAATACAACATGTTGTTGTGATTTAATTTATGTCAATATATGCATGATGATGTATTTGTATGTGTTATATAAATTGTGTTGAAATGGCATAATGCATTTCATATGCACCGGGGTAACCTAGAAATTAGTGTGTGTGCATGGCATGAAAGAAAAATAAAAACGAACATGGTTGTGAAAGGAATTTCAAGGTGATGATTTTCCCAGAACTGGTCAGAGACGGTTCAACAGATCATTACAGATGAGGACCATGACTGTTTCGGGAAGTTCTCCAACACATTTGCCTCGGAGGGTAGTCCAATATTTTTACCGAAATTCGGTAGTGTGTTTTTGAGAACAACAAGTTTCTCATACATGGCTTAGGCAAGTGTGAGGGGAGCCTGGGTGAGGAATTCAAGACATGGAATGGGCATGTATTATCTGCAGATCACGTATTTACTTGAGTGTGTGTTTAAATTGGATCATTGCATATGCACTTAGGTGGGGAGTAACCTATTTAGGGTAATTCTACTACTGGGCATTAGCTCACCCTGTCGAGGGAATATTATTTCAGGTACAGGGAGCATTCGAGAAGACGACTCATCTTAGAGGCCGATTTTGAAAGAAAGCTCTGCCGTGGCTTGGCGGTTTCGTATAAATATGTATTAGAATTTTAATTTTAATATGTGTTTGTATTAAGAGAAATGTTATAAATCTTGAACTATTGGACAATAGTTGGGTATATATTTTGATGCAAATGTTTAGAGCCCAAAAGGCCATTTTTATCAGATATAACAGTCTCAAGGACACGAGACGTTTAGATTCCTTCCTCCGCAGTTGATTTAAACGGACACCCTGTGGATTGGGGTGTCACAGATCAAGATGCAACAATGATGGTGTATTCCAAGTAATTTCACGCCATTTATTAGAATTTGGCTTATCTTCCCCTAATGGCGGGAAAACAGATTCATCAAAATGATAATCTGCAAAACGGGCAATAAAAAGATTCCCTGTTAAAGGCTCAAGGTAATGGATAATCGATGCAGAAAGAAAACCTACATAAATACCCAGTCTACGTTGAGGACCCATTTTAGAACGTTGTTTTGGAGGAATAGGGACATAAACTGCACAAGCAGTTGTTAATTAAATGAGAAATACTTGGTTAGACCTTAAACAATTTTGTAAAGGAGAAAATCATGAACACCACTGTGACGAAGATCTGATTAATTACCAAAGATGCGTAAGGCATGCCCCCAAGCGTATAAAGGTAATTCATTCTTAAGAGTAATGGTCTAGCAATCCATTGCAAATGCTTAATGAAAGATTCAGCTACTCCATTCTGAGTATGGGTATGAGCAACAGGATATTGAACCTCTATACCCAAGGACATGCAATAGTCATGAAAACAGAGAAGAAAATTCACCAAAGATTATCCAAACGAGAATCTTAATAGGATGATCAGGAAAACAAAGTGTTTGATAATTTGTGCAAAGTAAATGAGCATAAGCAAGGTTCCTAGTAGAAAGAAGGAAACATGGTATTCAACGAGTGGATGCATCGACAAGAACCATAAAGTAACGAAAGCGGTCCAATTAGTCATCGATAGTCCACGTAAATGCCCTTGAATAATGCTCTAGAAATTGTGGAGGTCGAATCGACTTTGAGGGAAGAAGGTCGAAAGGATAAACTTTCCTTGAGAACAAGCAAGACAGCTTGTAATCGCATGATCAGAGTATATGACCAATGGTCAAGGAATGACCATTAGACCATACATATCAAAGATGAGGTGTCACGACCAAGTCGCTCATGCCATGTAATGACGGTTGGTTACTTAACCGGTTCAGAATTGCATAAGATTCAAATGTAGTTGTTAATGTAAGTGTGAGATATAAACCACATTCTAATGGATCGCACTTTTCCATATACATTTTGCCATCATGAGTTGCAAAGAATGAGAATTTAGTAGTTTCATCGTCATTACTTGGATGGTATCCATTCCAAATGATATCTTTAAAACTAAGTAAATTGCGCTTTGGATTGTGAATAAAGGGCATCTTGAAGGTGGAGAATAAAAGCCACCCGATGTCAATAGGTCACGGGAGGCCCCAATTAAATGGACAGGAGCTTTAATAATAAAGCAATGATTAGGGAAGCGGGCTAATGTTAATTGTGTGAAAATACTTCTTTTTACTTGGAGAATAGAATGAGTTATGTTACGCTCCGCATTGGGGCCTCCAAAGGATTTTGGACTTGAGGTGTCAACTCTGCAGGAGGCATCCATGTTCTCTCAAAGATATATATATAAAAATAAGGTTTAGGATTAATAAAACAAAATACTAATTAAACATTGAAAGGTTCTGTGTGGAAAAGAATTTACATAAGAAAATAAATAAAATAACTAATCGTGAATTGACATGCCCATCACCAACAGGATGGGAAATATTTCCAATAGATCCTCAAAGAAATCGTAAACATCAAAGTGGGTCAAATCCACTCCACCATCACTATCATCATCAAGGAAATTGACTTCACATTCTTGCCTTTGTCTTTGATCGAGGCTTGCAGATCAACCAAATACTGGGCCGTACAAATGTATGGGGACTAATGACCTGTTATGCCACATCTATAGTGTGGCTACTTTGTTGGCGCGGAGCATACTCGCTGGTTGCCTGTGGATTTGGAAACTTCCCTTGATTGGAATTCGTCTTTATTTTTAGCGGACCTGTTATGATGTCTGGAATTATTACAACGGCCACGCCCTCGACCAGCACCACGTCCTCGTCCTTTCCTCATAGTCGGCCCATTTTTGTGCCGTTGTCTGTTGCTATGGGGGGATACAAAAGTAGCATTTGCTTCAGGAAATGCTTTAGACCCTGTAGGACAAGATTGATGATTTTGAAGTAAAAGCTCGTTATTCTTTTCAGCCACAAGGAGACATGCAATCAATTCATAATATTTAGTAAATCGACGCTCTCTATATTGCTGCTGCAGGAGCACATTAGAGGCGTGAAAAGTGGTAAAAAATTTTTCGAGCATATCTTCATCAGTGATGTTCTCCCCGCAAAGCTTTAACTGCGAACTAATCTTAAATAAAGCTGAATTGTATTCGCTAACAGACTTAAAGTCTTGAAGCCACAAGTAAACTAATCATATCTTGTCAGGGGAGTATTATCAAGTCGTGGTCATACTCTGCCTTTTAAACTCGCAGGACCAATGGGTCTTTATTGTAAGGTATTCATTCTCGACTTCATCAAGATGATGGGCATGAAAATTAAAGCTTTAGCGATCCGCAGTATGCACTATTAGTTTCCTTTGATGGTTTCCTCCTGTGCTCAAGCATCTAAGTGTATTTCAGCGTCTAAAATCCAGGATAAGTAGTTGTTGCCCAAAATATCAAGGGCAACAAATTCTAATTTTGTGAGATTAGACATATTCTGAAAATAATAGGAACTAAAAAAATTAATAAAATTTGTAATAAAAATGATCAAAATTTAACAAGAAGAAATAAATAAATATAGATTTTTTTTTTAGGAATCTAAAATAAATGACATTATTGCCTTGGAATCTAGTTTTGTAAAATTCTTCAAATTAAAGCATATTGCAAAATTTATTTTAAATTATTGCAATAATGAATTTTGCTTGAATTCAAAGGGTTGGGCAAAATTCTTCTGGAATTATTGCAATGTGAATTCTCCGTGAATTCAAAGAGTTTTGCAAAATTTATATGGAATGATAGCAAAATTGAAATCGTCTGGAATTCAAAGTGTAGGCGGGTTAGCTATAATTGCTGACAATATGGAATTCTACTAGAATTTATGTCAAATTGAAAATGGGTATCAAATGCTTTTGGAAATGATACCATGTATAAATAGAATAAAAATAATAAAAGAAGAAAGTAGCATAATGGTAGAGTGTAAACAATAGTATAATAGAAGTCACTGGTTCGAATCCTCATGATGCTTGTTATTCCCTTATTGTTTTCACTATTAAAATAATAACAAAACAATCGCTAAACAAGAAATCCAAAAATAAACGCCATCAATTCTCCTAATATTTAAGTAGAGAACTAAAAATAAGGATATGTTTATTGGAAATGATCAGATCTGATGTTCAGTCCTCCTTTACTCATTATCATCATCTCTCATTTTTCAATTTAGACTATGTATATATGAACTAAAATAAACAACACGCGATTCAAAGAACTAGGTGGAATATTTGAGGAACGAATCCCGTCATGAACGTCGAACCTCCCATCGTGGAGAATCGCATAACGAAGGTAATAGAACAACAGAAGGTATGAGGTTAAAACTTAGACGATCTTATTCCACTCTCGATAAGGCCTATTTATAGGCTTTAATGAGAAGGCCAAAGGTTACAGTGAGAAAACCAAAGGACCTTTCATAATGATGGTCATTCATTAAAATATTTATAACAGAAAGAAGCAATTTTAGGAATTATTAGAGGAAATCTGAAATACCAAAAGTTAATTTTAACATATTCCAAAAAATTGCTTATAATCTAGCAGATAGAGATTTTGATAGAACCCTAAGTTTAATTCAAGACTTTAAAAGACAAGATTTTATGAGAAAAGGAAATAAGCCCTACTCTATAACCTATAAGATTGCCTATGCTTTATCAAATACCCATCATATTGAATATTTTTCCCAAAAAGACTATATAGATTTACCCCTATTATTTCATGAAATTGGAAGAGTCTATCCTCCATAAACTTCCACTATAAGTTTCCAAGATGATTTTTTACTAGATATAGGAGATAAACCAAAATATCTAGATTCTCGACCCTCTTGCTCTAGATTAACTCTAACAAATGATATAATTCATCCTAGTAAAAGGATACTATTCAACACCCTTGAACAAAATAAAAAGATTAAAGGCGAATATTTTAATGGTCATGAGTGGGAACAACTTAACATTTTGATTGACACAGGAGTAGTCTCTAGCTATATTTCCAAAAGTCTAACCTTTATGTTAGATCTAAAAGATTTGGAAGAACCTGTTACATATATTAATTTTAATGGTGAAGTGTTTTGTGTTACAAAATTTTGTACTGTTTTAATAAAATTAAATAATCAAGAAATAAAGTTACCATTAATGGTTGAAGATGAAGGAAAAAACGATACGATTAGCATTATGCTAGGAATGACATTTCTAGAAAAATGTAAACCTTGGACGATTACTTCTAAACATTTAATGATTACACTTAATCAATCCCATATTACTACACCAAAATGACTAGCCCTTTCTCTATCTATATACTCATTGGTATAACCTATCATGATTACAAAGCTGAACCCTTTGCTGCTTATATTGATTCTGGATCTGGTTTATGCTTATCAAAATCTGATTGTTTTCCTGACCAAATATCATACTGATTTAGTTGCAATTCAAGGAAAAGATATTTCAAATCAGAATATTATTCTTTCCAAAGGAATAAAACAACCTCGTATTCTTATAGATAAGTATATCGTTAAACTACCTTTCCTTTATTTTCATAATACCGGTTGTGATATTCTTCTCAGAAATAATTTTCTTCAACTCTTCAAAGTTATTGTTCAAAATAATACTTATTATCTTCGCTTTAAGACCCCGTGTAATCATTGTATCACTACTCCTAGTTTAAAGCATGCCTATGCTCTCAAACTTCCTATTACCTTTATCCCTCGCAGTCAGCGTGGTGATTACCCTATCCCTTTACCTTTACCAAAAACTGATTTTGCTCAACCTTTACTCAAACTAGAAACTCGATTACTGTACTCCCTTAATTTATGTGATCAGCTAAAAATCAAGCTTGAATAACTGTATGTTGAAAATCCCTTATAATTTTGGGATCATAATAAGATTTATGCAACCCTTGAATTAAAAGATCCCAGTAAGATTATTAGAATAAAACCAATGCGACATAATGAATTAGATGTCAAAGAATTTCAAACCCACCAAAAGAATTATCTCGAACTAAATCTAATTGCCCTTCAAAAGCTCCACATAGTGTTCCTCAACTTTTACGGTTAGGAAGAAATGATTAATAGGAATAAGGCACGAATGGTTGTTAACTACAAACAACTAAATGACAATACGATTTTTGATGGATATTTTTTACCCAATAAAGAAACATTAATTCATAAAACTAGAAATTGTAAGTGGCACTCTAAATTTGATTGTAAATCACGATTCTATCAGATAACAATGGCTGAAGATTCTAAGGCCTTAACTGCCTTTAGTACTCCTCAAGGACACTATGAATGGAATGTGTTACCTTTTGGATTGAAAAACGCTCCACAAATCTTTCACAGAAAAATGAATAATATATTTAGAGATTATGACTTCATACATGTACATGTTGATGATATGTTAATTTCCTCAACAACTAAAAACCACATCTAGATCATTTGAATACTTTCATAAATTTATGTCAAAATCATGGTATTGGTCTTTCAAAAAAGAAATCCATTATAGGAGAACAAAAAATTGATTTTCTAGGATTATTAATTCGTATGGAATAGAGTTGGCGGTAATCATATTCTATAAAAAATTAAATATTTTCCAGAAAAAATTGTAAATCGAAAGCAACTACAAAGATTTTTAGGAATATTAAACTATGCTGAAGGATTTATTAAAAACCTAGCTGATCTTAGAAAACCATTGCGAAAATTAACCAATGAAAAACATAAATTTGAGTTCACTAAAGAACACGAAGAACATATTAGATTTATAAAATCTCAATGCACTAATTTACCAAAGCTAAAACTCCCACTAGATAATGACAATTTGATTCTTGAAACCGATTCTTCTAATAGTACATGGGCAGCAATACTAAAACGAATCCAAAATGATTCTGAAGAATTATGTAGGTATACTTCAGGAACTTTTACACCCACTGAAGAAAGATATCATATTAATGAAAAGAATTTTTAGTCACTATGTAAGGTTAAAAGAAATTTTCATATTTTCTGTTACCTAAAAGATTTTTGTTAAGAACCTGGAGCACACTAAGTTAAAGCATTTATAAAAAATAATCTACCTTCTAAACCAGAATATAAGCGTCTGATTAGATGGCAAACTTATTGCTCTGAATATATATTTGATATTGAAATAATTCGTTCTCACAAAAATGTTGTTGCAGATTTCCTAACCAGAGATGGCAGAAAAACCAAAGATTGATGAAGTAATAAATAGTCTTTCAGAAATGTCAAAGATTTTTGACCAGATAATCATTCTTTCTGATTGTCTAGATCGACTCATGAAACCTAACATCAGAAAAAGAAAAACTAAACGTAAAAAGTTTTATTACCGATTTGGAAAGATGTGTGAAAGATTTTACTAACTACGAAATGGTTCTTACTACTTATTTAAAAGATGAAATAGATTTATCAAATATGAGTATAAAAGATGATTTAGAAAAAGAAGATTTTGAAAAAGATTTTTCTTTTGAAAAAGGTGAATCATCCCAACAGCTTCTACGTCCCTACATCTGTAAATAAAACTAATTTTGAAAATCCAATAATGTCTCAGGAACGGGAACTTTTGAGATTACATGGAGAAACCATGGAACGATTATATGTATTGATAGATAACAAACATATGATTATTGATAAATCTGGGATTTATCCAAGGATTTATTTCTTACAAGGATCTAATCCTGAAGAAATACGTGAATGGTATGATTTTGGTAGTATTGCTACCATATACCTTACATCCCCTGATTTTCCGGAAATCGCAAGATTACCCGAATGGATTCGAGAAGGCGTAAGAGATAATTTTGGGAATAATTCCCTAATAAAGATTGATGATACTTTACCACTCGATTTTTTCAGTGCTAGTCCTGATTTTGATGACAATCAAACATTTCCTGTATGGCACTTTATCCGAATGAGAAAAGTTATCCATGAAAGGAATATGATTTCTAAAACCACAAAGATTTTTCGATCCTTTACCAAAGATAATATTCATTATTGACGAGGACTTGGATTAATCGTTGTAAAACGAAAATGGAGAATGCACTGAAGAAACCATTCAGAAGCTATGGAAAGCCAGAAAAATTGGGATCAATCATGATCTCTATAGATTGCAGGGCCACCCCTAACTCAGCAAACCAATTTCTACTACATAAAGTCAATTTGATTGAGAATAGGATTATATTCCTCCCCTCAGACACTAGATTACGTGGAAAGAAGATTGTCGGAAGAAAGCAACCCTTAAAGAATCCATCGCCACACATGGACAAAAATAGTAAGAGATGAAAGTGATTAAGACTTGAAGATCTCGCCCCGGTTTTGAAGCCAACAGATCACTCGGTATAGAGAAACTAGGATCGTTAACGATTTTATTAGATCAAGTCCGATTTCAAGTCCGGAACTTTCCTATAAATATGTAAGTGTGTAAATGTAAAGCAGCTCGAACTTCAGTTCCATTTTCCTTTTCTTTCTACATATTTCCCTGTAAGATATAGAGATATAGTGTGAAGAAGAAGAGTTGTTCTGCAATAAGATTGTAAGTACTGTTTTCTATATTGTGTTTGTTTCTTGTAATGGCAGGCTAGAAGTGTATTCTAAGCCTGTAGCTATTATGCATAAATAAAAATGTATTTATCAAGAAAACCTTGTCATTATAGTTTCACTTAATTCATCAAAATTTTTAGTTTACTGTTTACGCCCTAAGGTAGGAAACGAATTAGGGCTGAGTTGGTAACATCTGAAGGTGTCCCCAAGGTGAAGGTATGGAGTCCTGCTGTTAGTCTGAAGTGGGATTAACAGAGATGCCGTGCTTTGTCTTCCCGGATGTTATTCGGTCAAACTACAGTAAATTGAAAATAGTGATGGAAGCATGGTGGACCCATAGTTATGGGTGTTTTCTAGATAAAACAAATTTAAATATGCATAATATTAAAGGCTTAGAAATCTTGATTTAGTGAATTTATTTTTAAAAATCTTGTTGGTTGAATGTTGTTTGAATGATTTTATTTGAATACTATTTGTGGATACTATTGTTAGTTATAATTTTTAGAGTTTTTGTATTAATTATAAAGATTTGCAATAGTTTATAAAGATTTACTGATAGTTTATAATCATACACCAAAAATGGTATCAGAGATAGATTAAATGGAATAACCTTTCCCTGATTGCACTAGATGTAAACAGTTATTACGCAGAATAGATTCTTTAAAAAATAGCATGAGAACATTAGAAGAAAATTTAGAATGAAAACGATTAAGTTTAGAATTATTTATAAATAACGGATTAATGACAGAATTAATTCATCACCAAATAGAATTAATACAATATGATCAGAATACGATAAATCTATTAATTACAAATTTGGCTGATTGTTATACCTTATATGGAAATCATTTAATGAATGATCATGATGATGAAGAAGATGAAGATTGAAACCAAAATAGTCTTACCTTATGAAGATTTACCCGAAAGTAATAATGAATTAATAAAAAGTCTAAAGATGATTCAAAATACGATAAAGTATTATGGATCATTGATTAGAGAAATACAAATTACCTTAGAAGATTTAAAACGAAAAATATCAGAATTAGACGAACCACCCATAACAACCTACTCTACCTTTGAACAAGGAAGAGGATTTTCAAAAGGAGAGATACAAAAGATTTTTAAGAAAAACTAAGGAATGGCTATTGTATTCATAATAATAAATCTAAATTTAGTTAATATCATAATTATAGATTTATACATCTTTAGAATAAATAGAGAAAATATAGATTGGATACCTAATATTATATATCTATACTGTGATGAAATCATTGATGATTATTATTACTTAGAAGACTGTGAAGATTGTGAACCTTTAAATATGGATAATGATTATTCAGACCAAGAATACTAGTTTGATGGAGATGAATAAATGGATATAGAAACTGCCTCTGAAAGTGAGATTGAGATTTTTAGTAAAACTTTTGAAAAATTAAATATACCAAAATATAATTTAAAAATGGAAGAAAATCCTATGGTTGAAATAAAGAATTAATCCAATTGAACAATCGCGATATACCAATCATCCACGCCGCTAGATTTAGACCTAGATATTCAAGAACACCTATTGCTAGGGATACAATTTATGTACATAGTTCTGTAAAACAAGAATATGATTCACCTATGGATCAACTGAGACCATAAGAAATAAATCCCTTTGGAATATACTTAGATTTGGATTGTAATCTAGATATATCTTCTACTCTTTATAGATGGGAAACCTCACTAATAATAATAATAATAACAATAATAATAATAATAATTATAGAGAGTTGGGAGACTCTAAAACTTATTACAAGATGCCATGTCTCTGTTCTCTTTGATACAAAAGAAACCTACGAAGAATTTTTTTGACATGTAAAACCTTGGGTTTTAAACCAAATAGTAAAATATTATATTGATAACCTTTATGTTAGTTGCTCATCTTCTTAGAACTTAGAATTTAGAAATTAGAAGTAGAATTTAAGAATTGGTGTAGAAACTTTGTAAAAATTTATAAACCCTCAATTGAAAAAAGAAGAAATTAAATATTTTAAGAACCTTATTGAAATACAGTTAGAAATAACAAAAGTAGTTTTAAAAGAACATAAAAAACAAGAAAGAAATTGTGATTGTGATTGAGATATAGAAAATTTAGAAAAAATCCAAAAAATACAACAAAGAAGAATAAACAATCAGAATAATAACTTTAGGAATTAGAAAAGAAGCTGGAAGACTTTAAACATTTTAATTTAATTAGAAACAACTTAGACTATATAAAAGAACAAATAGTTAAAGAAGATAAATTTTGTAGAAAGGAAATAAAAAAAAATTAAAGTTGAACAACAAAACTTGAAGGAAATATTAGAAAAACTTAGTAAAAAATTAGACCAAATGACACACCCCCACCCCTACTAGCAGGCGGTGTGTCGGCCACCCCACAAAACCCCTAGTCGTTACTTCCAACGACTATAGGGTGTGAAGCGAAGGTGTGTTGCTTCTTTGGCCGTAAAATTTTTCCCATTTTCTAAACTTGTGATTTTATAAAATTTCGGCAGCATAACAGCTATATATAGGACATATCCCAAAACCTATATATACAGTTTACACTTTTAAAACATGGAAACCAACAACACTTCTACAAAGAGCCTCAGGCTCATCACATTTTCATAAACCAAAACTATGTACATACATATACTCAACTGTACAAATTCAAAGTATTTCCTTACAAAAGTTAGTTAATACAACACTATACTAGAAGTCAGGAGAATACTAAAATGCTCCAGCGTCCGGCATGCCTGTACCTGGACAATAGTTTTTAAAACAGGAAAATAATGAGCTAAACGAGCTCAGTGAGTGTATGCTTGATAAAATGCTTGTTTTTTCTAAAAATATCTCAAACCTGTAAAACTATATTTTACAAGACATTTTCCAGAAACCTTGCTTGCTTTGCCATAAAAGTTTATAAAACTTTTCATAACTTCTTGCTTGCTTTGCTTTAAAAGTTTCTAAAACTTTTCATAACTTCTTCCTTGCTTTGCTTTAAAAGTTTCTAAAACATTCATAGATTGCTGCTTGCTTTGATTTGCTTTAAAAGTTTCTAAAAACTTTTCATAAAATGTTTTCTTGCTTTTCTTTAAAAGTTTCATAAAACTTTTCATCATATGCTTGCTTGCTTTGCTATAAAAGTTTCATAAAAACTTTTCATAATATGCTTGCTTGCTTACCAGTGGTTGATTTTAAAACTATATGAAAAATGCTTATAAATCCAAGATCGTCAACCCTTTGGAGGCCTTTCTTGCTTGCTATACCTAGTAAACACGGGGCACAGGCTTGGCCAGGTGCTTGGTGGAAGGACCTAAGTCCACATCACCTAGGTGGAAGGGCCCATCTCTTTCCGGCAGTATGGTGGAAAGACCTCGTGTGCACATCACCATATAATAGCTAGCCCAGCTAACCTATATACTCCCGATGCGTGCACGGTCCTTTAATATGCCATGATGTATGAACTAAGTTTACCAACTAGGCAAATCTAAAATGCATGAAATGATGTCCTAACTTCACCGTGCACGTACGAAATACCTCTGACCGGTATGCTTGCTTAAAACTAGGGATTTCTTAAGGCTTGTTTTATAAAACACACTTTTTGCTTGCTTGCTCTTTGAAATATCATTTTACAACTCAAAACCATTGTTTGCTTGCTTGCTTTCTAAATCACATTGCTTGCTTGCTTTTCAAATATGGTTTACAATCAAAACGATTGCTTGCTTGTTTTTCAAATATGGTTTACAATCAAACCATTGCTTCCTTGTTTTTCAAATATGGTTTAATACTTTAAAACCATTGCTTGCTTGAAATATGATTTAATAATTTAAAACCATTACTTGCTTTAAATATGGTTTAATAATTTAAAATCATTGCTTGCTTGAAATATGGTTTAATAATTTAAAACCATAACATACCAGTGTAAAATGATTTATAAATAATACACTAGTATTGAAAAATAGGTTTAGAACACTAACATTTCTGGTTACAAAACTTGAGCACAACTCACAGCTATAAAGCCTTTTGCTTTTACCTACACACTTTCGAAAAGAATACGGCGGAAACATTAGCCTGGCATGTCGTGTAAAACAATGTAGCCTTACAAGCGACTATATTGAAATGGATTGATTTTTAGCAAAACTTCACATGCAATTCACATTAAGTCACCACGAACATTCATATAAAGCAAAATGAACAAATTATCCTTGAGCACAAATGTAGCGCCCACAAGCACAGGGTCCAGTTGACTACCGTCGGCAAGGCGGAATACAAGTGGATGTCGGGTTATCAAGCGCCACTTGAGAAAATCAGGCGAGAGTCTCGCTTTGTCTGGGGAGCTCTGCGAATCTGATACCTGTATAAACTGTCCCAAATAGTCAATATATCATCACATGATAAGCGGCCACTTGGGCCCATAAACGAGTACTCATAACAATATCGTAAAACATACCAACTATGTCGATAGTTCTAAGAGTTATCATTTACTCTTATACAACACATATATCAAAATTAGAGAATTCTAATACATGTATAAATCATCAAAGCCCGCAAACGGCTTTCTTCACAACCTCGGTCTCTAGGACAAGTCGTCACATACGCACGCTCCTGTGCACAAATGTATCCCTCGGCAGGTGAGCTAATGCTCGATGAGTGGAATCATGCAAGTGGATACTCTACCTAAGTGCAGTGCAATATTCCAAAATAAACACACATTCAAGCAAATGCATGATCCTTCTTGAATGTCACAACTCATCATCTCGTGCAGAGTCCTCCAGACTCCCTCACTAGCCTAAGCCTGCATTATGAGGTATTATTTTTGTTTGTTGTGGACAACCCTCGGAATGTGTATATATATATCGATTGGGCACGTCTCCGGCGATTGATGTGTTGTGGACTACCCTCCGATGTATATCGATTGGGCCATCTCAGAGCGATTGATATTTTAGTTTGTTTACCCTCCAGATGAGTAACATTTTAGACAACCCTCAGAACCATTTTCTCTAGACTCATCTCATGCACTCACTCCACATAATCTGGGTGTTCGATTGCATATGGAATGCATGTATGCCAATTCAATCTGATGCAATTCATGTAAAATATATAAACATGCATATATTTACAAAACTTATTGATGTCAATTATGTCATGTAAATTCATTTCATACATCAAAATTAGCTCACTTGGGCTAATGATCAAACACGAGCAATTCAACTTGAATCGCTCGATTAAACACATTTCACACAAAAATATATTTTGAGAACAACTGTTTAGGAATAAATGCAAACCCTGAGTTCTTGATAAGAGAAAATCACAAATAGCCGGTTCACTTAGTGAACCCACAATTCACGGCCATTCTTGACCTCATCCAAACCAATACATGATTTAATACAATATTTCCAACTTTAACATCCCAATCAGCCGTGGCAGTCACGACTGCTCCAATGGGTGTTAAAAAATTCATATCAATTCGGTTATCAATTCGGTTCCAAGGTTTGGGACCGATCAAACGGCCCCTCACGGCCTCATTCAGCTCAAACATTCTCAAAGTACTTAAAGAAGGAATAAAACTCAAGTAGGGAGAAACCCCTACCTCAAGAAGTTTGTCTAAACTCCTTAAATCTGGTACCCACGCGAAGCCTTCTCCGCGTAAAGCAGCTTTCCTTCTTGTCCCGAAGATTGCC
Source organism: Tetrastigma voinierianum (assembly GCA_016808115.1). NCBI lineage: Eukaryota > Viridiplantae > Streptophyta > Magnoliopsida > Vitales > Vitaceae > Tetrastigma > Tetrastigma voinierianum. The sequence continues at coordinate 250,468 of JAEQBH010006351.1, read as the reverse complement.
AACGGTCAGATGGCGCGATATTTTTAAGGGGAAGTGCTCTCTCTCTCTAAAAAAATCTCGAAAGCAGCAACCTTATGTTAATCCTGCTCTTTCCCACGTTTTGTTCTTTAACATTTGGAGAAGACAAGTCCTATTTACAATTTTGTCTTTGTGACTTAACTTTTCCAAAAATGACCATTTTGTCATTCTTTTCCCAATTTTGACATTAAACACATCTCGTAGTCGGGTTTCCATCGTTTCTCTCTACGATAAACATAATGCGTAGTACGTGTTATATGTGATTTTAAGTGGCATCAAAAATGGGTTTTATGGCACGGCTGCGATGCCTCGAAGCGTGTAAATTCAGTGTCTTGGAAATTCGACCAGAATTTTACATGCTACCTAGATTTCGAGGCGATTCCAGCGATGAAATCAGGTTTCATCATCTGAGATCTAGAATAAATTCACGGTTTTTAGCAGAAATAATAACAATTTTGTAATCGAAATTACGATTTTGCCTTTTTCGAAATTGGAATTTCTTGGATTTCCCCCTTCTCCCTCAGCAAAGATTTCGTCCGAGAAATTCGAGGACAATTACAATCACTCACATGCATATGCAACGTGCACTACCATGCATGTAACGATCATTTAAATCTTAAACGACTGAAACCAGTACCTTTATCCTAAACAAGAAGGGATAGGTGGCCCACGCGCGTGTCCTCGGCTCCTACGTGGACTTCTCCACTCCATAGTGCCTCCATAATTGCCCTCACTAGCCTCACGGTCTTGCGTCGCAAAACGTCCCTTTGGTATCAACAATGCACCTTTGGTCACTCCTCGAAGGTCATCGAGTGTCGACCTCGTCATCCCGATCACCACATGAGCTGGATCTGGAGTATATTTCAGGGCATGGAGACGTGAAACACCTCGTGGACACGACATGCTAGGCGTGGTAATCTTAAGCTGATGCCTTAGCGGTGCCTACCCTCTCTCGAGTATCTCGAAGGTCAATGAACCTCGGCTGATAGCTTCCCACGCTTGCGAACGACCACTCCCTCTTAGGCATTACCTTCAAGAGCGTGATCCCCCGACCTCGAACTCTAAGGGTGGGCGTCTGGCACATCCGCATAGCTCTTACGTCGGCTTTGGCCGTGAGAAAACCCGACGGTATATCAATCACCTTCGAAGGTGTCTCCCAATCGAATCGGGACCGATTGATGGAGCTCTGCTCCCACCTCGGTCTAACATACTTGAGTGAGCTGCATGGCCTCCCGCCACAAGGCCTCATACGGTGCCATTTGTATACTCGCCTGATAACAGTTGTTGTAGGCGAATCCCACTAAGGAAAATGCTCCTTGTTGCCTTATTATCCGGGGCCAGCGTGCTTAGCGTGTCCTCCCCAACACACATATAATACACCTGTGTGTAACCTTCCTGACCCTTAATTTGTGTGTAGCGGTGACCTTCTCGAGGTCTGTCGGTAACCCGATCAATAGGCGTCAGCCTAGTTCATGTCACAGCATATGACATCCATATCTAGAGACCTTGCCCGAAACGACCGCACTGTCAGGATTTCGAAGGGTTATCGATCTTGAGTCACTCTCGACTCCTATCACCCAACTCTAAGTCTACGTGATAACCATGTCCGTGTGTTTTCATCTCGATTAACTTAACTCTTCGACTTACACTTTGAGCCTCTTACATTCACATAGAAATTTAGGGATATCTCCCCGGGTCTCTTACACCCTAACTCCAGGATTCTCACCTTAGGGGATTAATGGCCCCCTTTTTGCTTTGCCCAACACACTTTAATTATTCTTCATTTATTGAATCGAACTATGAGTCTTCATTGGACGTAGTCCTTAAAACAAAAATTCAACCCACACTCACCAAGAGTAGTGAATGACCTGTCATCGTGCACCCACACCCAGGCTCGACACGATGTTCTTGTGCACACGGCCTTAATAATGCCATCTTTGTGACACCCAATCCGGGAGTCCACCATGAAGCGAGAATCGGAGATCTCTCACTCATAATCCCGACCTACCGGTGCGGCTCTCACCACATCCTAGGAAGAACATCTATTCAGCTCTGAGGCCTTGGCATAAGCCCCAGATCGAGGTTGTATCGGGTATGACAACCCAGTAAGGTCTGATGCGACGGCAGATGGGTACATCGACTCATCAAAATTAATCCAAACGACATCGACAACCAATAGGTCCTACCACCTAAGGTCCACCATGCTTCCATTGCGATGTGTCACGACTTAGACCCACACTCATGCCCCTTTGGCTATCGTCTTTGTGGGAGTGTATATAGTACTCGAAGCTGGCCCAGTTCTTCGACCGTACTAGGGTGTAGGAATCGCCAGTATACTCTCTGTTCTACGGCTAAGCCCCGGGGCTGTAGTCCCCAAGCCTGAGATCCTTGTCTCTAGAGCTGATCCATCTCACACATGCCCAATCCGGCCACCCAATCCACGAAACTCATGTGAGCGAAGTCTTACGCCTGCTTCCCGACCCAGAAGAAGGTTAGTCACTCCCTCTTCTTTACCGACACGCATCCCTCAGTCCATTGTGAGTATAGTCCCAGATCTCTAACTTCATGACACCGACATATCATCCTATTCACCGCCCTTATCCTAGGGAGACTCACATACAATGGCTCTCTCTTTAGATCTCGAGGTCCTTGTCCATTTCCACCACATACTTGGGCCTCGTTCTCTAGGCTGGAGCGGCTAGTCTAGTACCCCAGTAGTGTCGGAGGTAATCTCCGTGGCCTCAACACCTTCTCAATCTGCATAAACCAATGGTCTACCACCGCCAGTCTCCTCCTATGAATGTCGGAGGATGATGCGCTAACCTGGAGTTCTTAGGACCTTCTGTCTACTGCTTTATATCGGCACGTAAACCGCGAGCTGGCTGTAATACTTACGACCTCGGTAAAAGCTGCGATGAGCATTGGTGGTGCGACCCGATACCGTGGGCGCCCTCTACGTCCTCGTCCTCGACTAGCCATGCATCTGATCGATGGCAAGTTAAATATCATCTGGTATCTACAAGGCATAAAACGGCCACGAGACACTATTCATACACATCATCGATGTATACCATTATCCTTGCATTTACAAATGTCTGAGCAATCGATTATGCATTTAAAATATTTTTATCAACAAAAATTTCATTTTGAAAATTTATTTTCAAAAATTTTGTCTAATTTGATTTGATTTTATTTAATTTAATAAATTTTTTTTGAAATTTTGTGATGAGCGATGTTCATGAGCTAAGTTCCACGAGCGATGTCTAAAAATTGACTGAGAACAATCTTGGAAGATAGCGGGTCAAAAAGCGGGCAGTGCACCAAGTGCACGACCTGACAACGCCCGGCGCCCACCTTTACGCGCCCGGGTTTGTATTGCGATACAAGCGCCTCTTCAAACCTAAATTTGCCTCGATCCTGACCCACTTAACCCATTGCACACTCTTCTCTTGATACAATCCACCTCTCTTGCACATCCAAGGCCACTATATCACAATACAATGCCTTTTTTGCAATACAATTGGGCAGTAGCCCAAATCATTTTACGCACCAAATTTGTGTGTGTGTATTATTTTCATTTCGGCTATGAAAATTAAAAAAAAAAAAAAATTACCTACACCTATTTTTTTTTCATTTTCCATAATACTCAAATAAATTTATAAAATTTTATTTTACTCCATTTTCTTCAATTTTCCTTGTAAAAAACCTAGAAATTTATTTTCTTCACCTCATAACCAAATAAATTTATAAATTTATTTTCTTTAATTTCTTTTTCCAGTTTTACACTGTAAAAAAAAAAATTTTCTCCACCTTATTTAATTTTTTTTTTCATTTCTCAATAAACCAAATAAATTGTTTAAAATTTATTTTGTTTATATCATTTTTCATTAAGTGCAGGAAAATGGTCGAAATTTCCTCAAAACCTCCTTATATAACACTAACCCTAGTGTTCAACCTAAAATTTATAAACCGATTTCATTATCGATAAACCAAATAAATTTCTAAAAATTTATTTCTTTTAGTTATTCTTAGACTTTACTCACTATAAAACTCCTAAAAGTTTTCCTATGTGTTAATCACTAAGCACACAACATTTCACAACTCATAACAAGGTATACATACCATTCATCAAACATTCCCACAACATTTCATCAAATCACACAAAACACACCAAACACGTGCATGCAGTGTCCTAGTTTTGTCCCGTAATTTCCTAGTGGTGATGTTCTTACACCTTAAAGACTATGGCTAGCTCAAAATCCCCTCAGGCCTGGGTGGCTAGTATACCTAAACTCGATGCAAGGCTGTGACGCCCCACAAGCAGGGGGTCCATTGACTACTCGTGTTGCGCGGAGTCTAAGTGGATATCGGGTTGCGCACTTCGAGGAAAATCGGGGCGAGTTTCATTTTGTATGGGGAGCTCTGCAAATACAATGCACAGTATAAACTGTCCCAAGCGATTAATATATCATCCACGTAGGTAGCGGCCACTTGGGCCATAAGCGGTACTCACTTGATAATAAATAAAACATACCAACTATATCCCGATAGTTCTAGAGTTAATAATTTACTCTTATACAACACATATATCAAAATTAGAATTCTAATACATGTATAAAATCATCAAAGCCCTGGCAGAAACTCTTCGCAGCCTCGGTCTACAGGACTAAGCGGAGTCCCTATGGCTCCACGTGCACTGTAAGCCATTAATATCCCTCGGCAGAGTGAGCTAATGCTCAGTAGTGGAATCGCCCTAAGTGGGCTACTCTCTACCTAAGTGCAGTGCAATGTTCCAAAATAAACACACATTCAAGCAAATGCATGATCCTACTTGAATGTCTAACTCATCATCTCGTACGGAGTCCTCACCAAGCTACTCGCACTCGCTAAGCCTCGTATGAGAATTATTATTTTGTTTGTTTGTGGAGCTGACCCTCGGAATGTGTATATATATATCAATTGGAGCCGTCTCAGACGATTGATATTTTAGTTTGGACTACCCTCAGGTAATTAACATTTTTAAGGCCAACCCCTCAAGACTACATTTTCTTTAGACTCATCTCATGCACTCACTCCTATAATCCTAGGGTGTTCGATTGCATATGGAATGCATGTATGTCTAAATTCGTCTGATCCCAATTCACATGTAAATATATAAACAACGCAAATTTACAAAACATTTAATTCACACAATCATGTCATGCAGAATTCTCATTTCATACATCAAAATTAAGCTCACTTGGGCTAATGATCAAACCACAAAACAATTCAACCCAGATCACTCGATTAAACACATTTTCACACAAAAATATATTTTGAGAACCTTGTTTGGGAATAAGTGAAACCCTCGTTACTATTCTAAGAAAAAATCCTGAATCATCGATTCACTTAGTGAACCCGCAATTCACGGCCATTCCCGACCTCATCAAAATCAATACATGATTTAATACAATATTTCCAACTTTAACAATCCAATCAGCGGTAGCGATCCACGGCATTTGCTCGATGGGTGTTCAAGAATTCATATCAATTCGGTTCAAGAGTTTGGGACCAATCAAAGCGGCCTCGCGGCCTCATTCGGCTCGAACATTATAAAAGTACTTAAGAAGGAATAAAACCCAAGTAGGGAGAAACCCCTACCTCAAGAAGTTTGTCTAAACTCCTTAAATCTGGTACCCACGCGAAGCCCTCTCCGCGTAGAGCAGCTTTCCTTCTTGTCCCGAAGATTGCCAACGGTCGGATGGCGCGATATTTTAGAGAGAAGTGCTCTCTCTCTCTAAAAATCTCCCAAACGGCAACCCACTGTAAATCCCCTACTCTTTCCCACGTTTTTGTTCTTTTAACATTTGGAGGAGCAGTCCTATTTACAATTTTGTCTTTTGTGACTTACTTTTAAAAAATGACCGTTTGTCATTCTTTTCAGTTTGACATTCGAGTATCTCGGCTTCCATTTGTCGTTTACCTGCTCATGCCGCTTATGGCACATGAGTCGTGTTATATTTTATTTTAAATCGCATCGAAAATCATTTCTGACACGACGCGTACCTCAGCGTTTAAATTATTGTCTCGAATTTGTCGAAAACCTAGTGCTAACTAAGATTTCGCAAGATGATTCAACGGTGAAATTCGTTTATGAGATCTAGAGAATAAATTTTGGATTTTTAACGAAATAACAATTTTTGCTGTCCGAAATTACGATTTTGCCCTTTTACAGAAATTGGAATTTCTCAGGTCTTACACAAAAAGCCCCTAAAAAAAACCACTTATTTTGGCAATTTTTTTTGCAACAGCACTCTTTAGACCTTATTACCCAAAAATTATTCCAACGGTCTTCAAAAATTATGAAACTCTTCATATTAGTCCTTTATATATTCAATGACATCTCTTTAAATTTTCAATTTAAAATTCCTTCTCTAAGGGCCTCAACCACATAACACAAGTTACATACATTTTTGATGGCAAATTGGTTAGCTCACTGGATCACCTACTGTTATCCTTGATTTATGAGGTCTTAACTCCATAAATTGGAAATGGTTTCTTCACTTATTTGAAGCTATGGTTCTAAGGTTTCTTCTCCAATTGGAATCCTTGAATTTGGATCGCTGAACTAGGTTATTGTATTTTACATCTAGATTACTCAAATTGGCAGAATAGAATCTGCACATAGCTCCACTTTGACAGATTTCTAGGCCCTTTGGGGTTACAATTTGCATATATGTCCTTCAAGTAAATTATTCCCCTAGAAGTCTATTTTACCCAGAATTTTGAATCACTCAATTTGGATGATTGAAACTCAACTTATGGCCAAAACATTACAACAATACCCAAAGTAGGCATAACCAGCCAGGCTACACGAGCTCACCTTTAAGTCCGTATTTGGGAGCCTTAGAGCTACAATTTGCTCTTGGTCCCTTATATAAATTTGTATCCCTATCTCTTATGGTTATTTACCAATTGGAATCAATTCATTTGGATAATTATAACTTAATCTATAGCCAAAATAAGAACAGGGGTTTTTTTTACAAAATTTTGACAGCATTTCCTTTGAAAACCCAACATTCTCCCTTTTTTTTTACAACCATTCTTCAAAACCAATCCAACCAATCAAGACAATACAAAAAAACCTCAAAGACCAACATGGAATTTACCCAAAACCACACCACAACACTTGTATCGGTGGTTTGGAACTTCATATAACCAACCTAGGTAAAATCCAAGAATTCATACTAAGGTCCACCAATCCATATAAAACCATAGAAATATGATGGACTCTGGCCTTGGCAGGTGTGCGACTACGAATCAGCCCATTGGAAACACTCGTGGATGTTGGGTGACTCGACCTCTCTCATGAAAATCGAGCAGAGTCTCCTTTGTACGGGGAGCTATACCCATATACAAACATGTTCCAAACAATCCAATATAACATTTATAGGAGTGAAAACGGCCTCTTGGGCCCATACTAATATACTCATCAACATACCAACTATATGCCATAGTTTCAAGAGTTAGAATTTTACTCTTATACAACATATATTAAAAGTTTAAAACATTCTAATACATGTACTACATCATAAAACCAAAGTACATCGGCTTTCTTCTAAAAGCGGTCTACATGATGGCGGAGTCTCTCGTGCGCTCCACATGCACGGAAATAATATAATTCCCTCGACGGGGTAGGCCAATGCTTCGATAGTGGAATCACCCTAAGTGGGTTACTCTCCCACCTAAGTGCATATGCAATGCTTGAGTAAACACATTGAGCAAATTCGATCTGCGAATGCAAATGACGCCCGACCCACGTCCAGGAGTCCTCATGAGCTCCCTCACACTTGCCTAAGCCACGTATGAGAAAACATCTTTTTCAAAACAATTCTTGTTGTTTTCGAAACTATACTACCGAATTATCGGTAAAAAATATGGGCCTACCCTCCGAGGCGAATGTGTTGGAGAACCTTAAAGCTTGATCCTTGGTCCTCATCAAGGAAATGGCTTGTTGGACCATCTCTGACCCCATTCTCGGAAATTCATCTGTGAAATTCCTTTCAAAAGCGTTTTAGTTTTTCTTCCATTTTCATGTATCATGCACTCACCTAATTTGTAGGCTACGGTGCATATGAGATGCGATATGCCATTTCACACAATATATACAACACATGCGAATATACCATCATGCATATATTTTACGCAATTTACAATTACACCACATGTAATTCAACAATATCAACCATCACCCAAATTAACTCACTTGAGCTAATCACTATTCATTTCAACTGGCCTCGCCACAATTATATTTCTATATAATTATGGCATCATCATTAACACATCAAGCATTAACCTATTAATTTCTTTAATCAACCAACTCAAGTCACTCACATCAAACAATTCCAATGCCAAAACACATGGACATTTATGGTCCATTTCGCCTGCTTCCCAGGTATTTTAGGTCCCAAAATAAGTAAAGTGGGTGTCACGCGGGTAGCCCACTCCTCCTACATCGGTTCCTCTTGGTGGAATCAAATTTCCATGGCCATTCCCGGCCTCGTGCACATAAAACACAATTTATTGCATAAAATACACAATTAGCCACCCAAATAGTCCGTGATGATCACGGAATTTGTAAATGGAGTTCCATAAATTAGTGAATTAGGTCCCAAGTTTTGGGACCGATCAAACGGCCGTTCAAGGCCTCAATCCAACCGAAACATTATAAAACACTTAAATAAAGTGTAAAACCCAAGTAGGATAAATCCCCTACCTCATGGAGTTTGTTGAAAACTCCCAAAACCAGAGCCCACGCGTAGGCCTCGATGCGTAGAGCAGCTTTCCTTCTTGCTTCGAAGAATTTCGACGGTCGGATTTGTCGGAAATTTAGAGAGAAGCTTGATCTCTCTCTAAAAAAAAACTCAAAAAATGGCTACTGCATCTCCCATGTCTTCTTTTCACGTTTTTGGCTCTTTTAATAAAGGTAGGAGACGGCACTATGCATGTTTTGTCTTTAGTGTCATTTAAGAATTTAAATAATGACCATTATGTCCCTAAGCTTGGATTTTCGACATTTGTATCTCGTAGTCCATTCCATGTCCTACTACTTTCGTATAACTTGTGTCGCGCCCAGTGCATGTTATAGGTGACTTTTCACCATCACATGTCATTTACGGCACCGTCTGCGATGCCTCGAAAAAGTGCAAACTCAGATTGTCTTGGAATTCGGCCAAGTGGCGTGGTAGCTAGATTTCATGAGACGATTCCAACGGTGAAATCGGTTTTGTCATCCGAGATCCAGAGAATAAATTTTGGATTTTTTGACCTAAATTACGATTTTGCCCTTTTTGAGAAAATTGGATTTTCTCGGGTCTTACAGACTCCATGTTTATCTTATACCAACTAGGGTTTCAGCCAAACAACTTCAACAATTCTAGGGTTAGGATAATCTCCTAACAAAACCCTAGGTTTGGAGCAGTGAATCCGTACAAAACCAAAACCCATACAAGAATCAAAATCCATACCTTTATTTCTCTTCTCCTCTTCTTCTCCCTCTTCTTCTTCTCTTCCTTTCTCTCTTCTTTCTTACTCACGGTTTGCCACTAACCCAAAATGAGACGAATGAGATGTTGTTTGTCACAAATCCCACTTTTTAGTTTAATTCTCCTTTTATTTCAATTAGGTCCTCCCTCTCTCAAGTATTTGCAAATCAACTTTTGTTATTTCTATAATAACGCCACCCTCTTCTCATATTATGACTTTCATATCCTTTTGTGATACAAATTTACCGGGTTTCTAGTAAAATTAGGGTTCAATCAATTTATCATTTCACAATTTCATCATAATAACAACTTCAATACTCTGACACTTGGTGCACATACGCACCCCTGCGGTTGTGCCAGTACACTCTCTCTCGGGGCAGGCGTTTCACAGGCTCTTGAACAATTAGTTAAGAAAACAAGTAAATTAGAAGAAAATAAAATAGATAATATTTTCCAACAATTTGAAAAACTAAATTTAGGAGAAAAACCAAAATCTAGTGTAGAACATAAAATCAATCCATTTGAACCAAGATTTAAAAACAATAATAGGAAAAACTCACTTAGAAATTGAGACAAATAATTTAAGTACTAAAGAAACCCAAAAGGAAGAAAAGTAATAAATTCTTTAGGAATTAACAATTTGTAAATATAACTTAAATAAGGTAAAATCAATAACTGCAACAACAATTAAATTAAAGAAAACTTAATAAAGTAAGCAATGTTTAGATCTTTGGAGCTAGTAAAAACCTTTTATTTGAAACCTTAGTACCAAAAGAAAATCAATAAACCTTAACTCAGCCTGTAGAATTAGTATAGTATAACGAAGAAAAACTAATACTAACAAAATATATAGCTAATATTCCAATGATAATTAATAACATAACCATGACATTACCCCAAACCTATTTAGTCCCTAGTATAAGTTTGTATCCTTTTATTTTAGGTTTAATTTTTGTACATTCTTTGCAAGGAGGTATAACAATACAAAATAACCAAGTTAGCTTTCACCCTAAAACTACAACAATTGTTTATACAAACACAGAAAATGAAACCAATAACATAGTTTCACATCATACAAATAAAATAGAAGAAATAAAAGATAGTATAGTTAATGATTATTCAGAAAATTTAAAAAACACATTAAAATTAAAAATCTTTTTCTTCAGCGAGAAAAATAGGAATTATAGGAGAACATGCCTCGAAACAGATAGGAACAAGCGGATTGTAAAATACCAATAATGTGAAACCTTAGAAATCGATTTACCCCGAGAAGGGGTAAGCAGTGATTCAGGTCAAAAAAGCGAAATTTTTCTAGATCTCGGATGATGAAGCCGGACTTTGCCGTGAAATCATCTTGTGAAATCTAGCACCACGTCGAATTTACGTAGATACGAGGCGGTCGAGTACCGCGTTTTTCGGCGTGAGTGTCGAGTGACACATGGCATGACATGTAGTACACTTGTGTGAATGAAATACATTAGGCCAAGTGTCAAGTGGAGAAAATAATGAGAAATATAAAACAAGAAAAATAAATAAATAAGGAAAAGAAACAAAATAAAACTAATAATAATAATAATTAAAAAAAGGATAAAAATGAAAAACAAAAAGAAAAGTTAAAACGGGCGTGGGAGAGAACGAGAATGAGAGAGAGAGAGAGAGATTTATTTTTATTTTTTTCTCTTCGCTTCTCTCTAAGATCTACAAAAATTGGACCATGGGTTTTTGTCGAAGCAGAAGGCAAAGTTAATCCACGCAACGAGGGCTATGCATGGGTACCAAAATCTTGGAGTTCGTCAAACTCCACGAGGTAGGGAATTTTCCTACTTGTGTTATTTCTAGCCTAAAGGTCATTTAATGGCTTGGGGTTTTCTTAGAGGCCGTGAGAGGTCATAAATTTCAGTCAAATTTTTTTGGTGAGTGTGAAATTTTAGGAATTTCGGAATTTGTTTGGACGATCCAGTGAATTACAGGGCCCATTTTGACAGTTGGTTGAAATTTCGGAATTGTTTTTCGAATAGTCAGGATAGGATTTTTGGGGATTTGTTCGGATAGTCTCGAGATTTGGATAGAGTTTGGTTTTATCCGGGGCCCGATGTCTTCAAGTTTTGTGGTGTGTTTTGGCAGTATCCCGATAATTTGGTGGCGAGCGAGTGAAGGGACGAGGTGTTGCCTATTACACATGGGTCCGAGATTTGGGCCATTTTGTGTGTTATTGTTATAAAATATTAGATAACATGTTGTTGTGTGTAAAACTCATGTTAATATATGTTATTTGATGTATTAACATGGATTGTATGGATGAAAATTATATGTAAATATCGCGGTATGTGATGTATTAATGTTTTCATGTAGCACTCCTTATATGCATGTAACATAAGGAAAATGCATTGGCATCATGCATTTCATATGCACGGTCACATCGCGTCGAGTCGGTTGTGGGTGCATGGTATTAAGTATTGACCGGTGTTGAATGGGTCGTGAGCTCGGAAAATGGGACAAAGTCCAAGGTTGAGACTCACAGATGTGTAAATTGATCAAAATGATAAATCACATGTTTTGGGCGGAGCAAGTTGGGGTAGATGCCCCTCCCCCCAGGGTGAAAGACCCAAATGTTATTCATGGTTATACATGAATCCCGACGATGTAAGTTCGCGAAAATGTTAGAAAGGCGTGCGGCATCCTGCGGTGAAAATCAGAAAATCCGTGGCCCACAAAAGAGAAAAAACAAAAAAATCATGAAATGATAAATTAAAAATTGGAGGGTTGTCCAATGGTTTAAGTCATTAGGTTAAATACCAATGGCTGGTTTCCACACTTAGCAATTGCAGGTGTGGGGGAGTCAATTAGGACTCAAGTTGTGAGCATGAGGGGTCGCATCTCATGCATGACAAGGAACATTTCATATAATGTTGCATAAATTGTATGAAAAGTGATTGATGTTAATGTATGCCATTGCATGTGCATTTTAGGTGGGGAGTAACCCTTAGCAGGGAAAACTTTCTCTTTGGGCATTGCTCACCGTCGTGGGACCCCCTTTAATTATAGGTGCAGGTGCGGGTGTCGACCGCATATGAAGGACCGCATAGGGATGATAGCGGATCGTGAAACATATATACCTTTTGTTGTATAAAAGGATCACATTAAAATGGACTAATGGTTAAATAGTCTAACATATATTTTTGTATATTTGTGAATTAAATATGCAGGAATGGGTCTCAATAAATGAGTGTGATATCGGGACCTTTCGATATTTCTGAGTTCCATGAGTGACGGGTTGTCAACGGGACCCCCAGGATAGGGGTGTTAAATAAAAAATCCCGATTTAGCCATAAAAACATAAGATATTGCATGTAACCTTGTAGACACAAAAGAATTTAAAATACAAATTGAAGAATTATTACAAAATAACCTTAGCCAAGCAGTTTTAGTTCTTATAGATCGGCATTTTAGTTAGAAACCATAATTGAGAAGCGAGGAAAAGCTAGGATGGTAATTAATTACAAAAGATTAAATGACAATACGTATGATGATGCATATAAAATACCCAATAAAGATTCTTTAATTAATTCTATTCAAGGATGTAGATATTTTTCTCAATTAAATTGTAAGAGTTTATTTTGGCAAATAAGATTAGATGAAGATAGCAAACTATGGACAGCGTTTTCTTGTCCTTGTGATTATATGGAGTAGATATGCCATTTGGATTAAAAGCAGCTCTGGAGATATTTCAACAACAAATGATGGATAGAATATTTAGTAAATACTCTTTTATTCTCGTATATATTGATGATATTCTTGTATTTTCTAAAAAAATTTCATGAACATATAAAACACTCAGAACTTGTTTTTGAAGAACTTATAAATAATGGGTTGGTAGTCAGTAGAAAGAAAATAAAGTTATTCAAAAATCAAATTGAATTTTTAGGATTAAAATTAGAAAATGGACAAGTAAAACTTCAAGAACATAAAGTATAAAAAATCAATAATTTTCCAGATAAACTAGAAGATTTAAAAACCCTTCAAAGTTTTTTAGGATTATTAAATTATGTTAGACCTTACATCAAACCTAAGTCGATTAAATTTGGACTTCTTTATAGTAAAACTAAAAATGCAGAGCGAAAATATTTTTAACCGGGGAAGATATTAAATTAGTCCAAAAAATAAAAGAACTTGTGAAAAATCTCCCAACTTTACATCTCCCATTAGAAAATGAATATAAAATAATTCAAATTGATGCTAGTCAAACAGGATAGGGAGAAATTTTTTTAGCATTAACCAATAATTTAGAAGAAAAACTATGTAGATATTGTAGTGGAACTTTTAATGAATATCAAAAGAACCTTAGTTCAACATATTTAGAAATAGAAGCTATAATTTTAGTTTTAGAAAATTTTCAATTATTTTTAAGCCAAGAACAATTTACTTTAAGAACCAATTGTGAAAATATTAAAAAAATCTTTGACAATAAAATTTCTTCAAAATTATCTACCAAAATATGGATAAAATTTCAGAACGCTTTAATTGGTTTCAAACCTAAATTTGAACATATAAAAGGAAAGGATAATATATTAGCAGATTGGTTAAGTAGGTAGATTTTTATAAATGATTTAACTATTTATAACTAACTTTTGTTTACAGGAACATGGCTCAAAGGAAAAATTCAAAAGCAAAACCTTTCAATTTGGAGCAGATTAGTTTAAATGATTTTAAGCCAAAGCGCCCGATTTGATGCTGTAGTCCCAAAGCCTTTTTGAAGGTTGATAGTGCTGATGCTTTAAAGCCTCAAACTTTCAAGCAAAACACAGAATATCTTTATGGAAACCATTTTAGCTTTAGCCCGACATCTTCAAAATTTACAAAACCGGTTGTTGTTTTAAAAGCGAAAAATTCAAAATGATTAAAAACTAAGAAAAACAAGAAAACCTTGTCTGATTTAGAAACAAATTAGACTCTTTTATGATGTTAGTAAAAGCGGGTTAATTAATATGATTAGAAAATGTTCCCTTTAGAAACGAGTTTCAAAACTTGTAATTAAAAACAAGTTAGGATATGATATTTATGATAAAATAGAATCTTTCTTTTTGCAAAAACATAATGAAAAAGTATTTAAGAACCAGTGTCTTTTGTATGAACAATTTAGAACAAAAAACAATGGAATTAAATCAGGATATATGGCTTACCACGATCCTGATTTATTTTTTGTAAATATGTCTATTTTAGATCAAAAATATTTTGAACTCATCCCTGAAACGATGGATCATGGGATTCTAAAAAACATATTTTTAACCAGTATTTATCAAATACCCAAGAACTTTCTTGAGAAATTAAAAACCATTGTAGAATATCTTTTTAGAACTGAAAATTTTGTAGATATATCTTTTGAAATCATTCCACCTTTATTTGGAACTGATGGAAGCATAGTCCCTGCTTATCATCATGTTTATATAAAACACAATAAAGAACCTTTAATACCTCAACAACAATCAGAATGAGAAATGACCCCGTCAAAATGATTTTCCCTTGTATTATAGTAGATATAGAGATTTTCAAATCTTTGATTTTAGAAAAACCAAAAATAAAATTTTTTTATCTTATTGGAGAAACCCAAACCATGTCTATTTGGAGAACCAAGCCTTTAGAAAAAAATTTAAACCCAAAAATTTTTATAACCTCTGAAGAACAAGATTTATAAACCAGCTTTGGGAAAATTCACCAAAAATGTCTTAGTCGGTGATGATGCCAACTTCTGGGAGAACTTGGACGAAGAGAGCTTGTAAAACCCGAGAAAATTCCAATTTTCTGAAAAATGATAAAATGGTAATTTCGGTCAAAATCCAGAATTTTTCTAGATATCGGATGACAAAACGGAATTCACTGTTACCACGTCGAATTTCGTTGAATTTCGTCGGGCCAGACAGTCGAATTCCGGGTTCGAACCGCCGGGAGTGGTGCGAGAACACTTTACTGGGGATTTTAGGTGGCTCGAGGTGCGGGTGTCATGTGCAGTAAGAGGCAAACATGAGCTCAAGTGTGAGCCATAGGTGACATGTGGCATCATGTCATTGGGTGGAAATCTATGTTAGATGGATAAGGGATGAGGTGAAATCTAAGTCAACCAATGGGAGGTTGACATGTAATGATGAGGAAGGGCCAGTCTCTTGACTGACTTAACTTGTAGTTTGGATGGGGGAAAGAGAGGAAAATATAGAGAGAAAGAAAGAGGGAAAGAGAAAGGAAAGAGAGTTTTAAAGTAGCCAGCTCTCCATCTCTCTAGATTTCTCGGTGATCGATCCGGCAAACTCGACGAGCGAGAAGCGAGTTGATCCCCCTTTGCGAGAGCTACGTGGAGTGTGGCCTTAAATCCGGGGTCAGTTGACTACCGTCATTACGAATCTTCGTGAATGTGGTGTGACATTTTCATAAAATCGGGCAGAGTCTCAGCTGTACGGGGAGCTCTACTTGAATCTGAGAACACATAAACTGTCCCAAACGGAGTCGATATAACAGTTTATGATTTAAAAGCGACCCTTGGGCCCATAAACATTACTCAATATACATGCCAACTGAATCAACTATATACCCAATAGTTCTGAGAGTTAATATGTTTTTACTCTTATCTGACATACATTATTAAACTTAAAAAGTTCTAATACATGTATACATCAAAGCCACGGCAGGCTTTCTTAATCCTCGGTCTAGGGCCAGAGTAGTCCCCTCGCACTCTCCTATACACAGCAAATAATATCCCTCGACGAGGGGTGAGCTATTTCAGTGGTAGAATCGCCCAAGTGGAGCTCTTTTTTCAGCCACTTACAAGTGTAGTGCAATGTTCCAATGAAAACACACATTCAAGAAAATGCATGATCCTACTTGGATATCTGCATGATGACTTCGGATCGAGAGTCCTCACCGACTCCATCACACTCGCCTAAGCATCATATGAAAATTATTATTTTGTTTGTTTGTGGACAACCCTCCGATGTGTATATATATCAATTGGGCCGCTCCAATGATTGATATATTACTTGTTTGTGGATTACCCTCCGATGAATATCAATTGGGCCGCTCCAACGATTGATATTTTTAATTTGGACTACCCTCCGATAATTATTATTTTTAGACAACCCTCTGAACCATTTTCTCTAGACTCATCTCATGCACTCACTCCTATAGTCCTAGGGTGTTCCAGTGCATATGGAATATGTATGCCAATTCGATATGATGCAATTCACATAGCAAATATATAAACATGCATGTATTTACAAAACGATAATTCACGCCAATCATGTCTGTAAATTCTCATTTCATACATCAAAATTAGCTTTCGCTTGAAATTTAATGATCAAACACGAGCAATTTAATTTTAAATCCACTTTCGACCAAACACATATTTTCACAAAAATATATTTTGAGAACACTATTTCGGGAATAGTGAAACCCTCAGTTACTATTCTAAAATCACAAATCATCGGTTCACTTTGTGAACGGTTTCTGAAGCAGATTTTACGACCTCAGATTCAAATAAATGCATTTAATTTGTTTCCTGTTTCCTGTTTTCAGGTAATCTTGCTCGTGTATGATGATGAGACGGATCAATGATTCCCGGGGTACCCAGCAACTGGGTCCACGTGTTTTAGGACCCGATCAAGCGACACTCTAACAGTCTCTTTCGACTCAAACATTTGTAAAGTACTTAAGCGAATAAAGCATAAGTAGAGAGAGCCCCTACCTCTCGGAGTTTGAAAACTCCCACTGCATCTGGTACCCACTGTGACCTCTCCACGTAGACTGACTTCCCTTCTTGTCGAGAAGGCGCAGACGGTCGGATCGCCCGTATTTCTAGAGAGAAGTCAGACCTTCTCTCTCTACAAAAACCTCCATTTCTGCTATTGCATAAAAAATTCTGATCCCCCACATTTTTTTTCTTCTTTTGAATTTGAGGAGATGAGCACTTTAGCATTTTTTTTTTGGTCTTTTTGTGACTTAAATCAATTCCTATAATGCCAATTTTGTCCATCTTTTCCTAGTTTTGACATTCGGCACTATCTCGGCCGTCCATTTTCATTATTTCTCTACTCATACCACTTATGGCACATGAGTACATGTTATATGTGACTTTCCTCGCATCGAAAATCGTTTTCGACACGAAACGCGATGCCTCGAAAAACGTGTAAATTCCGACTGTCTCGGAATTCGATGAAATTTTACGTGCTAGCTAGATTTCGCGAGACGATTACAACGGTGAAATCTGTTTCATCATCTGAGATCTAGAGAATAAATTACGGAATTTTAACCAAATTTAACAACTTTGTAATCGAAATTACAATTTTACCCTTTTTCCAGAAATTAGAATTTCTCGGGTCTTACATTCTCCTCGCCGAAAATTTAGATCGATGCGGACAATTACAATCAATCACACATGCGTATGCAGCGTGCATTCACCATGCATGTAAGCAGTCATTTTAAATCTTAAGCGACTAAACCACGTACCTTCGTCCCTAAGCAGAAGGGATGGGTGGCGCATCGTGTCCTCGCTCCCACGTAGACTTCTCGGCTCCATAGTGCCTCCATTTGCTCATGGCCTCCGCGGTCTTGCGTCGCAAAACTGATCCACGGTATCAGCGATGCGCACTAGTCCCTCCTCGAGAAGGTCCCATCAGTGTCAGCCTCAATGTATCCGTCCACCACATGTTGGATGCGGAGTATATTTCGAGCATGGAGACGTGAAACACCTCGTGGACACACCTGACATCTTCAGGCGGTAATGCTAGCCGTCGCAACGGTGCCTACCCTCTCAGTATCTCGAAGGATCGATGAACCATGGTGATAGCTGCGCTTGCGAATCGACCACTCCTCTTAGGCATCACCTTGAAGGCGTGATCCACACGACCTCGAGCTCTAGGGTCGACGTCGCCACGCATAGCTCTTGCTGCTGAGGCAACGAGAAGGCATTTATCGTATCAAGCTCACCTTCTCGGAGGTGTCTCTAATCAGATTAGGACCGATTGATGAAGCTCTCTCACCTGGTCAACATAACGGTGATCTACATGGCCTCATCTGATGCCTCATACGGTGCCATCTGTATACTCGCCTGGTAACTATTGTTGTAGGCGAATTTCACTAAGGGCAAATGCTCCTCCCAACTACCCTTATGATCGGGACGCATGCGTAGCATGGCTGTGATCTGTTGCAATATAGTCCTCTCGGGCTGACCATACATGCGAGGGTGGAGCACAGGTGTACTCATCGTCGGTAGTGTGCCGCGTAGCCTTTTGGAGCTCTTCCAGTGTGTCGTAAACCTCGGGTCCTATCCCGGAGCACTATGGATCGCGGTACTCCATGTGGCCGGGACTATCTCGAATGTATAACGGCGAATC
This sequence comes from Tetrastigma voinierianum, assembly GCA_016808115.1. NCBI lineage: Eukaryota > Viridiplantae > Streptophyta > Magnoliopsida > Vitales > Vitaceae > Tetrastigma > Tetrastigma voinierianum. The sequence goes on along the minus strand of JAEQBH010006351.1, from coordinate 231,549 downwards.
TCTCAGCGGCGAAGAGTCATCATACGAATTTAGAAAATGTCTTAGGCCGTGGTACGGTCTACTATCACCATATCGCGTCATGCTTAGCTATCAGTGGCAGTAGATCCACAAGTCCATTGTGACGTGCTCCTACTTCCCACTGACCACCTCCGATGGCTAAAGTAGCCCTCTTGGCCACGGTGCTCGACCTTAACCTGGCGACATGTGAGACATCGTCGAACAAGTCCCCTACGTGTCTCTTCATCAGCTCGGTAAATGCGGCGGCGAAGATCTACGGTACATCTTCATGCCACCTGGATGCACGGCAAATCGAGAGTAGTGAAACTCACTGAGAATCTCCTCTCTCAAATCGGTCAACTGGGGAACCACTACCCTTCCCCTATATCGAATACTACCATCTACGTGAACGGTCCAGCCCTCGTCACCCGTACCTGACTATACTTGGTCCCTGATGAACACTATCTCTGCGTCCTGCCACTGAGACTCAATCACTCTGCTCACATAGGAGATGGTGTAGCCACTAAACTCCCCAAGGTACCACGAGTGCGCTTTCGTTGTCTTTGTAGCCCTGGCCCATCCACCAGTCTCGAGCATCTGCCACCTCACAGAAGCTATACTAGCCAAGCGCTCCTCGTGACTTCCATTGGAGTGCATCAGCCACCACATTGCCTTACCGGGATGGTAATCTGCGAAGTGAAGTCATAATCCTACAGGAACTCCGTCCATACTGCGTTGCCTCATATTGAGGAGTTCGGCTACGTGAAAATATACTTAGGACTTTTATGGTCGAGTACACCTCGAACTCCTCGACGTATAAGTAGTGAAACCCAAAATCTTGGCGAGACTACGGCCGCGACTCCATGTCGTGTGGGAATTAGTGCAGCACCATTGATTCTTTGGCGAGAACCATAGCTACTACCCTCCGGTGCATCCAAAACACATCCCAATCCCAGGCCCTCGAGCATCTGGCTGCTGTGCCCACATCCTGTCAGAACTATCAAGATGGGAGCTGAAGTAAGTCTCCTCTTCAACTCCTGGAATGCCTCCTCGCATCGGTCATCCATCAAACTTGACCTCCTTGGTCAACCTAGTCATAGGTGCTGCTATCTGGAGAAATCCTCGTGAATCTCTGTAATACTTGACCAATCCCGAAACTACGTATCTAGAAGACCGACTTCGGTCTCTCCCAGCCCATCACGGCCCTCTAGGTCGACTGACACTCCCGATGTTGACACCACGTGTCCCAAAATCTCGCCTCGATAAGCCCAAACTCACACTTGCGAACTTGGCGTACGGTGATAGTCTCTCGACAACTATGAACGATCTCCAAGTGATACTCATGCTCCAGCTCTGACTAGAAATAGATGAAATGTCATCCACAAAAGACCATGACAAAGCGATCTAGATAGGGTTTGGAATACCACATGCATGAGATCCGTAGATATCGTTGAAGTGGGTTCGTCGATCAGGCATCATAGTAAGCTCAAAGTGCCCATAACTTGTCTACTTATTTGTCTTAGGGATATCATTTCCTAACCCTCGGCTGATGGTAACCCGGTCACGAAAGGTCTATGCTTGGAGTAGACTCGCTCCTCTCAGTGATCGAAACAATTATTCGATCCTCGGTAATGGGTCACCCAGGTTCTTGTTCAATGTACATTCATGTCATTAATCAATGCCTGATCGAAGGTCTTGTCCTTCTTCTTCCTTAAGCGAGCGGGCGCCCCATGGTGATGCTTTCAGTCTAATGAACCCCTTGTCCAATAACTCCTGTAGTTGGACTCGAGTTCTGTAACTCGAGGCGGGTACTTAAATCTTGTATGCGAGTCATAGAAATGGGTGAAATACGGGGTGTAGCTTCGATCACAGAAGTCTCTGACCCTGCGTGGAGGTAGTCCGAGGGTGGCTTATACGGAAAGGCATCCACATACTACTTTCACAGGGGTAGATCTAAGTCTACGGTCTTTTCCTCGTCCTACAGGGTAAGGCTTGTTAGCTGACCTTCACATCACGACACATGGACTTGTATCTTGTATGCAGGCGAAATGTCATCTTGTCCCCCTGAAATACCACACAAGTACCGTCCTGCGTGCAGGCGGTAACCATCTAAATCTGTGATGCGACCATGTGGCTGTTTGTACAATCCATCCCGAGGATGACATCGAACTCGACATGTCCGTAAATCACTCGGGTCAACGGTAGAGTCCAGGATCTCCAACTCACAACCTCGACATATCATCCCTAGTCTCGCCCTTGTCCCTAGGGGAGAACTCACGTACAACGGCTCCTCTAAGGTCTCAACCTCTAAGCCCAACTCGATCCTGTTGATCGTGATGAATGAATCACGAAACCTTAAGATCAAAATAACACTCACAGCACAAAGGCGAGATAGAACGTGCCGCTGTATGGCTGGTGATCTATTATTTCGGCTGCGTTGTGACAGTAGACACGCCCTGGACCCTTGATGTCGGCTGTGGGCCTGGTCTCATCGCATCTCGCTCACCGAGCACAGTGAAATGTGGGGTGCCGCGTAGCTCCACGAGCGAGGTGGCTCTGCGCATGCACGTCTTTGTGGAGGAACGTGCATGTCCTCTCCTATCCTACTCATTTGGGTTGTCTTTGTCCCAAGCCACAGGATCCTTGTCTCTAGAGTAGTCTCTCCATGCTGTCATTTCATAAACTGATGGTAGCGCTGTCTATCCTACTTTGATAGTGAGCTCTCGTGCGTACTGGCTCGGATGGCCGCGACTCTTGGGACCCTCGCGAGACAAAGCTCTCTCTGCCTCTTTCTGAGGCTTGGAAGAAGTGGTATCCTTCTCCACTCTGTTTCACTCGCATCCAGGTCTTAGAGCGTCTATCTCCCATGGTGGGTTGTCAAATAGTGGATCCATATCTGTGGCGGGAGATCCTCTGATCACAGCCCGAATGGACAACTGATTGTTCCAGAATCTCCTCACCACGGGTGGTGGCATGTAATCATCAAACAAAGTAGGCTACTTTCTGTGAATCTAGCCCGTAGTCCATCACGATCCTCCTTTGCTTGACTCAGACTCCTGGAAGGCCATGCCTTGTGGCGATCTCTGCCGGAAAGTACTTACCCATGAACAGCTCCTGAAACTCTGCCCATGTCATAACCTCTAAGTATCCCAGAAGTCTAGCCCGTCTCCACCATGCAGGCCTCGCCTCTGACCGAATCTTAGACTGCTTTGATCTGAAGTAGTGTGGGAGGTGATCATCAGCGCCTCGATATGTTCTCAATCATATTAATGATGCCACCATCGGGTCTCCTCCCCACCGTGAGCGTGGAGGTTGATCACTCCGTCTCTGGAGGTTACTAGGACCTCCTGACTACCTATTATCTTGCACGAGGCGATGTGACATGATACCTCTTTTCAGTGAGCTGCGATCCATCCGTATTTGAATTGATGGTGGTGCTGACAGTGCCTGTGGGCGATCTCGTCCTGGGCCTCTCTTTAGCCATCTACCACGATCACTTTGTTTAAATCTCAATCCAGTGCTCTCTGGCGTAAACTCTTAGACACTAATCATACCACATAAATGATGTATACATTGTCCTTGCATTCTGGGTAATGCGAGACAGTCATTACATTTAAAATATTATTTTTCAGTGAAACATTTTATTTTAAAATTCATTTTGAAGATTTAAAACACTAGAAAATTTTGTCTATTTAGGTTGATTTGATTTTTTTTTTTTTTTAAATACTTATTTTATCATTTCTTCAATTTTACAACATGACAACCAGAAAATTATTTTCTTCACCTCATAACCAGATAAATTTATAAAGTTTATTCTTTCTCATTTTGTTCGATTTTGTACACTGTAAAATTTTCCAAAAACTTTTTCACTACTAGGTATTGTTTTTCTAAGCACAACATTCATAACATGATATGACATATATACCATTCATCAAACATTCACACAACATTTCATAGTCACAAACACACAAAACACGCGTGCATATAGTGTCCTAGTTTTGTCCATTGATTTCTGGGTAATCTCTTTACACTTGACATTAGACCACCTGGTGGTAATTCAGATCTCAACCAGAGCTCTGTATTACATTGTACTATTCGATGCAAATACCATGGCTTTAATCCAGGGGTCGTTGACTGCCATAAACCAGTGGAATACTCGTGAATATGGGTGACGACCATTGCTCTCCACGGGCTTAGGCAAAGTCTCGCATACGGGAGCTCTGCCCCGAATCTGGAGACACTCTAAACTATCCCCGAAGCAGTCCAGTATAATAGTTTGCCATTTAAGCGACCTTGGGCCGCTAAACAATACTTAATATACATACGACTATGAATCAACTATATGCCCAGCCAGTTACGATTATCTCATTTTACTCTTATCTGATACCATACCAACAAACTTAAAGTTCATGTGTGTACATCAAACCATGACGGCTTTCTTAATCCTCGGTCTACAGGTGGCGTCCCTGCCAGTATCTGTGTGAAATAATATCCTCGACAAGGGTGTTGTGCCTGGTAATGATAGCCTAAAGTGACTGCTCCTGCCTAATTGAAGTGCGATGTTCCCAGTGAAGCACGTTAAAGCAAAATGCATGATTCTTGAATGTCTACGCGGTAACTCATATCAGGTCTCATTCCATCACACTCTACCTAAGCCTGCATTGTAAGAAATTATTTTGTTTGTTAGTGGACAACCTCAGGTGTGCATATATCAGTTGAGTAGCTCAGATTGATATATTACTTGTTTTGTGGACTACCTATCTGATGGCAGATATCAAGTTCTTGAAACTCTGACGATTGATATTTTAGTCTGGACTACCCTACGATAATTAATATTTTTTGAAACCGACCCTCCAGGCTCGTTTTCTCTAGACTCATCTCATGCACTCACTCCTGTAGTCCTGGGGTGTTCGGTGCATATGGAATACATGTAATATAGATTCCAATAAGTCTAATTCACATGTAAATATATAAACATGTATATTTTAAAACAATCCAATTCACCACAATCATGTCTATATAATTTTACCATTTCATACATCCGAGTGCTTCCTTGGAGTTAATAATCAAACCACGAGCAATTTAATTTTAAATCAATGACCAAGCACATATTTTCACAGTATATTTTGAGAACCTTTGACCAAGAATGGTAAAACCTCGTTTACTATTCGAAAAATGAATAATCAATCAGATTCGCCCGGCGACGGGTTTTTCCGATACATTTTAGGCCTCATTCCAATCGATACCTGATTTATTTCACAATTTTACAATTCATCCACCCAGTGACGTGTTGATGGGGCGATAATGGTTCAAAAATTCAATGTTCCGGTCATGTTTTGGACCGATCAAGCGACCCACCAACGGCCTCTTCAAACTCGACATTTGTGAAGTACTTAGCAGATAGCGCGATGAGAAACCCCTGCCTCTCGGAGTTTGAGAAAAATCCACTAAATCACCATTTTGCAAACCCTCTGTAAACAGGCTTCACATCTTATCCAGAAAGAAGCTGTAAGCGGTCCGGATCGCGTATTTCTAGAGAAGAAGTCAGACATTCTCTCTTCACAAACCTCCATTTAGAATTTCTGCATCAAAATTCTGCTCCCACGTTTTCTTCTTTTGAATTTGAGAGATGAGCATTGTAGCATTTTTTGTTTTGGGCTTAAATCAGTCATGTATTCACCAATTTGTCTCATACCAGTTTGACATTAAGGCACTCTCGGCCGTCCATTTCGTATTTCTCTCCTTACCACTTATGGCACATGAGTACATGTTATATGTGACTTTGTGGCATTAGAAAATCATTTTCACGGCGAAACGTTACCAGCAGTGTAATTATTTGTCTAAAATTAGATGAAATACTATTATGCTCTTAGATTTAGCGAGGCAGTTTCAGTGAAATCAGTTTAATAATATCAAGATCTAGAGAATAAGTGTTTTAACGGGAAATTAACAACTGTGTCGAAATTCTGATTTGTATTTTCCAAAATTGATTTCTTGGTCTTCTGATGAGGTATTGGTTTGTGGGTTTCGACAACTCTCGGAGGTAGGAGTTTTCTCCTACTTGTTTTTCTCTTTGGCTAAGTGCATTTTAATGGATAGGGATATCTTGAAGCGGGATGGCGTGTTTTAGATTCAAAAGATTTGGGTAGTGACGAATCCACTAAGTGGTTTCTCCTGATCCGGCGGTGTGGTGTTTGTGTGTGACTTTATGTGTTGATATGTTATTGCTTGATTGAATAACATGTTATATTGGTATGTTATGCCCAAAATATACTGGCAGTTTTCGAGACTTGTTTAAGGTATATTAAAACTAAATAAATTTTAGGAAATAAAACAAGGGCAAGAAATTAATAATAAGCAGGTAAATTATTCATTACCACCTAAGGACTTAAGTGTCATAAGATGAAAAGATGGGATGCCAAAATAGATTTAATAGGATTAGGGTCTGAATAGGAGTTATGGGATTAAAGATGAGGTGAGAAAGATGGAATGAAATAAGGGAGAAATGGGGACCGAGATGCGATTAGAGAAACTTAAAAGCAAAAATGGGTTTTGACTGGCCAAACATAGCCAACCGAAAATCATGAATAAGAGCAATTAGTCTCTCATTTTTTTGAGAGACCAGAAACATTGGAGAAAATAAGAGGAAAAGAGAGAAGAAGAAGAGAAGAGGAAGAGGAAGTGAAGAAGAAGAGAAGAGAGAAGAAGAAGCAAAGCCAAAAAGGTATGGAACTACATGGAATTCTAAAGTTTTGTATGAAGTTCCATGCTTGGATGGTTAGTAGCTTGTCTCCAAACCTAGGGTTTTGCTAGGGTTTCATCCTAACCCAAAAATTATGAAAATGAGTGCGAGTAAAACCCAAATAGTCTGAGTAGAATATAAGATCCACTTTGAGATTGGATTGATGGTTTAATTTCATGTAATGGAGTTAGGGTTTGTAATCCTTATATTTGGGTTATGTATGGGTTAGTATCCATATTATAGTTGGTTTGAGAGTAATTCATGATAGATTTTTGAAATAAGATTAGTGAAAGAGGATTTGAGTAGAAAAGAGATTACAAGATGATTTTGGAGTGGTCTTGACGTGTTTATGGAGTATTGGGTTGATTTGGGTATCAACATATGGAAAAATGGAAGAAAAACACACATTCTGGGCATTTGGGACTGTGCGGTACACCTTGGACTGTGCGAGTGCGACCCTCTAGAAACCGAACTGTGCAGAGTGCAGGTGCGGAGCAGTCATGTTTACCACTGCTCTGTTTTGACCAGTGTTTGTATTTTAGCCATAACTTGCTCATTTCTTATCCGATTTGAGTGATTCAAGTGACTAATTAAAATAGACTCCAAGTAAAACCAAACATCCATAAATAGGAATCGTCAAATTCTGACTCTAAGTGGCCCATAAATTCACTCAAAGTGAGCACATGTACCAAATGATTCTGCATCAGTTTAATCATGTAGAGTAGTTCGAGTTATTTTTGGGACATAACTCGAGTTTACAGTCAACTCAGTTTGGTGATTCCAGTTGGAGAAGAACCCTTAGCACCTTGGCTAAAGTAGTACAAAAGACCAGTGTCAAATGTGAAGTTAAGATCCCGAAATGACAAGGCAGTGGGTTTGCTCTTTGCTTTCTTTGCAAGTGCTGCGAGTTGCTGATTTACAGCCGCGACTTACAACTTGCGCTAACTCCTTCATTAGGACTCCATTATGGGTATTCTTAGACTCTATGGAAAGCTCATTGAGTCTAGAATCTAACCTTATTCTATTTAATGGCATTTGGTGTGAAACCCCGAGAAAATCCAATTTTCTCAAAAATGGGTAAAATAGAAATTTCGGTTAAAAATCCGGAATTTTTCTAGATCTCGGATGACGAAACGGACTTTTCCGTTGAAATCGTCATGAAATTTAGCTACCACGTCGAATTTCGTTAGATTCCGAGGTGGTCGGGATTTCACGTTTTTCGAGACGTGGGGTGTCGGATGACACATGACAAGATAAGAAGATGCCACATGGCACCTCAAAAGGTGTGACACTTGGCATAAAGGAGTGGCTCACATTAGGCCACATAGAGAGAGGCAGTTACTGGCTCACATTGAGCCATGTAAGTGTGATGTCATAAAGAGAGAATTATAATAAAGGAAAATGATGGAAAAAGGGAAAGGCCCTGGTGGTTTGAGGAAGGAGGAAATTTCTCATGTTTGTCTCATACGTATAATGATTCAAAAGGAGGAGAAAGTGCGAGAGAAAGGGAAAATGGAAGAAATAGAGGAAAATGAAAGGAATGAGAAGAGAAAGAGAAAGAAGCGAAAGTAAAGCAAAGGAAAAGAATTCGTGGAGAGGAGAGAATCACGGTGGCGAGCATGGAGGAATCCTGGGAGAGAGCGTGTTCCTTCTCTCTAGATTTGTAGGCGATCCGACCGTCCCAGTTCTTCGAGACAAGAGGAAGTGTTCTGCACGGAGAGGACAAGCCGCGTGGACTCCGGTTTTGGGAGTTCTGCAGCTTCCAAGAGGTAGGATGTTTTCCTGCTTGGTTTACTTTGCTAAAAGGCTTTATAATGGGGTTGTATGGGAGGCCATGAGAGGCCATGTATATTAGTTCAAGCTTTGGAATTAATGGGTATGATTCATGGCCAGTTGCATGGTTGTGTAAGTTAGGGTTTTAATTAGAAACTGAAAGTTTCTCACAAATCGCATGGTTGTTTGATGTGATGATAAGGATTGGAACCAAAATGGTTCATGTTTGCTAAGGGGCCGTGAGGTACCTGAGTGGTCCCGAGTTTGTGACCTAATTGTGTTATTGCTTGAATAACATGTTAAGTGTGAAAATGGGATATTGATGCATGCTTGTTATTGATGTATTAATATATTTTGCATGGAGGTATATTATATGTATAAATTATAATTTTCCATGGTTTGTAAATGTTTCATAGTGTAGATCATGCATGTAACATAGGGAAAATGCAGTGGCATCATGCATTTCACTATGGTCACATCGCGTCGAGGTCGGGTGTGGGTGCGGGAGTAAGGTTATTCATCGAGTTGGTGAATGGAGTCGTGAACTTCGGGAAAAATGGAATGAGAGTCAGGGTAGAGATTCACGAGTGTGTAAATGATCAAAATATTTAAATTATGTTTTGGGGCGGAGCAAGTTGAGGTAGTTCCCAGTGAAAGTCCCACATATTATTCACGGTTAGACATGAATCCGTGTAAGTTAGTAAGAAAATGTTGAAAGAAGTGCGATCCTACGGTGTAAACCGGAAATCCCAAGTAGCCTGAAAATAAGAAAGAATCCAAAATCAGTTTTTGATAAATAAATTGGAGGGTTTTCCAATGGTTTAGTCAGGGTGTGTGACTAGTTTATTTCACATTTGGCACTTCAGGTGTGAGGGAGTCGGTTGGGACTCGGGCGGTGGCGTGAAGTCGCATCATCGTGATATAGACATTTCATATAGAAAATAATTATGGAATGTGATTGCTTGTTTATATGCCATTGCATATGCATTTTAGGTGGGAGTAACCCTTGTAGGAAGATTTTCTACAGGCTTTGCTCGCAGTGTGGACCCACTTGCACGCACCTTCGGTACGGGGACTATCCGGGAGGCAGTGCCTTGGAGTAGAGGTATCTATTGAGAAGAAAGTGAAATGTGGCTTGAAAATATTTTGTAAATATGTATAAATCTTTTTGTAGAACAAACATGAAGCAGATATGATTAGGATTTTTGTTATATGAGTATGGATGTATGGGCCCCATGTGGCTATTTTACTCAGATATGCGTCTCGTGATACGAGATGTATAGAATTTCCAACGAGGTTAAACGGGTAGTCAGCGGACACCCACGGTTTAATGGCGTCCCATTTAGGTGCCCATATCTTGTCTAAAAGCGAATTGTTGTACCAAGTATACTAAATAAACTGATTAAAGTTAAATGAAATACATAGTAAGAAAGATTATAGATATAGACGAAATAGAGATATATGTAGATTTGATATGTAAAGAGTATAGGTAAGAAAATACCTACGTATCAATCGAAGAGTCTCTCGTTTTACTCCTACAGAGATAGATACCTGATAAAGTACAAGTAAAATGTACAAGTATAGAAAGTTGCATAGGATATGTCATAAGATATGATAGGTATAAGTCATAAGATATGATAAGATATGATAGGATATGTCATAAGATATGATAGTCTAAAGTACACGAATGATAGGCACATATGAATATAAGATTAAATGATATGAATATATGATAGACATACCGAAAGGAATAAGATGGAACATGCTAGGAACACATGATAGAAAGGCATAAATGATAAGAACGATAGAGATAAGCAAAAGATGACAAAGCATAGGAATGAGTACATGTACATGAATGATAGGTACATATATGAATATATGAATGAGTAAAAGCATACATGATAGAAATATAGAAAGTACATGAATAGCTAAATCATGATAGAAACACATAAATGATATAAAGATATATATGAATATATGAATACAAGAGTGCATAGATGCATTCATGATATATGATAAGATTACATATATGATACGAAGACAAAACTAAATGATAGCAAAAGATATTAATATATGTATTATAGAGAAATATGAGAACCGTATCATGAATCTACGCATATTAACTAATACGTATTGTAAAGTAATGATAGTATATATTGCATAAAGCAATTATGATAACAATAGTTATTCATGCTTATGAGATATGTACGTAAAACGTAATAAAGCCGATTGTCTTAGAACCCGTAGAGGGATAGATAGGCATGCCTATAGGGAAGATACAATTGCTGCAGCATATACATAGACAGATATCGAGGCCCCGTTTGGGTCAATGACATAGATCCCGTTTGGATCACGATGGCCCCGAAAGGGTCACTACATAGCACATGACATAGGTCACCTGCCTCATACAAAGGATGATATTCTAGTATTGCCGTACAGAGATCATCAGCCTCATATGCTGATAGTACCTTCTGCACAGATAGACAAAGATTACCGGCTCGCACAAAGGATAGTACCTTCTAAAACACCCAGTTATTTCCTGAATCCGCTTCTAAGGTATTTGCAAACCTGATACCTAAAAGAAAATGACAAGTATATGTAAAGGAAATGTATATGAAAAGTATATGATATGACATGATATGACATGATATGCAGAAGATAAAGACCACATACTACGAAAAAGATAGATACATAAGAACAAGAAGTACAGTACAAGTACAGTATATGAAAACTATAGTACACGAAAAGGATATGAACAAGTAAAGTACATAAAGTAGATAAAAGAGAAAGGTATATGAAAACACATGAAAGCATATGTGAAAACATATGCTAGTATATGATATGATAGTAAAAGTATAAGTCTTATACTCCTACAAAATATATGAAAGAGGAGATAGAAATTCACGTAATACGAAAAAATAAAGATATGATATGAAAGTATTGGCTTTAAGCCAACACAAGAAAAGTACAAAAAGTATACGAAAGCACAAAGTATATGATAGAATAAGAATGCATAAATGTATAAGGAAGTATATGAATAGTACAGATGACAAGATACGAAAAGACAGCATGAAAACATATAGCATGAAAGTATATGATAGTACAAGTATGAAAATGAAGAATGAAAAGTATAGCATAGGCTTGTAGCCACTACAGGAAATAAGACATGATATATATACACAGTCTAAGAAATGATATAAGTAATAATACATGGAATGCAATAAGTCATAGAACGGAAAGATGAGAAGTATTGGAATATGTAAGTATAGAAACAAGAATACAATAAAAGTATAGATAAGAAATAGACAAAATACATAGAACATGTAACGGAAAAAGGTTGACATGCAATAGGCATGTAAGAAGATAAGTAATTAAAGTTATTGTAAGATGTATAGATATATGAAATGCATATGTATAAGCTTGTGACGGTCACCATTGGTGGTTGTCCATGCTTATGTTCCACCTGCTGCAGTTTAGCACGGGTGTTCAACTGTGGTACCGAAGACGGTGCGTGGAGGACAGGACATTCCACATCAGCAGAGCAGGCCATCTCAGAGATAGGTGCTCACCAGCGTTGCTTCCGTAATCTATGATATTTTGTAATAGAAAATGTACATGTATAAATAAATGGGACTCAGTATATGTGTATAGATTGTGATAGACACCACTCCGGTGGTAGTTCTTTTGTATATGTAAAATGATTTTTGTTATTACAGAAATTGTTTGTATACCCATAGGTACAAGTACAGCTCTGAGAAAGAACAGGTCAATAAGAGTCCCAGTATACAGTATATAGTATAGATAGTATCGCGCCCCGGACTTCGGTTCAGATCCGCCAATCGAGTCGAATCGGGATCCAACGGGCGTGACATGTGTGATGCTATGGGCAATCCCAATATGGAATGCCGGATTTTATATTAGCCCATGTGAGCTAATTCTATGTTATTGCTATGTATGAATAAATAACATGATGATTGTGGATAAATTCTGTTAGTATATGCATGCTTAATATATTAACATGAATTGTTGTGAAATGGCATATTGCATTTCATATGCACTGGGATAACCTAGAATAATAGGTGTGAGTGCATGACATGAAAAAACGTGGTTGCCAAATGAATTTGAAGGGAAGATTTTTTAAGAATTGCCTTGGAGAGTTGTCCAACAGTTCATCTCGGAGGAGGACCCATGACTGTTTCGGAAAGTTATCCAAAGAATTCACCTCGGAGGGTTGTTCAATAGATTTTACCGAAACTTGGTATTATGTTTTCAAGAACAAAAACTTTTTGTTTGAAAACAGTGTTTTCTCACACTTGGCTTAGGCATGCATGAGGGAGTCAGTGAGGGCTCGAGAAGTGGAAAGGGTGAGTCACATTCTCATCCATTTCATGTAAACATTTAAGTAGGAACATATATGTTTTGCTTGAATGTTTGGTTTGCCATTACATGAGCATTTAGGTGGGGAGTAACCTATGTGGGATAATTCCACTATTGGGCATTGCTCACCTTGTCGAGGGAAAAATTATTTCAGGTACTGAAGGTTCACCTGGGGATGGGACGCATCCGAGGTCTTAGAGACGAAGAAATGGCCATATGTGGCCTTATGTATTTTTGTAAAAACTGCAAAAGACCCGCTTTGGATAATTTGTGATCAAAAGAAATAATAAATTAACTTATTTTTGTATAAAATATACATTTTTGTGAGAATGGATGTATGGGCCGACGACCATTTTACTATGTAAGGGTCTCAAGGATATGAGACACACAGTCTTATACTAAAGCTGACGGTGGTCAATCTGACCCCCGAATGGGGCGTCATGTAGCCATGCCAACTGAAAAAATGCAATGGAAGGATAACAATGACATCAAATCTTGCAACAGTGTTCAACTCTGCAAAAACATCCCTTAACAGCCTTTTCAAAATCAGGCTTATCCTTATCTCACAAGCAAACAAGAGAAGACATGCAACGTGTAAAGGTTTTTTTTTTTTGATTAAACATCAACCTTTTGTTTGTACTAAAGGACTAAAGGAAATTTGTCCTTATAGCCAAATTTTTAGTCTTTATAGGTTTTGATAAGTTTAAATTTGGGACACTTGTACAAATCTAGAAAAGTTGTCCATATGAGTCATACACATGTCCGTATAGGAATAGTATCATTTTTGTTTTTTTGTTCAGCCACATGGCATCTTGTAATCAGTTTTAGAGTCCCCCAACTCTCTATAAATGAGTGGGAGAATATGTAAAGTGTACATAGAACAGAGAGAAGAGATAGTGGATAAAAACATAGAGCTAGAGAGGAGAAGTGAGTACATAAAGTTGAGTGAGTGGAAGTGAAAGGTAGGTGAGAGAGATAGTGGAGAAAGTAGTGGAGAGTTTGTAAATCAAACTTTGTACATACATTTGAAGAAATGAATATAAGTATTTCTTTCATATTTCTTTTGTTCTTAATTTGTTCTTTGTTTTAATTTTATTTATTTAGGGGGGGAAAGGGGGTAAAAGATAAGCAAGGGAAATGGAGATTTGATTTTAAAATTTTTTCTATAAGAATAGTTCACCTACATGGATCCTGTTGTCATACAAAAAGAAAAATTTTATAACAATTAATTTTTGAAACCCATGTTTTGAAAGAAGAATTTTAAAACTAGAGTATTTAGTCTTAACCCATGACCTGTTACCCGTTTTAGCCGCAAATAGGCGTTTTAGGGAGACTTTGTCTGGTCTTGGTGGGAGGTTTATCCTATGACACAAAGTGATGTTCTAAAATTTTGATTTTAAACTAGGGTTTTGAGGAGAGATTGTGATATGGGTTTTGTTTTGGTATAAGAAGAAATAAAAGTAAAGTGTGAGAAAAAGAGTGGGAGAAGAAACCGTTTAAAAATTGTATGTTTATGATTATATGCTTACAAATTGTCTGTTTATAATTTTGTGTTTATTTTATGTCCTTTATTCCTTATCCTCCTAGTATTTATAATTTAGATTATGATCGTGTAAAAGAACTTAGTAATAGAATTTACATTCAACGTGAAGAATTTAGGAAAATTTTAGATAAACTGAATGCTTTAAGAACAACTATTAAAAACCTTACTAAAGATATTCAAAACATTGTTTCTCATAAATATTTGTGTGAATACGAAAATACTATAAAAGAAACCTACGAAGAATTTTTTGATACAGAAACCTTAGTTAAAACTGAAATAGTAAAATATTATATTGATAACCTTTATGTTAGTTGCTCATCTTCTTAGAACTTGGAATTTAGAAATTAGAAGTAGAATTTAGAAATAGGTATAGAAACTTTGTAAAAATTTATGAACCCTCAATTTAAAAAAGAAGAAATTAAATATTTTAAGAACCTTATAGAAATACAGTTAGAAATAACAAAAGTATTTTTAAAAGAACTGTGACACCCCAATCCCGGGGGTCCCGTTGACAACCTGTCAACTCGCGGAATACTTGTAAATGTCGAGTAACCCGACACCACACCATCGTGTCTCCCCCGACCCATGATTTAACGAAATCGAAAGGTAGTCTCCTTTGTACGGGGAGCTCTACCCAAAATACAACCTGTACAATTACTTGGCAACCTGTCCCAATATCATACAACGACCACACCGGGTCCACATACGAGTAAAAAAAATTGCCACATAGGGCCCATTTATCCATACTCAAACATATAAGCACATGACTATAGGACCATAGTCTATAAGAGTTTAAATTTACACCACTTATACAAAAACATATATCAAAAATTAAGAATTCTAATACATGTTTTACAAAATATAAAATTAAAGCCACAATCCGCCTTCTTCTCATTATCGCCTCTAGTGAGCGCCATATCCCCGCATCCCCCGCAGACCGAAAAGGGTCCCACGATTGCGAGCAATGCCCAGTAGAGTGAAATCTTACAAGGGCTACTCCCCACCTAAGTGCACATGCAATGGCCGTGCCACAGCTAATATCTCCAATCACGATTATGTTAATCCTAAATGGAATCTACATGACATGAATGAGATGCTAATTTCATGATCCCCGCATTCAAGTCCTCACCAACTTCTCTCAACATGCAATATGCCATGTATGAAAAATCGTTTTCAAAACAAAAGATTTTTGTTTTTGAAAACTCATTGGACAATCTCCGATATCAAAATTTATTGGACAACCCTCCAATATAATTTATTGTTCATACTTCGATAAATAGTTTTGTGGACAACCCTCCGATATAATTTAGTGGACATACTCCGATAAATATTTGTGGACCACCCTCTGATATAATTTATTGGACATACTCCGATAAATATTTGTGGACAACCCTCCGATATAATTTCTCCAAAAACCATGTTAGGCAACCTTCGATCATTCATGCGACCTTTCAGGATTTTGTCCCTATACCGAAACCAACATCAACACCAAACACAATGCTGATTTTCCCATGCACTCACACTCATTTCATGTGATGTACTTGCGCATAAAATGTAATAAGCCATTGCCTATCACCATGCTACATATATATGAGTGCTATATGTACATGCCTACTCATGCATTTCAACCCATGCATCAATTGGAAAATAATACAATGAACACATAAATTCCAATTAATTCACACGATTCATGCCTACATATCAATACACGCATACATTGACATCATAAGTCATTACCACTAGAGTAATGACATACTTTAACCTCTAGGCCTAATTATGACATATCAAGTCCACAAGTAGCCTACAACAAGCCATGAAATGGCCTCCATCATACACAAACTCATGCATTTCCCCAAGCCTCATGGATATTTATATCAACATGCATATAATCACCAACCAACATACACCAATTTCAATGTATTAGACCACACGCGTCATCACAACCAAGCAATTTGCACACTTGGTGCTACAATTAAATTTTTCAGAAACTATGTGGGCACCAAATTCCATTTATAGGCATATGGACATATTTTAGAATCAAGTGGCATTTCGTAGAGTCCAAGAACACATGAATTGAAGTTCGGACGAGAAAGTTATGGCCGTCCAAAGTTGGAGGCCTCATATGAACAGTGACTTACGCGTAGAACCAACAGGGGCCTGCTGTTTTTCGTCATTTTTGGACATAATATGAGTTCAAATTGCATTAAGTTATATATGGATGGATTCTAAACTCAAAGGGCTTTCCATAGAGTCTAAGAACACATGAATTGAAGTTCGGACGAGAAAGTTATGGACATCCAAAGTTGGAAGTCTCATATGAACAGTGACTTACGCGAACCTAGAAAAATGCGTTTTTCTGGTTTTCTAAACGCCATCAAAACAGCCCCTAAGGCTCAACCAAGACCAAAACGACTCCTAGATGGAAAATAAGTCCGAGTAGGAAGGTTCCCTACCTCTTGGAGCAAAGACGAAACCTTCCGAAGACCCGGAAGCTCGAAACCCACAGCCTCCCAAACTTTTCGCTCGAATCTTCGACGAAAATTCTTGATTTCGGTGTCCACGCCTTGCCCTCGACGAGTACTCCGACTTTAAGTCTTGGCTCAACGCGAGACGACCACCTGGGCTCCGTAGATCTTAGAGAGAAGTCAGAGCTTCTTTCTCTACACCCTCTCTTCTCCCTCCCTTTGTGCGCGAAAGACCAAAAAAAAGGGCTTTTTCCCATTTTGCCCTCCTTTTATTCCAATTAACTTAAGTTTGTTAAGTGGCCCACGTCGTGCCACGTGTCCACTCCGGTCCCGGGTTCGTTTATGTCCCGAAACGATTCATTTCTTTTCAGTTCAATTTATTTTAAATGAACTTAACTCCAGTTATTTCCTGACTCCCGAGATTCTCAGAAAAATATTGTCACTGGAGTCATTGGCAACTCACCACTTAGAAACTCGTAAAATTCCAATCATTCTGCACGACCGAAATTTTTTTCTCGTCAGGATTTCGCGAGACAAATTTAACGATGTGGTCCGTTTCGTCATCCGAGATCTAGAGAATTTTCTAGGCTTCCCTGAACCCTTATGACAATTTATTATTATTATTATTATTATTATTATTATTATTATTATCATCATTTTTCCATTTTTGAAAATTTATAAGTTTCCCGGGTTTTACATTCTTCCCCCCTTAAAAGAATTTCGTCCCCGAAATTCACACACACTAGCACACACAAACACATGCATATGCAATAGATATTTTAGTTCCAATATTAGACTTCCAACATTAGACAAATACACCTTCATCCTCAAATAGGAAAGGATAGGTGGCTTACATTGTGTCCTCGCGTTCCCAAGTTGCCTCTTCCACTCCTTGGTGTTGCCACAACACTTTCACTAGCCGCACAGTCTTGCATCGCAAAACCTGCTCTCGGCTATGTAATATGCTCACAGGTTCCTCCTCGAAGGTCCCATCTGCATCAACAGTAAGCTCTCCCCAGTCCACCACATGAGTCGGATTTGGAGTGTACTTTCAAAGAATGGAGACATGGAATACCTCATGGACACTTGATAAACTTGACGATAAAGCCAACCGATACACGACTGTACCCACCCTCTCGAGTATCTCGAAGGGCCCAATATACCTCGGTGATAGCTTTCCTCGCTTGCCAAATCTGACCACTCCTCTCTTAAGCATCACCCTCAAGAAGACATGATCACCAACCTCAAACTCTAGGGGGTCGACGCGCTTGTCAGAGCTCTTTTCTCTAGCCTGAAAGCAGCTTAGAAGACATCACATATCAAGCTCACCTTCTCAG
Organism: Tetrastigma voinierianum; assembly: GCA_016808115.1. Taxonomy (NCBI): domain Eukaryota; kingdom Viridiplantae; phylum Streptophyta; class Magnoliopsida; order Vitales; family Vitaceae; genus Tetrastigma; species Tetrastigma voinierianum. The sequence continues at coordinate 213,315 of JAEQBH010006351.1, read as the reverse complement.
AGGTGTCTCTAATCAAATCAGGACCAGTGATGGAGCTCTCTCCCACCTCTGTCTAGCAAATAGGTGATCGGCATGGCCTCCCATACAAAGCCTCATAGGGTGCCATCTGTATACTCGCCTGATGACTATTGTTGTAGGCGAATTCCATTAAGGGCAAGTGCTCTTCCCATATGCCTTTATGATCCATGACGCATGCTCGTAGCATGTCTTCTAAAATCTGTATGGTCCTCTCAGACTGACCATCTGTCTCAGGATGAAATGTCGCATCTATCGTCAATCAGAAACCCCATGGCCTGGGGCTCTTCCAAAAGTGTGTCGCGAATCGATCTCTATCTCGACACTACGGACACCGGTATTCATATAGCCCGACAATCTCTGATGTACAACCACGTAATTCCTCCGCAGCGTGAAGGTCATCCGCATCGCTAGAAAAATGCCGACTTCGTGAGCGCATGCTGTGCATACATGACAAGGCACGCTGAGCGCGCAATTGCGCTCGCGATTGTAAACCCGCAATGTTGCACTATGTGTCAGGCACTATGTTGTGCATTTAATACATCAGAGATGGACATTGTTCACGAACACTGTTTAAAAAAAAAAGAGTACAAAAATGACCCCTGGGAATTGGGGCATCACAAGAACATAAAAAACGAGAAAGAAATTGTGATTGTGATTGTGATATAGAAAATTTAGAAAAAATCCAAAAAATACAACATAGAAGAATAAACAACTGTAGCACAACTTTAGGAATTAGAAAAGAAGCTGGAAGACTTTAAACATTTTAATTTAATTAGAAACAACTCAGACTATATAAAAGAACAAATAGTTAAAGAAGATAAATTTTGTAGAAAGGAAATAGAAAAAATAAAAGTTGAACAACAAAACTTGAAGGAAATATTATAAAAACTTAGCAAACAATTAGACCAAATCCTTGAACAATTAGTTAAGAAAACAAGTAAATTAGAAGAAAATAAAATAGATAATCTGTGACGCCCCAATCCCGAACCTGACAACCCATCAACCCGCTGAATCTGCGGATATCAAAAAGCCCGATATCACGCCACATGTCTCATATTGAGACCTCTTCCTGTATAGTTTTCTTATAAAATTCACAAGAGTTTGATGTACAACTTTATACACTTACATGCCAAAATATATTAAAATTAGATTATTCTAAGAGATTTTTACAAAATGCTTGTCATAAAAATACAACCTACCCTTCTTCGCACTCACACCGGCTAGAGCCGTCTCTCGCGTACCTGAAAGGGGGTCCCACATGGGGTGAGTTGAAACCCAAGAAGGATAATCCCCTGTCAGCGGTTACCCTCACCTAAGTGCACATGCAGTGATCAAACACACCCACATTCAAGTAAAATGTCTACATGAATGTCACATGTCGTGCATGAAATGCCATCATGCCCAATCCCATGCCTCGAGTCCTCACCGACTCCCTCACACATGTTTATTCCATGTATGAAAATCGTTTCCAAACAAAAATATTTGTTTTATTTGTGGGCAACCCTCCGATATAAATATGTTAGACAATCCTCCGAGGTGAATTTGTTGGACGATCAAAACAATCTACGTGGGCCTCTCCGACGTGAATTGCTGACGATTTCAACACAATTCTTCGAACAACTTTCCGATAAAATTTTGTTTTGACAACCCTCTGATTTTCATTCGTTTGTGGACATACTCTGATAACCCTTTGTAGCCAACCCTCCGAAAACATGTCATGCACTCACACCTACTGTTCTAGGGTGCCCCAGTGCATATGAAATGCATTATGCCATTTCATCATAAATCATGCTAATATATCACGCATGCATATATTAACGAAATTCACACAAAGAAACATGTTATTCATTCATAGAAATAACACCCAAAATTAGCTCACATGCGCTAATAAACAAACCACAGTCCATCTCGAAACTGCCCAAGGCATCACACCAGCAATAACACACAACCAGGTCACAATCTTGGACCCATCCAATAGGGTACCTCATGGCCCCTTCACAAACATGAACCAGTTTGGTTCCAATCATCCATACAACATCAAATAACAAAAAAACCAAGAAACTTTTAGTTTCTAGTTCAAACCCCAACCTACCACAGTCTTGGACTATGTGAAACCGGTCATAGAAATCCACTACCCTTCAGTCCCAAGCTTTTGGAACTAAACCATATGGCCTCTCATGGCCTCCCATAGACAGCCCATATCATACCCAATACAGTAGCCTACAACATGCCATGCAATGGTCATGTTATATCCCGGCTATACACCTCGACGTAACCATGCAACCTGGTGAAAAACACAGGTTTTCAATAAGGTTATAATCATACACTGACCTCCACAGGCACATGGATGGAATCTTGACTAAATGGGCTTTCCATAGAGTCTAAGAAAACCCAAAACGGAGTTCGGATGAAGAAGTTATGACCTTCCGAGTTGGGGGTTATACGTAGTCAAACCCAGTCAAGCTGACCTAACTTGGCCGAGCTGAGCTGACCTAGCCTGGCCGAGCTGAGCTCACCTAATGCCCTCCACGGGTATATATCTGGAATCTAGACTCAATGGGATTTCCATAGAATCCAAGAACACCCAAAACAGAGTTCGGACGAAGAAGTTATGACCTTCCGAAGTTGGAGGTCATATGTAGTCAAACTCAGCCTAGCTGACCTAACTTGGTCGAGCTAACCTGAACTGGATGAGTTGAGTTGACCTGGATGAGCTCACCTACTACTCTCCACAAACATGGCTGGAAGCTTGACTCAATGGGCTTTCCATAGAGTCCAAGAACACCCGAAACGGAGCTCGAACGAAGAAGTTATGACCTTTCGAAGTTGGAGGTCATACGTAGTCAAACCCAGCCGAGCTGACCTGACTTAGCCGACCTAACCTGACCTGGCCGAGCTGAGATGACCTGGCTTAGCTCATCTAATGCCCTCCATAGGACATATCTGGAATATTGACTCAATGGGCTTTCCATAGAGTCCAAGAACACCCGAAACGGATTTTGGACAAAGAAGTTAAGACCTTCCGAAGTTGGAGGTCATATGTAGTTAAACCCAATCTCGAGTCGACCTAACTCGCCTAGATGATCTGACTGCCGGGCAGATGAGTCGACCGACCGAGCTCACCTACCCTACAAGAATAAAGCTAGAATCTTGACTCAATGGGCCTTCCATAGAGTCCAAGAACACCCAAAACGGAGTTCGGACGAAGAAGTTATGACCTTCCGAAGTTGGAGGTCATACATAGTCAAACCCAAACGAGCCGACTGACTTCGTCGAGCTAATCCTAACTCGGGTCTCGAGCCGAGCCGACCTAGCCGAAGGCTTAAAGCACGCCTCCACAGGCACATGGCTAGAATCTTGACTCAATGGGCTTTCCATAGAGTTAAGAACACCTGAAACGGAGTTCGGAAGAAGAAGTTATGACCTTCCGAAGTTGGAGGTCTTACGTAGTCCAACCCAACCGAGCTGACCTGACTTGGCTGAGCTAACCTGACCTGGCCGAGCTGACCTCTGGCCGAGCTGACCTCTGGTCAAGCTGACCTCTAGCAACTGACCTCTACAGCCTGACCTCTCGCCAATTAGACTATTCAAGGTAAAAGGACCATAACTGGTCTACATATGTCCTAATTGAGAAATTCAAAAGCCTAACATCAAGTTCACTGACAATTTATTTGAAGGACTCACTACCAAATTTCCTTTATTTTCCACCCAAAAACCAGTTCTAAAGTCTGGTTAATGTGTACTACCACAATGTTACAGCTTCCCATGGTTCAAAATACAACCAAACATTCCCTTAGGCAAGACAACACCACAACCCAGGGGTAGAAAATAACCAAAGTAGGGAGAAGACTCCACTGAGCTCATTTAAACTCCCGATTCTGGCTTACTTGCAACTCTTGTCACGGAAAGACTTTCCTCTCGTTTGGTTTCCGAAACCGATGTCCGACCAAGCCGAAAAATTCAAAGAGAGGCGTAGAGCCTCTCTCTAACTCTTCCTCTCAATCTAGTTTTCTCTTTCTCTCTCTCCTTTTCCCTCGCCTCCAACCGGTCGAGAAGATAGAGGTCAAGTGAAATGTCCTTCACTTGCCACTCATTCAATTCTAAGTGGCCTTGATTAATTTTAATAATTATCCATCTACCTCGTGATTTCAATCACGCAGGTTACGTCCTCTAGGATGACGAACCATTTGTCTGACTAGCCTCCACTCTGACACATGTCTATCTCAGCCACCAAATGCGCCTAAGCGCATCAAGACTACTCCTAAGGCTCGAAAAATTCACAATTCTAATTATCTTGGAATTCGACCGAAATCTCGACGGTAGCTAGATTTCATGAGAGATGATCTCAACGGTAAAGTCCGCTTTGTCATCCAAGACTCCAAAAATTCCGCATTTTCAACCAAATGATCGGCTTATCTTTCTCCCAAATTGATTTTCCGGTTTCGCCATAATCTTTTCCAACAATTTGAAAAACTAAATTTAGGAGAAAAACCAAAATCTAGTGTAAAACATAAAATCAATCCATTTGAACCAAGAAATTTAGAAGTAAAACCATGGAAATTGTAGATGTAATAAAACCAAAGAAAAATGTAAAGGAATTTATAAAAGAAAAACTTAAGAAAGCAATAAAAGAAGTAACTCCTTACAAAAAAACCTCTAGTTCAAAATCCTAAAATAACAAGATTTTTTAGCCAACATACCATAAGTTCATTAGGAAATATAGTATATTTAGATTTAGTGTTTTCAGAAATAAAACAAAAACTTTTAAAAAATAGAACCGATAAATATATGCATTTAGGAGTAATTTAAATAGGGATAATTGGACTTCACCGTAAAAGAATGTGGCTAATTCTTGTAAATGTTAATCTTGATACTAGAAATAAATTCTAACAGAAGAGCTCTTTTAGCTAGTGCGGAAGTAAATATGAATCAAAATTATGCAGTTATAGGTTGTATTCCACAATTTTGTATAGATCTTAGAGAATTTACTGAAAAAATAAAATTAATCATAAATACAAAAGGATATGATATGGAACTTGGTGGTAAAAACCTTAGTGTAGCTATAGGATTTATTGGAAAAACTACAAATGCGTTAAGTCTAAAATGTATGATGGAATTTGATGATATAGTAAAAACCTTTGGTAGTAAAGCTGTAAATATGATTGAAGCAAAACCTTTAGAAATAAACTATTTATTAGGAAGTGTGACGCCCCATTTCCTGGGGGTCCGTTGACAACCCGTCAACACACGGAATATTCGTGGATGTCGGGTAACCCGACACCACTCAATTGAGTCCCCTTTTTCAGGACTCAGGACTTAATAAAAATCGATCAGAGTCTCCTTTGTACGGTGAGCTCTACCTAAGATACAACCTGCCCCAACATTTCACACCGACCACACCGGGTCCACATACGAATAGAAATGAGTAAAAATGGCCACTAGGGCCCATACATCAATACTCACCAAAAAAAAATACATCAACTATAATACAATAGTTCAAGAGTTATTACATTACTCTTAACCAAAACATATATCAAAATTTAGAGTTTTAATACATGTTTTACAAAATAAAATATCAAAGCCACAACCCGGCTTTCTTCTGAAAATCGGCCTCTAGTGAGCATCGTCTTCTTGAACACTCTTCGCATTCGAAATAATAATGATCCTCGATTGTAGCGAGAACGCCCAAGAGGATAATTTCCTGCTACGGGTTACTCCCAACGGCACATGTAATGGCAACAAAACACACTCAAGCAAATACATGATCCTACTTGAATGTCTACATACCCAATCCCATGTCTCGAGTCCTCACCGACTCCCTCACACATGCCTAAGCCAAATGTGAAAAATACGCTTCAAAACAAAAGGTTTTGTTCGAAAAACTTACTACCGACTTCGTAAATATATCGATACCATCCGAGGCGACCATTGCAATTCTTCGAAACAAATACAGGGTCCGCCTCCAGATGAACTGTTGGACAACTCTCCACAATTCTAAAAATCTTCCCCAAATTCTTTCACAACCATTTTCACTTTTCATTTTCGCTACGCACTCACACTCATCGCTCTAGGGAGCCTCTGCATATGAAATGCATTATGTCATTTCCAAACAATTCATAGTAATATATTTTACATGCATATATTAACAAAAATTAATTCACATACATCATGTTATTCAATTCACAATAATAACAACAAAATTAGCTCACATGGGCTAATTAACAAATCAAGCAATTTATTTTGAATCACCCAAACAACACAAAAATCACACAACATATCACGTGAACAAAGGAACCCCTAGGCCGGCACCGCTCACGGCCATCATAGGAGCTTCTCACTCAATCCCAATCGTTGAAACTGAAAAACACACCCATTCGGCCTCAAAACATCTCTATCCATTCACATGGCTCTTAGCCAAAGAATAAAGCAAGTAGGAAAGATCCCTACCTGAGCCACTCCAACTCCACAAAATCGTGTCCACGCCAGCCCTCAAGTAACAACTTCTTGCTTTGGCCCGTAAAGAACCGACGGTCCGAAGTCTGAATCTAGAGAGAAGTCACTTTTCTCTCTAAAACCGGTTCTCACCTCACTCGCACATTTTTCCACGCCAAATGGAGAAGCATGGTGCCTTTTTTGCCTTATTTACTTAAGTCCCTGTCCTTTGGGGCTTTATTTTTTTGACACATACTTAATTTAAGCTATCTCATCTCCATCCTCACTAATCATGCAACATGTGTCATATGGGTACATGTAAGAGTGACTTTGTCACATCACATGCCTCTCACAACCTGTAATACAACACCTCGACACCCTAAGTAAGGCCTAGAAAAACGTGAAATTCGACCGTTTAATTCGACGAAATTCGACGCCAGAGCTAGATTTCGCGACGACTTAACGGGTGAAGTTTGTTTCATCATCCGAGATCTAGAAAATTCGGATTTTGGAATCAAAATTACCATTTTGGCTCTTTCGAAAAATTGTAATTTTCTGCCGAGCAGAAGAGAATGTGAATTACCACAAATAAATAAACCAGAAACAAAATATCCAACCTCTAGTAGTTTATATCAAAATAAGGATGGAAGTGTTAGTATAACTTTTGGAAATTACAAAACCATAAATATAGAACCAGAATCTGATAGTGAAATTGAATCTATACATGTTAATGTAGTAAATATAGAAGAACAAGAAGTTTTGTTAAATATAGAAACTGTAGAAAATTCTTATAGAAACTCAAAATTAATTGATATAATGTTAGAAGAATTGGTACCAAAATTACTAGATGAACTAATAGATCAAAAAACTTTGCAGATATAATGTAATAATTATTTAGATAACCAAATAATTAAAAAACTTCATAAAACAAACTTAGTTAGAAAATTTTTAAATACAGAAGTAATAAACCAATTTATAATATAACCACATATTCTAGAAAAAGAAGAAAAAATAAATGAAATAACCAAATTACAAAACAAAGAATATGAAAAATAAAATTGAAGAAGAATTTGTAAATGTAAAACAGAAATAGTTAGACAAGGCCCTCAATGGAAAACAAAAATAGAACCTTCTAGTAGTTATTCACAACCAATACATGAATATGGAACAATTTTAGATATAGATAATACTCGTGATCTAAGAAAAAACCATAGAAACTTGGAAACAATCTTTAAATTCTGCTGGTGTAGTAGTAGCTTTCCAAAACCAAAAAGAAATATATAAATATTGTAAAAGTACTCTTAGAGGAACTGTATTACAGTTTTTTAGAAACAGGGAACAAGAAAACATTAGTTATTTTCAAGAAGTTAAGAATACTTTTAGTATATCTGTGTTTATAAACCTTATAAAATTATATTTTTTAGGAACAACCCAAGAAGATTTAAATGAACCTATACTATATCTTTATAAGTTTGAACAGTTAAAATTGTGTAACCTTTCGTATATAAAAGAATATGAACAAAAATTTAGGAAATATTCAATTCTTGCTAAAATTGATAGAATACCATAATATTTGAATAAATATATATTAAAAATACAAGGACCAATAGGTGTTAGATTATGGAATGAATTTTCAACCTCTGAATATAAAATTCTCCTTATATAGTGAGAGAATTTGTAAAAATTATTAGAAAAGAATGTTTGAATATAGGAGAAAGAAGTCAAATAAAAGAACAAGATTTAAATAGACAACTTTGTAGAAGATTAAAATTAGGAGAAGATTTAGATCTAGGATATAGAGATGGATATAGGGAATATAGAAAACCTAAAAGATATAAACAACCTTTCAGAAGAAAATCAAGAACTTATTATAAAGAGCAACCTTTTAAAACAAGATATAGAAAACCTGAAAAATATTGGATAAAAAGAAGAAGAACCAATTATAGTAAAAAACAATGTAAATGTTATTTATGTGGGCAAGAAGGTCATATAAAACCTAAATGTCCTGAACTTAAAAAATTTCCAAATGAACGAAATAGAAAAACTAAAGTCAAAATTAATTTAATAAAAGAGTATGAAATAAATAGTTAAAATGAAGAAATAATTAGTGAATTAGATTTTGAGAGTGATAATTCTAGTATATATAGCTTAGATGATGAAATGGAGGAATTCTTTTAGTATTAGATAATAACTTAGAATTTTTTTTGTAAAGATTGGTTAAGTAGGCAGATTTTTATAAATGATTTAATTATTTATGACTAACTTTTGTTTACAGGAACATGGCTCAAATGAAAAATTCAAAAGCAAAAACTTTTCAATTTGGAACCGTTATTTTAAATGAAGTTTTAAACCCAAAACCTTCACTTCACTTTGTATCTCAAAACCTTTTTGAAGAACACAAAGTGATTGTTGATAACCTTTGGTCTTTAAAACCTCAATCCTTTCAAAACAAAAACCTAGAATATGCTTATGGAAAAACCATTTCAGCTTTAGCCCAACATCTTCAAAATTTACAAAACCAGTTTGTTGTTTTAGAAACAGAAATATTCCAAATGATTAAAAACCAAGAAAAACAAGAAAAACTTATTAAGGATTTAGAAACAAAATTGACTCTTTGAACAATGTTAGTAAAATCGATTTAATTAATATGATTAGAAACTACTTTCTTTTATCAACGCTTCAAAACATGTAATTAAAAACAAGTTCGGATATGATATTTATGATAAAATAGAGTCTTTCTTTTTGAAAAACATAATGAAAAAGTATTTAAGAACTAATGTCTTTTGTACGAACAATTTAGAACCAAAAATAATGGAATTAAAACAAGATATATGGCTTACGATGATCTTGATTTATTTTTCGTAAATATGTCTATTTTAGATAAAAAATATTTTGAACTCATCCCTGAAATGATGGAACAAGGGATTCTAAAAAACATATTTTTAACCAGTATTTATCAAATACCTAAGAACTTTCTTGAGAAATTAAAAACCATTGTAGAATATATTTTTAAAACTGAAATTTTGTAGATATATCTTTTGAAACCATTCCACCTTTATTTAGAACTGATGGAAGAAAGATCCCTGCTTATCATCATGTTTATATAAAACACAATAAAGAACCTTTAATACCTCAACAACAACCAGAATGGGAAATGACCCATCAAAATGATTTTCCCTTGTATTATAGTAGATATAGAGATTTTCAAATCTTTGATTTTCGAAAAACCAGAAATAAAATTTTTTATCTTATTGGAGAAACCCAAACCATGTCTATTTGGAGAACCAAGCCTTTAGAAAAAAAATTTAACCCAAAAATTTTTATAACCTCGCGGCTAACAAAATTTTATAAAACTGGGCTGGGGCGATTCACTTAAATGTCTTAGTCACGATGATGCAAACTTCGGGAGAACGGATGAAGAGAGCTGGTGCCAATCTGGAAAATGCAATGGAAGGGATAACAATGATATCAAATCTCGCAACAAGTTCAACTCGCAAAATAGCCTCAGAGTCTTTTCACAACTGTGCTTATCCTATCTCTGCACAAGCAAACAAGAGAAGACATGCAACATGTAAAGTTTTTGTTTTTTGATAAACATGAACCTTTTATTTGAACTTGTTTTTAATTACAAGTTTTTGAAACTGTTCGGTAAAAAGAGCTGATTTCTAATCATATTAATTAAATATGTGAAACTCGAGAAAATTCAAATTTTCTGAGAAATGGTAAAACGGTAAATTCGGTCGAAAATCCGGAAATTTTCTAGATCTCGGATGATGAAATGGACTTCACCGTTGAAATCGTCTCACGAAATCTAGCTACCACGTCGAATTTCGTTGAATTCCGAGATAGTCGAAATTTTACGTTTTTCAAGACACCGAGGGTAGTACGGGACACTTGTCACGTGTTGAGTGGCTCACAGTGCACCACGTGTCAAGTGCAGGATGTCTCAAACAAAGGGCTCAAGTGGGACCTTTAGAAGACATGTGGCAACCCATGATTGGGTAAGAATCCAAAGCAGATGGATAAAGTGATAAGGTACCATGGTTTTTAATATGACACATGGCAACATGTACTCTCCAACTTGACTCTCCAACTTGACCCATGTTGGACCAATTGCGGGACGGGAGTAGGAGGAAAAAGCACAGAGAAAAAGAGAAATGCACAGTAGATATTTAGAGAGAGAAGCTCTTACCTTCTCTCTAAATTTCCACGATCGACCAATCCAAGCCAAAGTGAGCAAGAGGGAAAGTTTATCCTCGCATCTAGAGCTTCGCATCGAGACCGGAAAATGGGGAGTTTCGACAAACTCCAAGAGGTTGGGGTTTTCTCCTACTAAGTTATTCTTGTTTAAAATGCCATGAAAAAATGGGTTTGGGAGTTGTGAGGCCAAGAACTACCGTGTATTTTAATCCCAAAGAAATGGGATCAATGTTGATGAGGGATTTCATCCTTGACAAAATTCACAACTTGATTTGAGATCTAACCGATTTTGGGTCGAAATTGTCCATGTGAATGGTTGGCATGTTATCGCTTGATATGAATATCATGCTTCATATGTGAGAATGAGATTGTTGATGCGCAATTGATGTGTTAACATGATTGTTTGAATTATATGAATTATAATTGCGTAGTGAACCATGAGAGAATTGAACATATGGGAATTGGCGTGATTGCATTCATAGGCATGTAAAGACGATCGAAGCCTGGCACGGAGAATTGTGATGTTGAATTCACCATTCTTGGTGAATGGGTGTGATGAGTTCGAAAATAGGACAACGTCCAAGGTCGAGACCTATGGTCCATAGTTGGAAACAAAGAAATAATTAATAATAAAAACATGTGTCGGTTGGAGCAGCCGTAGATCTCCCCTGCAGAAAGTCCCAAATTCAATGCTAGACATGATCTCCCGGTGGGTGAAAGTCCGTAAAATGCTCAAGGCGACGTGATCCTACTTGTGACCTCCCAAAGTCAAGAGTCTCCGCAACAAATGGAACTGGTCACAAAATTTGGCCAACGACCAAATGTGTATCGAGGTCAAGTTCAATGTGAGTGAGTCACTAGCGCGAACACTCAATGAATATTTTTCACACTTGGTATGGTACATGTGAGTGGAGTCAATGACTCTGGTATGTCGTGGAGTGGTTTCATCTCATGCTTGATATAAAGCATTCCATGTGTAAATTGAAATTGTATGGAATGTGGGAAGATCAGGGGTGCTACTGCAAGACAGAGTGAGTAGCCTCAGAAAATTCGACTACTCTGGCATTGCTCACCCTGTCGTGGAACTCTCTTTCAGTACAGGAGTATTCAGAAGACTCGCGCCACTAGAGGCCGCTTGAGAAGAAAGCCACATGTGGCTTTGATTATATATATTTTTTAAACATGTATGAAACATTCTGATTGATACATGTTTGTATAGAGTGTAGTTTAATCCTTGAAACTATTGTAATATAGTTGGTTATATTTTGGTGAGTATAGATGTATAGGCCCGTCGTGGCCATTTTTACTTATGTTTGAGTCTCGGGTAAAGAGACACTCATTTTGTGGCATTGAGACACTCAACGGCTACATGTATTTCGTGAGTTGACGAATTGTCAACGGACCCCCGGGTTTAGGGTGTCACAGCTTGGTACTTGGTCGTAACCTAAAAATCGATGTCCCGACCCAAAGTATCCCAACCAACACATCTCTCGGTTGCGGCCTAAAAAATACCATGTCGTGATCTAAGATTTCCTTCAAATTTATCTTAACCTATGTCAGCGACATGAAAATCAAGAATGTTGATAGCCCAGTTACACAAACAGATCAGACCTATGTCGACTAAACCCGGCTGAGGTCAAGTCTGAAAGTGGAATAACTCGTAGTGCTACGCATTCAAGGAGTTGAAAAGGAGGCTTACTTCAGCCCCCATTCTGATAGTCCCGGAGATGGGACAGAGGTACATAGTGTATTGTGATGCTCAAGGGGCCGCATTAGGATGTGTTTGATGCGCCCAGAGGTCAGAGTCATGTTCCTGCTAAAGAATCATGAGTTGAATTACCCCACACACGACATGGAGTTGGCGGCCATAGTCTTCGCCTTGAAGATTTTGTGCCACTACTTATATGGCGAACAATTTGAGGTGTACTCAGACCAAAAAAGTCTAAAGTATATCTTCACGTTGTGGGACCTCAATATGAGGCAACTCATGTGGATGGAGTTCTTAGAGGATTATGACTTCACTTTGCCTTACCACCTTGGTAAGGAAAATGTGGTGGTTGATGCACTCAGTCGGAAGTCACGGGGAGCATTGTCTAGTATAGCTTCCCTGAGCGGGCGATGTTCGAGATCAGGACGCTTCGGGCTACTTGGCACAAAGGAGTATGCCGTGGTAATGCTAGTGAGCTCGCAGCTATGTCGTCCCTATTGAGTAGAGTGATTGAGTCCTAGGGTCAGGACAAATAGATGGTGTCCATCAAGGACCGGGTACAGTTAAGTGTAGGTGACGGCTAACAACATATTCATCATGGTAGTCTTCAGATAGACGTAGTGGTTCCCCGTACTGGAAAACTGGTAGGAGATCCTCAAGGAGTTTCACTACTCCCGATTTGTTGTGCATCCAGGTGGCACGAAGATGTACTTTATTCGCCACGCATTTCATCGTGAGCAGATGAAGAGACACGCACTTTGTTCAACAATGCCTCACGTGTCACCGGGTTAAGGCTAAGCACCAGGCTTACCGTGGCATTCAACCATCGAAGCATTGAGTGGAAGTGGAGCATGTCACCATGGATTTTGTGACCTACTTGCCACGGACGGCAGCGCATGATGCGTGGGTGATTGCACCGCCTCACGAAGCTCCAGACATTTTTTAGCCATGCGGATGACCTTCACACTGTAGGAATTCACGGCTAGATATCGAGAGATTGTCCGCTAAATGGAGTGCCGTTGTCCATAGTGGTCGATGGAGATCCTGTGTTTACGCTCACTTTTGGAAGAGTTTCCAAAAGGCCATAGACACGTTTGATGATGAGCACCGCTTCCACCTACATGGGTCGCCATGAGACCATGTTGATTTTAAACATGCCAAAGCATGCGGCCCCGGATCATGGGCGGGCAGATGGGAGGAGCACTCATCGCTAGGGTGGAATTCACTTAAAACAACAATTATCGCAAGTATACATATGGCCCCCTACGAGGCTTTGTATGGGAGGCCATGCCGGACACGATTTGCCGACCGAGGTAGAGAGCTCCACATCGGGTCCGTATATGATTAAAGACACCTCCGAAAGGTGAGTCTACATCGATGTCATTCACTCGCCATAGCCGATAAGAGCCACGCCTACAAGCGACGTCGACCCTTAGAGTTCGAGATTGGTGATCACGTCTTCTTGAAGGTGATGCCTAAGAAAGGAGTGGTCAGGTTCGGCAAGCGAGAGAAGTTGTCACCAAGGTTCATCGGGCCCTTTGAGATACTCGAGAGGATAGGCACTGTAGCATACCAGCTGGCATTACCGCCTAGTATATCGAGTGTTCATGAGGTGTTCCACGTCTCCATGCTCCTGAAGTACCCATCTAACCTATGCCAAGTGGATCGGGGAGAGATTACGCTGACAGACAGATGGGACCTTCGAGGATGACTAGTGCATTTATGGATAGCTCCGGATCGTTTCATGACGTAAGATCGTGAGGCTAGTGAAAGTACTGTGGCAACACCGTGGAGTGGAGGAGGTAACGTGGGAGCGCGAGGACACGATGCGAGCCATTTATCCTTTCTTGTTTAGGGATGAAGGTATGCAGTTTAGCCATTCAATAATTAAATGACTAGTATACATGCATGACATAGTGCATGTTGCATATGCATGTAAGTTGCGTGGAATTTTGGGACGAAATTCTTTTAAGGGGTGGGAGAATGTGAAACCCGAAAATTCAAATTTTCCCCGAAAGAAAGGATAAACGGTAAATTCGGCCGAAATCCGGAAATTTTCAGACTTCTGATGATGAAACGACTTTACCGTTGAAATCGCTTGCGAAATCTAGCTACCACGGAATTTCTACGAATTTCAGATAATCTAATTTCACGCTTCAAGACACCAGGTGGCATGGGTCAGTATGTGTTGAGGCTCAGTGCACCACGTGTCAAGTGCGGTGGATGTCTCAAACAAGTGGCCTGGTGGACCTTTAGAAGACATGTGGCAACCCATGATTGGGTAAGAATCCAAAGTAGATGGATAAAGGGATAAGGTAATCCAAGGAGCCAATGGGGTGGCGACACATGGCAACAAGTACTCTCCAACTTGACCCATCTTGGACCAACCAGTGGGATGGGGAGCAAGGGAGGAAAAAGAGAGAGAAAAGAGAGAAAAGTGTTGGGCATGGTGCCCTAAAAGCATGTAATTTGTACTGCTTCATGAAAACAATGTTCTATATTTAATTCTTTATACATGTGTTGTATAATTTAGTAAATATAAAAAAATCCCAAGTTTATTAATGCAACGTATAATCTGTATAACAGCTATATATGAGATGATCAAGATTATAGATAATAAACTAAATTGTTCGTGAGTAAATCAAAGCAGTGGATCTTCGATCTATCAGCGGAGAACGTGAAAACCCGAGAAAATCAAATTTTCAAGAGGCGTAAACGGTACCGCCGTAACCGAAATTTCTAGATGTCGGATGACAAATGACTTTTACCATCAATCAAGTAATAAACCCGCAATGCTACCACGCCGGTTCTCGCCGACCTTCGAGATAGTCTAATTTCACGCTTCAAGACACTAAGGGTAGTATGTATACCGGCACGTGTTGAGTGGCTCGCGCGCACTACGCGGCTGGCGTGATGTCTCAAACAAAGGGCCCATAATCTTTATAGTGATACGTGGCAACTGCATGATTGCAAGAATCCAAAGTAGATGGATACAAAGGATAAGGTAATCCATGAGCCAAATTGGGCATACACATGGCAACAAGTACTCTCCAACTTGACCCATCTTGGACCAACCAAAGGATGGGGAGCAAGGAGTGGAAAGTGAGAGAAAAGCGTTGGGTACGGTGCCTCAAAAGCATGTAATTTGTACTGCCATGAAACAATGTCTTATTTAATTTTATACATGTGTTGTATAATCAGTAAATATAAAAATCCTAAGTTATTAATGTAATTTATGGTCTAGTATAACAGCTTATATATGAGATGATCAAGATTATAGTTAAAACTAAATTGTTCGTAGTAAATCAAAAGTAGTGGATTCGATCTATCAGGTGAGAACAGAAACCCGAGAAAATTCAAATTTTCGTAAAGGGCAAACGGTAAATTCGTTGAAAACTGGAATTTTCTAGATGTCGGATGACGAAACGGACTTTACCATTGAAATCGTTAGCGAAATCTAGCTACCACGCCGACTTCGTCGACCCGAGATAGTCGAATTTCACGCTAAGACACCGAGGCAGATGACACTCGGGCATGCGGTCGAAAGCGGCTCACCGCGCACCACGCGGTCATGCGTAATGTCTCAAACAAAGGGCCTGGGCGGACCTTCGAAGACATGTGGCAACCCATGATTGGGTAAGAATCCAAAGTAGATGGATA
The DNA here is from genome assembly GCA_016808115.1 of Tetrastigma voinierianum. Lineage (NCBI taxonomy): Eukaryota > Viridiplantae > Streptophyta > Magnoliopsida > Vitales > Vitaceae > Tetrastigma > Tetrastigma voinierianum. The sequence goes on along the minus strand of JAEQBH010006351.1, from coordinate 197,297 downwards.
AAGGGATAAGGTAATCCAAGGAGCTAATGGGGTGGCAACACATGGCAACAAGTACTCTCCAACTTGACCCATCTTAGACCAACCAGTGGGATGGGGAGCAAGGGAGGAAAAAGAGAGAAAAGTGTTGGGCATGGTGCCCTAAAAGCATGTAATTTGTACTGCTTCATGAAAACAATGTTCTATATTTAATTCTTTATACATGTGTTGTATAATGAAGTAAATATCAAAAAATCCCAAGTTTATTAATGTAACTATAATTCAGCATATAACAATATATATGAGATGATCAAGATTATAGATAATAAACTAAATTGTCCGTAGTAAATCAAAGTAGGATCTGGATCTATCGACGAGGGGGAGCGGGGGAGAAAATTCAAATTTTCCGAGAAAGGGTAAAACGGTAGTCTGGCCGAAACGGAATTTTCTGGGGATTCGGATGAAATGGACTTTACCGCTGAAATCGCTTATAAATCTAGATACCACGCCGACTACGAATTCGAGATAGCCTAATTTCACGCTTCAAGACACCGAGGCAGTACGGGACACTTGGCGATGTGTTGAGTGGCTCAATCGCGGCACTACGGTCAAGTGCAGGATGCTCAAACAAAGGGCCTGGGCGGACCTTTAGAAGACATGACAACCCATGACGGCAAGAACTGTTAGATGGACAGCCGATGCGCAATCCAAGGAGCCAATGGGGTGGCGACATGGCAACAAGTACTCTCCAACTTGACCCATCTTGGACCAACCAGTGGGATGGGAAGCAAGGGAGGAAAAAGAGAGAGAAAAGAGAGAAAAGTGTTGGGCATGGTGCCTTAAAAGCATGTAATTTGTACTGCTTCATGAAAACAATGTTCTATATTTAATTCTTTATACATGTGTTGTATAATGAAGTAAATGTCAAAAAATCCCAAGTTTATTAATGTAACTATAATCTTAGTATATAACAGTTATATATGAGATGATCAAGATTATAGATAATAAACTAAATGCATATGCAATGCTCTAATGTAAACACACACTCAAGTAAATTCGTGATCCTACTTGAATGTCTAAATGCCCGCTCCTACGCCTCGAGCCCTCACCGATCCCTTTACACTCGCTCTAAGCCATTTATATAAAAACATCATTTTCAAAACAAAACTCGTTGTTCTTGAATACACTACCGAGTTTCCTAAGAAAATATGGGACTACCCTCCGAGGCGAATGTGTGTCGAGAACTCCCAAATGGGGCCATGGTCCTCATCCAAAATGATCCGCTCGACTGCCTCCCAACCCCATTCCTCCTAAAATCATCCCGCGGAAATTCCTTTCGCAACCATGTTCGTTTTTCAGAAAATTCATGTCATGCACTCACACCTAATTTCTAGGTTACCCAGTGCATATGAAATGCATTATGTCATTTCAATCATTTTTATACCAATATATATCAAGAGGCAGAGTATTCTCAAATTTACATTCACATGTAATTCAATCTGGATCAAACAACACCCAAATTAGCTCACTTGAGCAAATCACAATTTCATCTCCAATGGCCTATACTCACAATTATATTCCATATAATTGAGCAACTCACAATTTCATCTCCAATGGCCTATACACACAATTATATTCCATATAATTAAGCAAATCATGTTAACACATCAAGCGTATGCATTAACCTATCTATTTCCACTCAACTCAAGCCATTCATTTTAAACAATTTCATACACACAACATATGGACGTTTTTGGTCCAATTCACCCAAACCCGGGATTGTTTTTAACAGTTCCAAAACAGAGCAAGTGGGCTGTCCGTGGGCAGCCCACTCATCAAACGTCTATTCCTCTTGGTAGAACCGAATTTCATGCCCATTTCCGGTCTCCTACACATCAAAACCAAATTTATTATATAAATTATGACACGAACACCCAAATCAGTCCCTAAAACTGTCACAGACTGTAAGACCCGAGAAATTCCAACTTCTGGAAAAAGGGCAAAATCGTAATTTCGGTTACAAAATTGTACTTAAGCAAAAATCCAGAATTTATTCTCTAGATCTCGGATGAAAAAATGGATTTCACTGTTGGAATCGCCTCGCTAAATTCATCTAGAACGTGAAAATTTCATCAAATTCCGAGACACTAATTTACATCGCTGAGGCATCGTGATTTCTCGGAACCGTAAAATGATTTTCGATGAGACGAAAGTCACATATAACACGTACTCATGTGCCATAAGTGGCACGAGTAGAAAAATGATGAAAATGGACGGTCGAGATAGTGCCGAATGACAAAACTGAGAAAAGAAGGACATAAATGTCATTTTTGGAATTCTTAAGTTAGAAAAGACGAAATAGCCAATAGTCATCTTCTTCCTTCAACAATAGGAGACCAAAACGGGTGGGAGAAACGAAAATTTACAGTGAGCTGGTGATGATCTCAGACCAAAACACATATACAAATTTAGTTGCACAATTACCAAAGGAATATTATCTAATCCCCGGAAACTGCACCATAAAACTTGTTTAATTCAAAAGTCTTCTGTAGAGTTAATCATTTCAATTTTGGTTTAGGCCTCGGAGAGCATCGCAAGGCACAGGCCTAATGGCACAAAATGGATATAAGTCCGTATATCAATCCTACGTAGATCTCAAGAATTTTAAATCAACTACCCTGACTACTCAAGCTCCGTACTATTTGGACAATAAAGTGATATTAGGATCCAGCTTAAGAAGCTGGAAATTATACTAGCACGAGTAAAATAAATGAACAATAAAATAACTGGAATGTAAAGAATAAAGAATAAAGAATAGTTAAGAAAATAAATGGACACTGAATAATTATCTTTTAGAGGACACATCAAGTATACTACTATAGTGAAGTACCACCTCGTAGTTAATACCGATAAAACTTTGAATATTTGTATTTTAGAATCCATTCCAAGGTGTTTAGCAAAGACAAATTGATCTCTCCAACTCCACATTTCATTATCTAATTTTCCCGATTCTCTCAAGACAGAAATTAAATAACTACTTTTAAAAGGGATTTTTAATCCGGGGTATTTTCTTTCGCAATACTTCATACCCATTTTATGGACTGTGAAACCTTAGCCCTGCTATCGGTCAAGCAAGGATATACAATCCTGTGATGTTTTTCCTCGAAAATTAGAATAGATCACCCCTCTCCTTTGATTAGATCTCACTAACACTCGATCGGGCCTCACTATTCGACCTGAGGTAAACTCTCCGCTTGTTTAAATTGATAACTCATTCAATCCTCTTTCTTGATTTCAAGTGAGAAGAGATTTATCGAAGTAAACTTCATAGCTCATTAGATCTCAAATAGCAAGTTAATATACCTTTAAGCAATTGTTCATAACTCTCGTGAATGCCTTCTCTGCGGTCACTCGTAGAGGGCCTCCTTTGAAATCGTAGCAATGAGACAAATCTTATAACTGTATAAGTAAAACTGAGATTTGATCAAAAACAAAGAAACCCAACACTAAGTAAATTCATAAACTGGAATTCAAAGCTGGGCCGGAACATGTGAAAGATACTTCACTATAAAGATTCACTTAATGGAAGTCGGATTCTCAATTACCGAGTTACACAAACATTCTCCGATCATAAGAATAACCGCAATCTGAACCGAAGAGTTGAATTCCGTAAATTTGTCTCGAACTTCAAACATTCCGTAGTAATTTGAAAGAATAGTAAACAAGCAAATCGACAACACTGAATCCAGGAAATAAAGCGATAAATAAAACAGATCAAATCTAATCTAATCTTTAACCATCAACATTCCAGAAAAGAAAAGAAAAGAAAAGAAAAAAACTAAAGGAAAATAAAAATAAGGCGCTTGACTACCCGGACCTCTCATCACGTGTCACTTGCGGTACGTTCCTCTTAGGTATTTGCGTATTTATAGGGTTTCCCAGTTAGGCCCTAATCCCAGACGCATTGGTTGTGGATTTCCAAGTGGTTGGCGATTTCTTGTTCAAGTTGCGACCTCGAATCCCTTGTAGCGACATTATCCATGTCGCAACATCGATCTCACGTCGCGACATCAACTTAAGTCTATGCAGCCTTGAACTGGTCGTTCATGATGTTGCAACCTCAATCTCTTGTCACTGACATCAACCGATCTGCAGGCTTCAAATGGTTGCTCTGATATACATGACATCAATCTCTATGTGACATCAACTAAATGAGCTGCGACTTTCAAGCGTGTCTTACGGTGTCGCGACGCCGGTCCCTTGTCGCGGCATCACTTTATGCCTTTGCAGGTTTCAATTGGTCTCTCCTGATGTCGCGACATCGATATCTTGTCGCGATAAGTACATATGTCATTGAGGGTTTTAATGGTTGCTTCTGTTTGTCACGACATTATTCTCTTATCGTGACATCAGCTTAAGGGACTTACAAGCTTCCACTGATTGCTCTTGGTGTCGCGACAACAATCTCTTGTCGCGACATCAGCTTATGGCTCTGCAGTCTTCACTTGATGGTTCCTGTTGTCGCGACATCAATTCATGCCCTTGCAGGTTTCAACTGGTCGCTCCTGATGTCGCGACTTCAGTCCTCTGTCGCGACAACAACTTGAGTTACCTCAGCTTCATCTCACCAAGCATGTCATAAGCTTCAAAGCGATTCTCTTGTCGCGACCTCCATCGAGTCGCGACATCAATACTAATCGCGACATCCACAATGCTATCGCGACATCATTCCTACTAACCACGGATTTAATCCTCAATTTGCTTATCGGTGACTCTATGCGACGGTTACTTATTTCCTTAGCTTTCTGATCATCACGACTTCTCTCTTTGGCGATCTTGTGTGACTTCTTTCTTACTACCATTGATATGCGGCTAACTGCTAATTCATTGTCGATGTCAGCGAAGGCATCAGGTGTCGCGACATGAGTCTTCTTCTTCTTCATTTCCTGGTTGCTTCACTTGGAGTTCTTTGCTCTATTTTGCCTTGTTGCTAGTAAGCTTCGTTTCCATTGGAGTTTTCTGCTGGCACCCAGCACAGATATGCATTTTGATTACTGCGAGCTTGACATCAGGTTTCCCTTCATCTTTGTCGCCTTTTACTGCTTCTGCTTACTTCAACCAATTATCTCGTGCGCTCATCCACATACACTTCTTTTAAAAATTCTTAACTTTTTCTTAGATTCCACTTGCCATTTATGATTTGGTTAGTTATTCATAATTCTACATCTTAATTATTCCTTTTTACATTAAAATCAAACATAAAAATGGACTAAAAATAGATGATGACTTTTAAATCAATCTGACTCCTCAAAGTTAAAGTTTTGCTTGTCCTCAAGCAAAGAAAAGAAGAATTGTTTGTCCTCAAGCAAAGGACATTTTCTATTCTGTTTTTGCAGTTGCAGTCAATTTAATTGAAATCTGAAAGTTGCATTATTTTTGCACATCCGGCTTCAAATCGATTCAAGGTTGAGTTTCTACTCTTTATAGTATACAAAACTAAAGCTGTTGAAATTGTTTCTAGTAACATAATCATTGGATCATGTTGAAAAAATAAATTGTTTTCCTTTCTCATCTGCCAATTATTCACTTAACTCCTGAGTCCTTCCGCAGTTTTACTTGTTGTGCTTTCAAATTCCATAAGCTTGTTGTTCATATTGATCTCCACTAATGTAGGTAATTCCATCCTTCAAGATCGTCCGGGTCTTTTGGGCTTGTAATGTTAGGCTTGGGTGGGGTGGGATAGAAAGGAACTTTTGAGTTTAGATTACTGAACTTTTTCTCTTCTTTCTCCTTTACTTTTTCTTTGTAGTTTCTTTTAATAAATTCCCCCCCGAGCTTCATTTTGGGACATCTCCTGGATTTCTTCTATTAATAACTGTATGCTCCCATTTCTCATTTGTAATTCAACTGGGGGAGTTTTCTTTGTTTGTCACCATTCAGGGATAGTGCAATGTTTTACCTTCTTAGGCTTTCTAACACCCTTAGCGAACTTTGGGTTAGTAACTCCATGCAGATAGCATTAGGGTACTAGGTGTTGGCTACCCTAAGAACTTAATAGTTCGAAATTAGGCCACACAGGTACAACTTATCCTTTTATTGTATTTATGTTTTGACCCTTTTTTCTTTCATTCCCCTTTTACGTCTTTTCTCCTTGAGTTCTTTAAAGCAGCCTCCCCCGAACTTGATTTCCTTCTTCCTTTCAGTTCTTGGGTAATCACGGGTTCTTTCTTGGAAGTTGGTGCTGGGTTGGGGTTAAATTGGCTGATTTTAGAAATAAGGCTTGATTGGCTCAATTTACGGAACTAAGGTATATGCTTTCTAGCATATAGGTAGGGATGGCTTGAATAACCGAAACTTTCCAAGAATAGCTGCATCATTTAATAGGTTATCACCTAGGATTCGCTCAGTAAATAATCTAACAGGATTACAGAATGCGGGTTAGCTCTTGTTGGCCTGACCATTAGGAGTTCCTTGATTATTTTTGTTGATGAGTAGTTAAACTGCGTAGTATCAGCGGGTTCCTTGACTCATTGTTCATACCACAATCTCAAAAATATGTTTTGTTCCTTCAATTTAATTACTTCCCTCTATTATGGACTCAACAGTTAGACTTAAGTCACTTTTGCACTTTGTGTTTCAATCAAACTGTATTCATTTGCCATATTCACATTTGACTTATTTTTAATCTAACTGCTTCATTATTGTAGCTCATGACAACTCGCAGTTTTTGATACGGAACTAATTTCTACTTTTATTTTCTAACTATGCATACAAAGCAACACAACATGGAACAAACAAATTCAAAATAGCACACAACAATTCAATTCATTTCTTATTTATTTACGATTCAATTACCTTGATTGGATACAATTCAAATGGGATAAAAGAGGTAGGAAGTCGGTTGGGAAGAAGTCTATCTTTTCTTTTGGAAGAAGCTAGGGAAAGATATTAGGGGATCTAGGTCTAAGGTATTCAAATGAGAAATTGGAATGGAGGAAATTTCATTCCTTCTTTCCTCTTCTTAGTTTCCTTCTCGACTTGATCTTGATGAAGATGTTGGAAGATCAACCTTTTTGTTCGGCTAAATCCGCCTCTTCCCCAAGCCATTCATTGTATTCTCCATTTCGGTCATGACCTCTAAAAATTTGGAAAGATTATTGTTAATCGAGATCCAAATTTTCTATACGACCTTTGCCTATAGGATTGATTATCCTTTTTGCTTCTTGTCTCTATCATCAGTTTATTTTCAAAATCCTTATGTAGAGACTTGTATAGGAACTTGAAGCCCTTGATTTGCTCCCTGAGTGCTTCTTGCTCTGTATCTCTTTCTTTATCAATGTGAGGAGTTAGAGAATCACGCTCAAAGCCCGATTGTTATAAAAAGCTTCATGACTTAGTTTGAGTTTTACGTAACGGTGTGATCTGCTCGCTTCATTTCTTTCTTAAACTCTTCCGCCTGGCCTTGAAATTTTCTCATCTGTTTCCTCTCTTACGTTGACTCTTCTCCCCATGCTGGTCTCTTCTTTGTAGCTCCGTCTCATGCTCATTTTCCTTCTGTCTTATCACCTCCTTTGATAGTCTCTCTACTTCAATTCTTTTCATATTCTGTTCTATGTAGTTCACTGTTTGTCATTCCTGTAGCAGAGACTGATATATTTATTCTCTGTCATTAAACTCTCATTAAATTGTGCTGAGAATGACTAGCAGATGAATCCTATTGTTTGCCTTCATCACCGCCACTTCATTATCAACAAATAGAAATCATTGTTGTGGTGGGTTACGGGTGCTCTGCTCCTTGATCGACAACCCTCCCGAGTCTCAGCACTAAATTAACTCGGTACGGGGCTTCATCTCTTTTCCTCTACCGACACCCCCTTGCACTATTGGTTTCTTGGTCCTTTAACTGCTTCGTATCGGAAGGAGTAGTGAACCTGCAGGTACTTCTTCTTACAGTTCCCATCTCATTTCACTTGACCTTCAAACATAGAGCCGGTGATTGTTCTTTGGGTGAGGATAAACCCTCTTTATTCCTTCATGATACCTCGTGATTAAATTCTCAATGGCCAAACTCCTACATTGATCTTGTATCCTTTTAGGATGGCATACGAACAAGCTTCTTGTTATACTCACGGAGTGCACCTGCGTGTTTGTTGGAACGAACATAAGCCGGGAAGTAAAACCATACCTTCGGCTTCCTCGGTGGGGCTTCCCTATTCAATGTTCTTGGCACATTCCTTCTCCTTGGTTCGCTGCACCTTACCATTAGTGAGCTTCTTGGCAATCTTTCCAAAATCTGGTTTCAGTTTCTTGGTGGAACCATGTTTGTGCCTTTGCCATGCCATGGAAATTTCTGGTTCTTGGCCTTGGCTTCATATGAAACCCAGACTCCTTTAACAAAAACCGCTCCATCCTTCCTTCCTACCAAATTTAGATAAAACTCTCTTACAGTCTTTGTATACGATTTTTGTGTGTGTGGAGACTCTCCACCCTCTACGCTCTATCATCTCCTTGAAAGGAGTAGCAGGTTTTGAATCTCCTGTTTTTCCCTTTGGGAGTGCGCTTAGAGTCGACACGAAATCTTCTACTTCTTCTTCTCTCACCTTTCCCTTTCCTTTTCTCTTTGCTCTTAGGAGTTTGCGAACTTCGGGTGTTTACATTGGCACCTCTCTGATTGTTCTTCCTGACGAATCTCGTCTAAGTGTTCTTCTTCTGGTTGTTCATGTTCCCTCGTAATCTCGTCCCCAGGTTAGGGGTAGGGTGGGAATTCGACCATTGGAAAGCGGAGAGCTCTTCAAAGGTTGGAAGCTAGGAGTTTCGGGTTTGAGATTCGAGGAGGAAGAAGGTGAATAGCTATGTGGTTTGGAGTGAATGATAAAGTTTCCAACAGTTGCAATTCAATCAATGTTTGTGGGCTACTTATTGCTTCATTAAAAACACGTCGCGACTTCAATTTCGCCTACTATTTGAGATCATTGAATTTAGGGCTTTTTAAAGTGAGTTAATGGCATTAAAAACTCTTTTATGTCGCGACATGCTAAATTTGTCGCGACATCAGTGGATTTTTAGGAATTGTTTGATTATCATGTTGCGACATCCTTTTTATTCCTGTTTTTATTCCCCAGCTATTTCCTACCTTGTTGGGGTTGTTGCGACATCATTTTTTTTCATTTTTCACAGTGGTGTCGCGACATATACCTTCTTCCTTCAATACTCACAAATTGCCCTTTCAAAACAGGTCACGACATCAATGTTTTGTCGCGACATCACTTATGTCGCGACATAACCTTTCTGTCGCGACCTAAGCCCTTAACTCAATGATCTCAAGAACCTTGAATTCTCTTATTGTTCCTAACCCTTTTAGACATCTCTTCAGGCATCTCCAAGCAAAGATTTAACAATCAATTCAAGTATATCTGCAGAATTGGGTTAGGGAGAAGGTTACTCCCCTTTTTCTCATGTTGACTTCTCACGCAAGTTGCTAGAATTGTTCCTGTAGTTGCCTTGCCATTCATGTCTTTAAACCTTGCAGAAGCTCACTGCAATATTCAAGAAAAATCTAATTAAACTACCATTAATTTCTAAAAATTAAATCTATCTTTATAAAAACAAATCTGATCTAATTTTCATCAACTAAAAGAAAAAATATTTCAAAACTTAAAATCAGAGATTCAATCCTTATGGGTTGCCTCCATTAGCTGCTCAGTTTTGAGTCCTTAGCTGGACTTGCTGTTGTGGTACTTCTTCTTTTTCCTTAAGAACTAGTTGGAGTTCTTCATTTCCCTCTTCCCTGTTTAGATAATGCTTTAACCTCTGTCCATTGACCTTGAATTCTTCCCCATTATCATTTCTGTTTTGCTTCAAGCTCATCATAGTTTCTAAAGAATAGCTAGCGTATGGAAATTGAGATAGACATCTTGATTATGCGAGAATTCATCTCTTTTTCATTGATAAAAACTGGAGTATTACATTCATTGTTAACATCAAGGTTGGAAGTATAGACAAAATCTGCTACATTGCAACTTTCCTTGTCTCTGTCTATATTTGCATACTTTTGATCAAGTTAAGCAAGAAATTTCTTCTCCAACCTCAAGACGAGAACTCCTTTCGCATGTCAATCGTGAGCAGCTCCCCAGTTATAGGAATGGTCTTCCTGAAAAGAGCAAGTGGTACTTGTGAATCTTCTTCCATGTCCGTAATGATTTAAGTCTACCTGAAAAACAAATTTCCCAACAAGACCAGCACATCTTTCTAAGACCTTTCAGTTTCACCATCGACTGGCTCCCCGCCATTTGGAGTAACAGCAGGGAATAACCTCCCAAACTTTGTTTCTTGGCAACAAAAAGAGGCATCAATCATACTAGCTCCCGAGTCACGTAGAGCTTCCGAATCTAATTCCTCCAACAATATGTTGAATCGTGAAGCTCCTGGCCTTTTCATCTTTATCAGTTGTTTCGACACGCACCGCAAGTGGCAGTGAGATTCACTATTCCTTCCTCTACTATTTTTCTTTTCTTGCTCAGTATGTCCTTCAGAAATTTTGCATAGAGTGGCATCTGAGTTACCACTTCAGTAAAAGGCATACTGATCTCCAGCTTCTGGAAAGTCTTCAAAAACCTTGCAAACTGCTCCTCTATCTTGGATTTCAAGAATCAGAAATGGACTGCAGTGTCTAGATCCTGATGTTCTTCCCTTCACTTCTTTTTCTTCTCCAGTACCTCTTCCTCTTCTGGTCTTCCTTCTTGTTGTCAGCTATCTTTTCTTTCATCTTTCTATTTCCTTCCCACTTCTAAGCCGCATGCCCATGCAAATCCTTTGATTTTTCTGTGGTCACTTGGGAAGGTATCTTTCCTCTCAAGCTTGCGGTTAGGGCCAGTCGCCTACTTGTGTCTCCTGTGTTCTTCAGTGGATGTATCAGGTGTTATGAAAATTGAGAATTGGTAGCAATTATTTCCAACTCTGCAAACTTTTGTTCATGGAGGTTCAACAACTTATTATCCCCCATGAAATGCAAAGATCCGTTTCAAAAGATTGGGCCCTCCTCGACTCTCCTCGATATTCATTTCCTCGTGCTCATTTCCTTGTCGCTCGAACTCAGCGGTTGCCGAGCACCTCTGTCGAGGTTCTGTCTCGGCTCGGGGCCTTGAGAAATTCTCCATCATATGAGAAATTCTCATGGTTCCCAGGCTGGGTGATAATGTGGCCGCGTGTTAGGATTGGTTTGAAATGGTAACTTCCTTCCAAGCCACCTACATTTTACCTCCAAGATCATAGAATTGTTCTTCGCCAGCCTTCAAGACTTTCTTCAATAACTCTTTCAACCCGCCCTACTTCATGGACAAGCAGTACCCCTCTCTTGTTTGTCCATTCGATGCATAATAGCATCCAATCTTTTGCTTCCATAGCATTCTATATCTTGCCTGGCTCCATGATCCCTTTTCCTCTCATTGCTCTCTGAAAACTCGAAGGAGTTTATATTGATTTAGCCGTCTTCAATCGCCTCTCTTGGCTTCTTCAAAGACTTTTCGCTGAATGCTCCACAACATGAAGCATCAATGATCCCCTTTGATATATCATCTAAGGCATGATACTTTATGTCCATCTGAGTCTTTCAAATCTATCCCATGCATCACCAAGAACCGCTTGAATCTTCCCAGCCACACATAGGCTCTCATCTTCCCCGTCGGAAAACAATGATTTCCCCTCCTCCTTTCCGAGGTGAGTGATGGGGAAAGAATCTACCAAATAGGGCCTCTCACCACTCTCCTCCCAAGTATCACCGTAACCATATGGTAAAGATTCATACCATGTGGGCTGCTATATCTCTAGAGAGAATGGGAATAGATGTAATCTCACTCGGTCTCACCCCATTCAAACTTAATCGTGTTCGCCATCCCGAAATCTCCTGTGTGTTCATTAGATCTTCAGCGGATGACCAAGAACCGGTGTTGCCGCACTATTGTAATTAGTGGCCGGTTTTAGTTCAAAGTTGTCGCATCGATAGCCGGTCGCCCGATCAAGCAGAGTACTCATCTTGAATATTGTGCTTCCGTAAGTCCTCCATAGTATCGCGATCGGGAGGTCTCGTCGCCTGTCCCTCATTTTGATCCCCCGCTTCATCTACCATGGTGGTGTCAGCTTCCTTGTCTTTCAAGTCAAGTGTTTTCTAATCGTAATCAGCCGACCGCACGCTTCTCATTCCTATGCATCAAAGTTTTTTTCGAAAGCAAAACACTCCCATTAATAGGATTAAATGTTCATCAAATATATTCAATATGGTTTGTTAAAGCGTTAGTGGGCTTCAAAATGAACCAACGCTGAAAACTATTTTTGTTCTTTTTCTTTAAACCAAATTAGTATTTCCTTCTTTCATCCGAATATCGATCTATCAAATTCTTTCGATCCCCGCTGAACTACACTTAAAACTGATGACCTCATACCAAAACACATATACAAATTTAGTTGCACAATTACCAAAGGAATATTATCTAATCCTCTGAAACTGCACCATAAAACTTGTTGAGACCAAAAGTCTTCTAGAGTTAATCATTTTCAATTTTGGTTTGGCCTGATATACTGTAAGTGCAATGTGCCGACAAGTAATAAATGGATATAAGTCCGTATATCGATCCCAATAGATATCTCAAGAATTTTAAATCAACTACCCCGACTACCTTCAAGTCTGTGATTATTTGGACCATAAAGGATATATAGGATCAGCCACAGTTTGAATATACTAGCACGAAAGTAAAATAAATGAACAATAAAATAATCGAATGTAAAAGAATGAAGAATAAAGAATAGTTAAGAAAATAAATGACACCGAATAATTATCTTTCGTATGACACATCAAGTATACTACTATAGTGAAGTACCACTCCTCGTAGTTAATACTCGATAAAAACTAATATTTCAAGTTTTAGAATCATTCAAGGTGTTAATAAGATAAAATGAGATCTCTCCAAACTCCACATTTCATTATCTAATTTTCGATTCTCTAAGATAGGAAATTAAATAACTACTTTTAAAGGGATTTCCTTAACTGGGTATTTTTCTTTGCAATACTTCATACCCATTTTATGGACTGTAATCCTTAGTCTGCTATCTGGCCAAGCAAGGATATACAACTTCCGTGATGCTCTTCCTCAAAATTAGAATAGATCACCCTCTCCCTGATTAGATCTCAGTAAATTAATGATTGGCTCTCACTATTTGAATTGAGGTGAACTTCGCTTGTTTAAATTGATAACTCATTCAACTCTTTCTTGATTTCAAGTGAGAAGAGATTTATCAAGTAAACTTGCAAGCTCATTAGATCTCAAATAAAGAAAGTTAATATACTTAAGCAATTGTTCATAACTCAGAATGCCTTCGTGTCACCAGAGGGCCTCCTTGAAATCGCAGCAATGAGACAAATCTTATAACGGGTATAAGAAACTGATATTCGGATAAAAAAAAGTAAACCCAACACCATAAGTAAATTCATAAACCTGTGAATTCAAAAGTCACTGAAACGATTACAGAAAGATAATTTCGACTATGCTTGATTCACTTAATGGAAGCCGGATTCTCACCATCGAATTACACGCCACAAAGATTCTCCGATCAAGAATAATCGCGCACTGAACCTAAGAGTCAATTCAGAATTTATCTAATCCTCTCAAACATTCCAGTAATTTGAAAAGAATAGAATTTCGCATCCACTTCGCCAAAATCGACAAATACGTATCCGTAAATAAAACGAAAAATAAAACGATAAATCTAATCTAATATTTAACTATCAACATTCAAGAAAAGAAAAGAAAACTAAAAGGAAAATAAAGAAATGAGCTCTTCAAATTACCCGCATCTCCTCGCCTGTCACCGCCAAGTTACGCTCCTCTTCTTGGTAGCCGCAGATTTATAGGCTTTCTCGGGCTTAAATCTCTAATCCCAACGCATTCGTTGTGGATTTCCGCGGATCGCCCGTTATCGCTCGTCGCGACTCTCAATTCCTTGTCGCGACATCATCCATGTCTGACATCGATCTCACGTCATGACATCGATCTCACGCCGCGACATCAACTTAAGTCTATGCAAATTTCGAACTGGCGTCGCTCGGCGATGTCGCCATGACTCAATCTCTTGTCGCGGACATCAACCCACGCCTCGGGCAGGCTTCAGTCGGTTGCTCCCGATGTCGCGACATCAATCTCGTCGATATCAACTAAATGAACCGCAGCCTTCAACCGATAGTCACCGCGTTCGACATCGATTCCCTTGTCGCGACATCACTTTATGCCTTTGCAGGTTTCAATTGGTCTCTCCTGATGTCGCGACATCGATATCTTGTCGCGACAAGTACATATGTCATTGAAGGTTTTAATGGTTGCTTCTGTTTGTCGCGACATCATTCTCTTGTCGTGACATCGCCTTGCTGGACCCATGCTTCCACCGACGCTTCGTGTTTCGACAACAATCTCGCCGAGACATCGCCTATGGCTCGGGCAGCCTTCACTTGATGGTTCCCGCTGTCGCGAATATCAACTCTTGTCGCACATCAATTCATGCCTCTCAGAGGTTTCAATCGGTCGCCTCCGAAGTCGACTTCAGTCCTCCGTCATGGCTAACAACTCGAAGTTACCTCAGCTTCATCTCACCAAGCCTCGTCATAAACCAAGGCGATTCTCTCTTGTCGCGAATTCTCCATCCCGAGTCGCGACATCAACCCTTGTCGCTGACATCACGATGTCGCCACGACATCATTCCCTTAGCTTCCGTTAATCCTCACCGCGACCGGTGACTTCGTCACACCGCTGTTTATTTCACTTTTCCGATGTCACGATCTTCTCTTTAGTCGATCTCTTTGTCGTGACTTCTTTCTTGCATCGCCGATGTCGCTGACCGGCCGCTTAATTCATTGTCGATGTCACGACAAAGATCCGTGATGTCGCGACATGAAGTCTTCTTCTTCTTCATATTTCCTCGTTGTTTCACCCGAGTTTCTTTAATCCTCACCGCTCGTTTCAAGTGTTCTCGTTTCCGACCGGAGTTTAATTGCGTGAACTCTAGATATGCATTTTGATTGCCGCCAGAGCTTCACGGTCGTTCCTTCATCTTTGTGCGCACAAGAATCCTGTTTGGTACCAATATCTCATTAACATTATCCACATTTCGTTAGGATTTCGTCCCACACCAACAGTCATCCGTCATCTACTTTTTTTACATTAAAATCAAATGTAAAATGGACTAAAATAGATGTGACTTTTAAGCTCATCACCGGTTGTGGTGTTTTATGTGAGAGAACATCATACTCTCTCTAAATTTTCTAAGAGATCCGACTCGTCGGCAGCCTTCAGACAAGAAGGAAAGTTGTTTACGCTGAGAGGGCTTTCAGCAGGGGTATCGGATTTAAGGAGTTTCCTCAAACTCCGAGAGGTATGGGTTTCTCCCTACTTGGGTTTTACACTTTATTTAAGTGTTTTTCAATGTTTCAGTTGGATTGAGGCCTTGAACGGCCGTTTGATCGGTCCCAAAACTTGGGACCAAATTGTTGTAATTTTTTTGAGGCCCGTTTCTGCACAATCCGTGGGTAGGGGCTGTTCAAGCACTGTAGGTGTTGATTTATGGATTAAATGGTGCTTTGTACGTATAGGGCCGGTAATGGCCGTGAAATTCAGGTTTACTAAGTGAACCGACATGACTGCGTGATTTGTCGAATAGTAATCGGTTTCTACTATTCTCGAATAAAGTGTTTTAGGTGATTGCTTTGATAAATACGTGTTTGGTTGAGTAATTCAAATCGACTGTGTTTGATCATTAGCCCACGTGACTAATTTTGATGTATGGAATGAAATTACATAACATGATCAGGTGATTTGAATTATGTGAATATATGCATGTTTATATATTTGCATATGATATAAACTGTAATGGAATTGGCATCATGCATTCCATATGCACTGGGAGCACCCTAGGATGATAGGAGTGAGTGCATGAGGTGAGTCTAGAGAAAATGGTTTCAGAGGGTTGTCTAAAACTAAAAATGATCGAAGGGTAGTCCATACTAAAGAAAAATATCAACTGTCGAAGATCCACCCAATTGATATACATCTGAGGGTAGTCCATAACACATCAATCGTCGGGAGACGGCCCAATTGATATATATACATCGGAGGGTTGTCCACAAAATAAAACATAATACCTCACACGAGGCTTAGGCGAGTGTGAGGAGCCTGAGGACTCTGGCATGAGATGATCAGCGCACATCCAAGTAGGATCCGCGCATTTGCTTGAATGTGTGTGTTTATTTTTGGAGCATCAAGACCGCACTTAGGCGGAGAAAGGTAGCCCACTTAGGTGATTCCACCATCGAGCATTAGCTCACCCCCGCCAAGGGATACTATTTTACAGTATAAGATGTATGTAGGGACAAATTTTTATTTGCAGGCTGGTTTAGAAGAAAGCCGGATCAGTGGCTTCTCAGCGTGATGTTCTACATGTAATAGAATTCCTTAATCAGAATATATGTGTTGTATAAGAGTAAAAACATTTGAACTCTTAAAACTATTGGATATAGTTGATCTATAGTTAGTATGTTTTATGGGTATTGTTTATTGAATCGGGCGGTCGTTTTACCTATGTTGTGATCATATTGATATATGTCGTGAATGATGATGCAAGGGCCCAAGTGGCCATTATTTACCATTTTAGTTGTATGAGACCTCGTGTGGTCATTGGATTGAGTCTGGGATGTGTTTATAATGTTTTGTATTTGGGTAGAGCTCCCATACAAAGGAGACTCACCGATTGTGGAGAAATGTGAGTCACCCGACATTCACGAGTATTCCGAAGGGCTGACAGTCAACAGACCCCGGGTTTTGTGGTGTCACACTGATCATTCAAATGGGTCCAAAATTCCACACTCGGTTCCAAGATTCGGGACCGATCAACTACCACTCACGCTCTCAAACCAACACAAGCATCACAAACACCAACAGTGTAAAACAAGTAGATAAAACTCCTACCTCACGGAGTTTGTCAAAACTCCTCGAAACCAGTGCCCACGCGTTGCCCTCACGCATGTGAACTACTTTCCTTCTACCTGAAACTGACGTCCGATTGATCGGAATTCTGTATAGATGGTGCCTTCTCTAAAAAATATCAAGATCTCAAAAACCTAACTTTCTGCATCTTTTCCCTCCTTCTCCTTCACGTTTTGCCCTTTTGATTTGAGAAGGTCACTATTCATGTCTTGTCTCATTAATCAACAATTTCCAAAATTACAATTTTGTCCCTTCTTCCCACTATTTTGACTTTTCTATCCAATGACATCATGCCATGTGTTCACGTGGGTCCCACCTTGAGCTCAAGTTTACTGAACTAGAGCTTGACACATGGCACCCTGTGTGCCACTCAAATTTCGCCAAGTGTCCTACACGACGCTCGTTTCCTTGAAAAAAGTGCAAATTCCGATTGGCTCGGAATTTGACGAAAATCAACGTGGTAGCTAGATTTTGCGAGACGATTCCAATGGTGAAGTATGTTTCGTTATCCGAGATCTAGACAAATTTTGGATTTTTACCGAAATTACGATTTTGCCTTTTTTGAGAAAATTGGATTTTCTCGGGGTTTCACATGCATATTAATGCGTATGTGGCCATTCTTGCATTATTTGATAATCTTGTGGATGTATAATTTTTATATATTGATGAATGTTTGAATGTATGGAATTTTAAAGGGTCGCACTGTATGGTGTTTCGGTTAAGATTTGTTGATTTTTTTTTTTAGATCTGTGTTTGGTAATGGGGCATAAGTTTTTTTTGTAATTTATTTTTGTAAAAATCTGCACACAAGCACACAAGAAGATCAAATCAAGATCTAGAAAGTGATCAATAGATGGATTGTAGCCACACCTCCCAGCTTTCTATACCTTCAAAAATCGTCTTATATGGACATCTAGAGAGAAAGTTATGCCTAAAATACGGGATGATAGACCACAGTGGTGACTGTGACCCAAGTCCAAAAGGCCTAAAACTGTTTTAGGGTCTCATGGAGAAAAATTGGGCTTAGGCCTTGTCAATAAAGAGTTATTGAATTTTACCCAAAAGAAGTTTTGGGCTATTGAATCAAGAGTTGGTGGATCGGGCTTGCACAAAGTGTTGAAGCAGATAAGGGAGTTATGTAACTGCAGAAGCCCAACTTTGTAATTTATTTATTTTATTTACAAGGGTTGTAATTTTAGAAATACCCAAGACACTGATCCACTTTTTATTTATTTATTTTATTCTTTATTGTTATTGATATGATTAATAACATGTCCATGCATTTAACATGCCATACATGAATGCCCACATTTAATGCTTTTGCATACATATCATTTTTCCTAGAACATGATAATTAGGATTGTCCTATGTGCTTATCTTGTTCATCTTTGATGGAACAATTAATTAATCGATGTGCTTAGGTTTAATTAGCTAAACTTGCAAAATTCACATTAATTTAATTTAGGTTTTGCGATCATCTCTTCAAAGCCTGTATTTTTCCAACGCTAATAAAATAAATATTTTATTGATTAATGGTAAATTTGACTTAGCTCAACCATTTTATATACTAGATTTACCTAATAGTTAAAGCCCACTTAATTTATGGGATTAGATTGTCTAATTAACTTAGTACCAATAAAGATTGGACTCATAATTTGGATTAGAGTTCATCTAGTAATTAATTATATAGATATAATAATTGTTAGGATTATAAGACATATGATGTTTATGATGTTTTATAAATAGAAAACACTTATTTCAAAATAGTGAGCTGAGAAGGCATATGACAATATACTCAAGGGTCTCCATTATTGGGCAACACCGTGAGGATATAGATAAGGCTCTAGCGATGTTGATTTCATTCTCCCTACGAGGGTTTCTATCTATATTATTATCAAGGCTGACTCTAGATATAGGATAAAATGATGTATTTTAGATTGTCCTACTCCTACAAATCTATAAATTTGAGTTAAGTCACAAATCTGGAAATAATGGGTCACCACACTCACAAGGGTATGGTTAAACTCGTTCATCATACTCTGACCAAATTTTGATGGTAGTTAATAAGTAAAAGAATATATGAGATATTTTGATTTTTGCTTATTAATTTGAGATAGTCTCAAAGTTTATTTGAAATTGGTATGACAGACCCTACGACACATATTAATTGTTGAATCAATTTATCATGGATTAGTATAAGGTTTTATGTGTTTTACTTATTGCATTCATCTATCACGCCATTTTCCAAAGCCAGGATATTTATTTTCATTTATAGTAATTGTTTGAGTTATTTAATTTCAGCAATCATGTCATCAAACAACCCCATTATCGCTTACTCTCTAATGAAAAACTGGAGGGTGATGACTTCGCAGTTGGAAGTCAAACATTAACAGGTTAATTTGTGAGAACCAAAAGTCTGCTCTCACTTAGGAATGTCCTCCTGCAGCCCTCGGTTAATGCTTCTCGCATCGCACGAAAGGTATGATAGTTGGATTCATTACAAACACAAAGCCCACTGTTACATGCTTGCTAGAATGAACGATGTTCTTAGGAAGAAACATGAGGACATGGAGACTGCATATGAGATATGGGAATCTCTCCAAGCCATGTTTGGGCAACAATATGACCAGTGCCTTCATAAAGCTACTCATAGTCACATGAACGCTAAGATGAAGAAAGGAGTTTCAGTCAGGGAACATGTTTTGAACATGATCAACCTAATGCACGAGGCAAAGATACATGGGGCCACCATTGATGAATGTACTCAAGTTAGTATTATCCTTGAGTCCCTCACACCGGCTTTCTCGCAGTTCACTACCAATCCATGTTACTTTAACAAGTCGCAGCACAACATGACTCAGCCTTCTAAATGAACTGCACTTTGAGACCATGGCAAGACTAGCCCCAAAGAGGGTGAAGCAAATGTTGCCGAGTATAGTTTCATTCGTATCCCCAAATCCCAAGGTGTCTCGTTGACAACCCGTCAACCCATGGAATACCTTTGTCTCATATCAAGGACCCATACATGAGTAAAAATGGCCACATTGTGTGAGACCCCGGAAAATTTAGATTTCCTAAGGAAGGATAAAATGATAATTTCGGTGAAAATTCAGAATTTTTCTAGATCTCGGATGACAAAACGGACTTCATCATGAATCGCTCAAATCTAGTTACCAAGTCATCAGAAAATTCCGAGACGAAACACGCTGAGGCACACCGAGAGGGATGCGTGACACCTGGCACGCTTGTGGTCAAGAGGCGCCACATGTCCAGTGCAGTTGCAGTCAAAATTGAGGTCAAATGGGGCTCACTTGAGACACATGGCATCATGCCATTGGGTGAAAATCTCAAGGTAGATAGATAAGGATAAGGGTGTAATCTCATGAGCCAATGGAAGCTGACACTGGGCAAGCGCAGGACAATTCTTCTCGATCAACCACGACCAAATCATTGGGAGAGGGAAAGAAAGAGAGGGAGGCCAACGGAGGAGGAAGAGGAGAAATATAGAGTGAGAAGCTCTCACTTCTCTCTAGATTTTCCGTTGAACCGTCCGGCTTAACTCCGCAGGCAATAAAGAAGTTGCCCTCACGGCAAGGACTACGCCGCGGTACGCTGAAGTTTCACAAACTTCTAAAGGTAGGGTTTTCCTACTTGCTTACTTCTTTGTTTAAGGGTCATAATGGATGGGGATTTGTTGAGGCCTGATGGCCTGGTTTCCCGGCTCTTCAAAAGATTCGGGACCGAGCGTAACTTTAGATGGCCTTGATACCCACAAAGCCAAGCCATGGATTCGTGTGATGTGGGTGTTATTGCCATGGGAGTGAATAAATATGCCGAGTGTGATTGCAAGGCCTAAGATGAAATGCCGATTGTGCCTTAGCCTATGTGAGTTGGATTTATGTTATTGCCAGAATTGAATAACATGATTTATGGAATTAATTTTGTTAATATATGCATGAGTGATATATCAAGATGTTAAATGTTCAAAGCATTAGACAGACTTAGCAGAACTGGCAAGGAAATTCCACTATTGGGCATTACTCACCCTGTCGAGGGAAATACTATTTCAGGTACCGAAGACGCACTTGAGGATGGGAAGCATCCAGGGCCTTAGAGGCGAAGAAATGGCCAAGTCGGCCTTATCTTAGCTTGTAAAATCTCCAAAGTAAGTGACCCAATTTTGTATAAATGGTAATTAAATACAATTGTAAACAAATTCTTTTGTATAAAATATATAGTTGGTTTGTAAGGATGTACGGGGCCCTATTGGGCTGTTTTACACATGTATGGGTCTCATGATGTGAGACATGTAGATTTCCCGTGGTTTACTGTGGTCAACTGACACCTGTTGGGGGCGTCACACATCGCCTACACATTATACTCATCAAAATACATCCAAATTATATTGCAATAGTTCAAGAGTTGATACATCATCTAATACAAAACATATATTAAGATTTAAAATTTTAATACATGTTATACAAAAACACCAGCCATAATCCGACTTCTTTTGAAAATCACTTAATGAGCATCGTCTTCCAATACCTCAGACTTGAAATAATGATCCATCGACAAAGAGCAATGCCTAGTAGCTGACTATCCATAATGGGCATTTCACCTAAGCTTACATGCAATGATTTAACACAAACACATTCAAGAAAATACAAGATCCTATTTGAATGTCTATAATTAATCCGTTGTCTCGAGTCCTACTACAACTCCCCTCACGCATGCCTAAGCCAAATGCGAGAAAAACATCGTTTTTACTTTTCTTCATGCCATGCACCACACCCAATTTAGGTTACCTCGGGTGCAAACAATGCGCGATGCCATTTAAACCACAGTACACATATCAATTATGCATATATTAACAAAATTATATACCACATGTTATTTAATTCTGGCTTACTGACAATATCCAAATTATCACTGAGTTAATCAACAATCCATTTAATGGTTTTACACACCATTATGTTTATATAATTCAACATCGTTAACACATTTAATTATATGCATTAACAATTTCTTTCACACAATTCAAGCCATCTAATTCATAAATATTTAAGCTTATATCTACACATGACTAATTCTGTCCAATCATAACCCGGACCGGTTTTAATAGCCTTAAAGAGCAAAGTAATGGGCCCGTAAGGCCCATCAATTACATCATTCCACTTAACCAAAATCACGGGCCATTTCCGCCCAAAGACAACCAAACCACAATTTATAGCACATCATCACATAATCCACCAAACAAAGCCCCTAAACCGCTCCAAAACGGATTCCACATTTTCCAAAAATTCGGTCCCGAGTTTTGGGACCGATCAAACGACAACTCACACCAAATCAACTAAACCATTAACACGGCTCAAAACTGTAACAACCGAAAGAGGAGAAGACCCCTACCTCTGAGCTGTCAAACTCCCAAAACCTGCTCACACATAGCCCTCACCAAGGCAGAACAACTTTGCTACTGCTCAGTCATCTAATCTGGCCCAAAGCCGAGAATCCTAGACTTTCTCTAAAAACCCTAACATTTTAAATGATGCCTCACCTTCTCTCCCCATCGCACGTCGCAACCAAAATGGGGTGACAAATCACTCACTAAGGTGCCTTCGCTTTTCCCCTAATCGGAGGAAGACTGATCGCCCTTCGCACAATACTCATCGAGTGTCTCGCGCATCCTCTATCTCTCTCTATAAATGTGGTCGTCCCAACCATGTATCCATATCCCGTAGGCGTAACTCAACCCGCACGAATGGACAACTTCACCCATTCGACCTCCAACTCAGTTCAGGGCCACGTAGTCATCGAACTGCTAACTCAGAATCTAGTTTACGTAGCCCATCGCGCCTCATCGCCCCTCGCCCAATCCTGAACTCCCGAGCCTCGCATGCCTCAAACGAGCGACACCTGGGCAGAACCCTAAAACTCAAGCCATGTCATAACCTCTAAGTCTCTAGAAGTCTTAACCCATCTCCACCACACCCGGCCTCGCCCCTAGCTGAATGCGCGAACCCGATCTCGGGTCAGATCGGGAGGTGATCTCTATAGCCCAAAGACGCTTCGATCCGGCATAAACCAATGGTCCGCCAGCCATCGGCCCCTCCCTGGAATGCTCCGAGGGTGGTGCGCCTAAACTTCCTCGAGGTTACTAGGACCTCCCCGACTACTATACCAGGCGATAGCAAATTACTTAACACCTACAAATTTCAACAAAGGCCCGCCACTAACACGGGGTGGTCAGTCAAATGTCGGAGGTGCTCGCTTAGTGCCCCGTGGACGCCCTCTACGTCCCGTCCTACTAGCCATCTACACAATTAACATGGCAAGAATTCAATACAAAGATTCTAAGGCATAAACACAAACTCGAGACACTAATCATACACATAAATCAAGCAGATACACACTGTCCTTAAAATACAGAGTGCAAGGCAATCAATTTTTTTGCATTTAAAATATTATTTTCAACAAAATCTTATTTTTGAAAATTTCAATTTTTGAAAATTTTATTTTTCGAAAATTTTGTCTAATTTTAGTTGATTTTATTTTATTTTTATTTAATTTAATAAAAAAAATTTCGAAAAATTTTGTGATGAACAGTGTTCATGAACCGAGTTCATGAACGATGTCCAAAAATCTGACTACGGAAAAATACCGAGTCAAACCAGTCAAAATAGGTCACAGGCACCGAGTGCACGACCAACCGGCCCAAGAAGACTCCCCGGCCGTCGCGCGTGCCCCGCCGTCCTCGCACGCCACTACCGCACGCCCCGTCGCCCCAGCCGCCCCTGGGCCGTCAAGCCTCGTCGCCCCAGCGCCGCCGTGCCCCAAAATAACACAGTGCCGCTGCCTCGCCCCGCGCCCATGTCTACCAAGGCGCCTCGCGCCTGCCTCATACGGCTTCAAATGGGCAAGAGCCCATTTCTGTGCTTTCGCTCCAAATTTTTTTTTTCCTTGTTTCCAGCTACTGGAAAATTCCAAAAAAATTATTTATACATATATATATATATATATATATATATATATATATATATATATATATATATATAAGTATATAGTATATATATTATTTTTTTTTTTTTTTTTCCATTTTCCATAACACCCAAATAATTTTTTATAAAAATTATTTTCCTCCATTTGTTCGCTTACACTCGTAAAACCTTAGAAAAATCATTTTCTTCAATTATCCCATAAATTTATTAAAAATTTTTCTTCATTTTTTCCAGCTTTGTACACCAGACACTCCAAATATTTAACATATTTCCTAACCCATCCATGTGCTAATCACCAAGCACACATAAACGATTTCATCACACAACATGGTAAGCATACCATTCACACAATAATAATCAAATCGACACAAAACACACAAAACACGTGCATGTAGTGTCCTAGTTCATTCCGTGATTTTCCTAGGTAATCTCATACCTACATCTTATCATCGAACCACACCCAAGGCGATGGATACCCAAACCTCGAGCCCTCTAGGTATTCGTGATACCTGGCTCGATACTAAGTCGTGACACCCCGATCTCGGGGTCCGTTGACTACTCACACCCACCTAATACTGCAACATCTGGTGACCCACATTTTTCACGTAAAATCGCGTAGTCCCTTTGTACTGTGGAGCCTCACCCAAATACGTAACTCCGCATAAAACTCGTCCCAAATACCAATATAACAGCTTTTATGATTTTAAAACGGCCACTGGGCTCATAAACAATAATTACTATACATGTCAACTATGAATCCAACCATATACCCACAGCAAGAGTTAATATGTTTTTACTTCATATACAATACATACACATTAAACTTAAAAGTTCTAATACATGTATACATCAAAGCCACAACCCTACTCTTCTAATCCTCGTCTCTAGACGAGCCGTCCCCGCACGCTCCCGCACCTGCAGCCAATATCCTCGACAGGTGAGCTAATGCTCGCAGGAATCACTTCAAGTGGGCCACTCACCACCTAAGTGCAAAGCAATGTTCCAAATGAAACACACATTCAAGCAAATGGCCGATCCTACTTGAATGTCTATATGACTAACTCGTATCCCGAGTCCCTCACCGACTCCTTCACACTCGCCTGCTTCCTCGATGAAAATTATTTTGTTTGGTTTGCTCAGGGATCCACCTTCTGATGTGTGTATATATCAATTGGGCCGCTCCGACGATTGATATATTATTTGTTTGTGGACTACTCCGATGAATATCAATTGGGCCGCTCCGACTATTGATATTTTTAATTTGGACTACCCTCCGATAATTAATATTTTTAGACAACTCTCCGAACCGTTTTCTTTAGAATCATCTCATGCACTCACCCTATAGTCCTAGGGTGTTCCAATGCATATGAATGCATAAAGCACCCCAATACAAATTAATTCATGTAAATATATAAACATGCATATATTTACAAAACAATCAATCTACACAATCATGTCATGTAAATTCTCATTTCATACATCAAAATTAAATTTAATTTCACACATCAAACACGAGCAATTTAGTTTAAATCACTCGACCAATATTTTCACAAAAATATATTTTGAGAATCGTTTTGAATAGTGAAACCTCTACATTATTCTCGAAAATTCAATTCACTCTGCTCACCCTGTGGAACTCCGCATTTCATGGCCATTCTGCCCAATCAAAGCATGATTTATTTCAATATTTCCAACTTAGAAACCCATCACCGCGGGCAAATACTACCGCATTCAATGGTTGTTCAAAAATTCACATCAATTCGGCCCTAAGGCTGGGACCGACCGACGTGCCCCTCACACCCTCACACGACCAAACATTCAGAAAGCAATTTAAAGAAGGAATAAACCCAAGTAGGGAGAAACCTCACCCTCGAGTTCGAGGAAACTCCCTAAATCCGGCATTCATGCGAAGCCCTCTCCGCAGAGCGCTTCTCCTTCTTGTCCCGAAGACTGCGACTGGCCTGATCACATGATATTTTAGAGAGGGCTTTCCCAAAGAAAAACCCAAAATGGCTCAACAGAAGACGTTTCGCCGCCTCGATTAAGTCTCCTTTTTGAAGGAGGAAGATGGCACTATTAAGGTTTTTTGTCTTTTTATGACTTAAACAAACTCAAAAATGACCATTTTGTCCTTCTTTTCCCAGTTTTGTCATTCGGCACTATCTCGACCGTCCATTTTCATCATTTCTCTATTCATACCACTTATGACACATGAGTAACTGTCATATGTGACTTTCGTCGTCGAAAATCGTTTTACTCAAGACCCGAATCGCGATGCACTTTAAAACGTGTAAATCTAACCGTCTCTAATCTCGAATAAATTTTACGTGCTAAATCAGATTTTCGTGAGACGATTCCAACGGTGTAAATTCCTGCTTTCTACTATCCGAGATCTAGAATAAATTCCGGATTTTTAACCGAAATAACAATTTTGTAATCGAAATTAAGATTTTACCCTTTTTCCAGAAATTGGAATTTCTTGGGTCTTACAATTATTATTATTATTATTATTATTATTATCATTATTATTATTATTATCATTATTATCATTATTATTATTATCATTATTATTATCGTTATTATCATTATTATCATTATCATTATCATTATCATTATTATTATCATTATCATCATTATTATTATCATCATTATTATGATTATTATTATTATTATTATTATTATTTTTATTATTATTATTATTATTATTATTATTATTATTATTTTGGATACATGATTCATATTAGCCTATTTGGGTCCTTTACCTCTAAAACAATTTATTTTTCAGCTTCACTTTATTTTAAAATGAACTTAGCCCAAGCCATTTATTGACTTCCGATATTTTCGTAAAATCTGCCTCGAAGTCACCGGGCGACTTATCACCCGTAAAATCAGAAATATTCCATTGTCTCGCATTCAACGAATTTGTCATTAGATTTCGCGAGACGAATTTAATGGCACAGTCCGTTTCGTCATACAAGATCTAGAGAATTTTTGATTTTCAACCGAAATTACCGTTTTACCATTTTTCAGAAAAATTTAATTTTTCCCCGGTTTTATAGGAACCAACCTCAAAAAAAGTAATGTTAAACATAAAAATAAATGGGAGAACCAATCATAATGATACCAATATCATACACACACAAAAACTTGAAAATAACAATGTCATACACACATAACAAACACCCACAATAATACAGAAGATAAAATTATATAGAAAAAATCTTTACTTATTTTCTTCAACTCTAATCAATAGTCCGCTTGTTCCATCAAGAAGATGTCGCAAGAACCCCGTGATCGTAGTACGTGCCGGGAGATAGTGGTGGGTGAGGACATCTCACCATGTGCACCATGGCCGGTATGCTACTCATACTATAAAAATATATGGTGAATATACTTAAAATTTAAGTAAAAATATTAACATAGTCTTACACATTAATTATAACATTAACAAGAATTCCATATGTATTGTTTGAAATAATTACAACAAAATATAAATATAATTATTTAGTCATCGCATCATCATTAAATTTCTTGGTCTCCTAAAGATCTTCATCATCATCATCATCAAATTCTCGCTTCATATCGATGTCTTCATCATCTTCAATATGCAAGGCCAATTCATTTTCAATTTCAATATTATCCAAGTAAAACAAATGAACGTATTTTCATCGCTTAAAGATTGATGTCCGTCATCTAGTGCCAGATCACCGATGTTGATCGCTCGATATCTTCTGAAATGCCATCATATATCGAAGGTAGACATGCATTCGACTTTTGGTACTCCAATAATTCCCTTTGCTTTTATTTTGCAAAATGCCTAACCAATCATTCACATTTCTCTCAAAGTAGGATAAGATGCAAAATACATTCTTGCCTAGCTTGCACAAAGAAGAATAAATGGTTCACAATACTTACTCTTCCACTCTGACATCTACAAGTTTGTACTGTGGGTGAATTCTCATCACGATTCAAGATTGATCAACCATAAGCACTTGAATAGTGTGCTCCCTTACTGCAGAGTAGTGGTACTTAACCCAAAATTTCTGCAATCGAATTATAATTTCAGCTCATTTACACTATGGTTGTGAACCTTTATGCACACTCCACTATTCATTGTCTAATTATTTGAACTAATGCTCCTCTCGTGAACTTATAACCACAACATAATAATTCTCAAAATGATTTCACCTTATAAAGTGGTCCTTTTGCAAGGTCTTTGATCATTTGGTTAGAGATGTTGCATGATTGTAGATTTGCCTATATATAACAATTATAAGAAATTAATTACTTATAGAAATATTTACATATTATTTCATTTTTATATTCGACAAATTAATTACTTACATAATTCTTAAACCATAATGCAAACTCTATCTCAAGTTTTGCATCAATTTATGAAGCTTCAATATGAGGTTGAAATTGCCTCAACTCTGCTTCAAAGATTCTATATTCATAAAGTAAATTTAGTGTTATTATTTTATATTATATTTATGCTTTGCAAAATTTAAAAAATATATATGAATACATAATCGCTAGTTAGTTACTTATCGAATGTCCGGCTTATCACAATTTAAATATGTACGTGTGAGCGCATTGTATTCCATATCGCTTAACGTCTAGTTTTGCTTTTCCCAATGATCGACTGAAGACATTTAAATATGGAAAGCATTCATAATCTTCTTCAAATCAAATCTACAACCATCACTATTGCGCGACACTTTCGATACGCCGTATATACAAAAGGTCAAAATAATGTGCACAAAATGATGAAGCTTCAACCAAATATGCATTACTGAACCTTCAACTTTAGCTTTATTCCTACATTATTCTTTAACTTGCGAAGGTACTCTAAAAATAAGAATTATTTAATTATTACATAAGATAAATTTTATTAATATGGTCAATACATAATAGTTTTAACCACCACTGGGAATGGATACATCCATCTAAATTGCACCGGGTCAGCAACTCTTGCTTCATAAGCTAAATGAATTGGAAGATGTTCCATGGAGTCAAAAAAACTTGGTGGAAATATGCGTTCTAACTTACATAGCACAGTGGGAATATCTTCTTCCAAACGTTTCATGTCATCCTCTTTTATGACTATAGCAGTTAAATCTTTAAAAAAATGCTCAACTCTATCAAAGCTTGCCATACATTTGCAGGCAATAACTCACGAAATGCAATCGGAATTAACCTCTGCATAAAAATATGACAATCACGACTCTTTATTCCGTACAGTTTATTCCCACTCAAATCAACACATCTCCCCAAATTAGAAACATAACCATCTGAAAATTTCAACTTCTTAATCCACTTACAAAGTTGCTCTTTCCCATCTTTATCCAATATGTTACAAGCCTTAGGATATTTATTTGCATTTTCATCCCGATGTAACTCGTGACGATGATTGTATTCCTTCAAATCTTCCCTAGACTTCGCATTATCCTCGTTTCCCTTGCATCACCATCAGCAATATCATCAATTCTTTTTCTTTCTTCACACATCCATACCAGCCCAATGATATCATTTCATCCCAAAGATACTGCCGCATAATATATATCTACATGATTTTAGATTCTACAATTTATCTCTCTTTCTCCACCAAGTTTCGCTACTTTCTTAAACCCAAAATCTCATCACTTCATTAATTAGGTCCACACTGACCATATAGGTGGTGCACTTTTTTTTGAATAAATGTAGAAACCCGAGAAAATCTAATTTCTCAAGAAGGGCAAAATCATAATTTCGGTAAAATCGTAGAATTTTTCTAGACCGTATGACAAACGATTTCATCAGTTGAACTGCCTCGCAAAATCTAGCTACTTTACTGGCTTCGAGACAATGAAATTTGCACATTTTTCGAGGCATCGTATCAAAGCCGTAGCCATGTGATGTGACAAAAGTCACCTATAACATGTACTCATGTGACACATGTTGCATGAGTAGAGAGATGATGGAAACGGAAGACCGAGATTGTGCCACGTGTCAAAATCCAAGAGAAGGGACATGGATGACATTTTTGGAATTCTAAATGAGGAAAAGGACAAACAGGAATAGTGGTCATCTACCTAAGGAGCCTCTAAAAGAAAAACATGAGGAAAAAAAAAAAGAAACTATAAAGGAGTTTAGGTTTTGATTTCTGTGAGAGAGAGTGAGTGACTTCTCTCTACGATCCCGATGGGACTTCTGATTTCCGGGCTACAATGAGGCTGTTCTACGCGGCAAGGGCAACGCGTGGACCGGTTTTAGGAGTTTCACAAACCTGAGGTAGGGGTTTTATCCATTTATTACACTTGTTTATGTTTTGTAAATGATTGAGTTGATTTCCGAGGCCGTGAGGGTCATTGATCCGTCCCAAAACTTGGGATCGAATTGTTGTAATTTTTGAAGCCTATTTAATACCAGGACTGTATTGGGCTAGCTTGGATGTTTATTTCCATAAATTATGAAATAAATTGTATTGTGGTGTGTATGAGGTCGAAATGGCTATGAAATTGGGTCTCAGCAACCTGATATCAGGATCGATGCACGCAACCCGAGGGTTTCACTGTTCACGTGAATAGTGTTCACGAAATAATTTTGTGAGAAATTGTGTTGGTTGAGTAATTCAAATGGAATTGCTCGTGTTTGTTAATTAGCTTATGTGAGCTAATTCTTGGTGTAATGGATTGTGACCTTGCATAACATGTTTGTGTGGATTAAATATGTTAGTATATATCATGTTTTATATATTAGCATGTGTTGTATAATTTGTGTTGAAATGGCATAATGCATTTCATATGCACCAAGGTAGCCTAGAATTTAGGTGTGTGTGCAAAACATGAAAATGAAATAAAAACGAACATGGTTGCGAAAGGAATTTCACAGGATGATTTTTCGGAGAATGGTGTTAGGAGATGGTCCTACAATTACACGTCGGAGGAGCCCATGTATTGTTTTAGAAGGTTCTCCAACACATTCGCCTCGGAGGGTAGTCCCATATTTTTACCGACATCCGGTAGTGTATTTTCAAGAACAACAAGTTTTGTTTTGAAAAGTAATATTTTTTTCTCATACATGGCTTAGGCAAGTGTGAGGGAATCGGTGAGGACTCGAGACATGGGTTGGTCACTTAGACATTCAAGTAGGATCACAGATTTGCTTGAATGTGTGTTTAAATAGTATCATTGCATATGCACTTAAGTGGGGAGTAACCCATTTAGGGTGATTCCACTACTGGGCATTAGCTCACCCTGTCGAGGGAATATATTATTTCAGCTATAGGGAGCGTATTTATGAGAGACTCATCTTGTGAGGCTGATTTTGAAGAAAGTCATTGTGGCTTTGATGTTTGGTATAACATGTATTAAATCGTAAATTTTAATATGTGTTTCGTAGTGAGAGTAATGTATCAACTCTCAACCATGTAATATAATTGGTTGAATGTATTTGGATGAGTATGACATGTAGGCACAGTATTATTTTATGTGTGTGTCTCGTGATACGAGACGATAGATTTTCCGTGTGTCGACGGGTAGTTAATCTAGGGACTCGGGTCATGGCATTACAACCATCCCTTCCTAAACCATATCTCTTATTCCCTCGCCATAAAATGATCTTTTAGCAAAACTGATGATTGTCAAACCATGACATTTTCCTCCTTTTGTAAGAGAAAATGCATCCGAATCTTCCATGCAATATGACAAACATATTTTCCCGCAAAGACTTCAACCCGAGAACATCGAATAAGCAGGAAAATCACTTATTGTCCACATAAGAGCAGCTCGCAATTGAAAATTTATTTTCTTAGAAACATCATATGTTTCTACCCCAACTTCCCATAATTCTTTCTCGCCTCAAAGAATGAGGGTTGCAAAACATCCAACTTGTTTTTTAGGATTTTCGCCCTGAACAAATGATAGTTAAAAAACATATACTCTTCCTTAATACACATCCAAGGTGGAAAATTGTATGAAGTTAATATTACAAGCCAACATGAATACTGTTGACTTGATTGCCCATATGGTTAAACCCACGCGGCACAACCCTAACCACATTTCGACTCTCGTATGCAAACAATGGATGAGTCACTGAAATGCTTCTGCTGGTGAGAGCTTCAATGACGCATGATACCACCATCCTCATGTGGTTGCTCTATGTTCCACCTCATATGCTTCGCAGTTGCATGATGCATACAATCTCCAGAGACGAGGAGTTATAGGAAAGTAGTACATTTTCTTATATGGAACATTTTTCTTATGCTTAGAAGATCCACACTTTTGTCTCTTGAAACGAGGATGAGAACAAATCTTGCAACAACTTAAGTCACTATCTTCACCCCGGTATAGCATAAAATTATTCTCACAACAATCAATCTTCAACCACAAACCCGGCAAACTCGCACTAAAGTTCTCAGCAAAGTTATATGTCATTAGATTATCGGTCGGAAGCAATTTTCACTAATGTACAAATTTCATCATAGCACCTTCTGAGATATGGTGTTCATCCCAATATTCAACAATCTAGATTGATCGCAGATAATTGAGAATGGCCATGGGTTCATTCCACACCTCTTTCTTTGATGCTTTGAGAATATAAAAGATATAGGTTAGGATTCGGCTCTCTACTTTAATCGAATTAAAAGAGGGACCAATAGCATCATACACCATGACCGTGACGCATTGTTATCTCACCATGCTCAGAGTGTATTGTAAAAGCATCAATTCAACACTAACATTTTGTTCTATCAAGCCGAGGCACATAGGTTTCTCCATGATGATACCAACAATAATAATTCGCCACAACCATTTCTTCCAAGATGCACTTTAACAAAGATCCTCATCTAAATAATTCCTATTTTCGACACTTGCGATGATTACATGGGACACTTTATCTTTTCACCGTCCATACATTCTGGATGCATTTTTGCAAATTCCACAAATAAATTCAGGCTTTATTCATCCATTATCCAATCTAGCATACATCCATTTCCTATCCGAACTCATATTTATATTTATCTAAAATGTGAATAATAATCAAGTTGAAATTACATGTCAAACATAATTAATTTGTTCAAATGATTTAAAGGTACTTTATTTTTTATTGGTTACCAAATTTCTAAAATAAACAAAAGTATACCATTAACTTTGAATATAAAAATACCTGTTGTCGCTTAGAAATTCAAAAAAATTGATGATGCAATAACGCAACAAATTAAGCAACAACTACTCTATTCCAAAGAAGTCTTGCCAACATGTCGCTCCAAGGAGCTCAAGCACCTAATTCTATATCATGTACAATTTAATAAAAATAACAATATTATAAGTATGCAAATACTGACTTTACAACACTAATTATATATACAATTTACAATATTGAAATATCACAAATTTAAAAATAAAAAAATCGCACAATATACACAAATATATATTAATAATAAAATTAAATAGTTTATAATATTTTCAATATTGGGAATATTTTGAAATAGTGTCTATGACTTCAAAACCTCGAGGGTCCATACTAATAAATCACAACTCCGCTAAGATTCATGGATGTCGAGTAACCCGACACCACACCATTGAGTCCCCTTTTCCTAGGACTCAAGATTTCACGAAAATCGGCCAGAGTCTCCTTTGTACGGGGAATTCTACCCAAAATACAACCTGTACAAATTCATGGCAACATTGTGACGCCCTGTCCCGGGGTCTCACCACCGTCAACCTCGTTATCACATGCGAACATCTGCTCCGATATCACACTCATTTGTCTCAGATATGGAGACCCATCACAGATAATTTTTCTTTTACAAATAACCACTTGTAATAATATTTACAAGAGTCATGTACAACTCACTTTATATGCCAAATTATATTAAACTAGATTGTTCTAACATATTTACAAAAATAATTCTGTCAACCCGACCTCTTCAGACTCACGACCGAAGGAGCCGCCTCTCCTCGTGCACCGAAAGGGTCCCACGACGCGGTGAGCAAAGCCCAAGAGTGATAATCTCCCACGCGGGTTACTCCCACCTAAGTGCAGATGCACATTGTCCCACATTTAAGTAAAACATGCAAGTTCCTAATTAAATGTCTATATGTCATGGTCGGTGAAAGGACCCACCCATCTCTATGTCTGTTCCTCATCACTTCACACTCATTGCTTCATGTATGAGAAAATAATCATTTTCAAAACAAAAACTTGTTGTTCTTGAAAATACACTCAATAATGTCGGTAAAAATATGGGACTACTCCGAGGCAAATGTGTCGGGAGAGCCCTTCGAAACGCCATGGTCCCTATATCCGAAATGATCTGGTCGACCGTCTCCCAACCCCATTCTCCGTAAATTCATCCCGTGAAATTCAACCATGTCTGCTTTTCTTGAAAACTCTGTCATGCACTCACACCTATTACTCTAGGTTCCCTAAAGGCATATGAAATGCAATATGCCATTTCACCATAATTCATGTTAATATATTATGCATGCATATATTTAATTATTACACACAATCAACATGTTATTCATTAACACATAGCAATAACATAAATTAGCTCACATGGGGTAATACACAAACCAACAGTCCATCTTGAAATTGTCCAATGCATCACACCAACAACACACAATAAGGTCACCATTCGACTCCATCCAACCACCACGCACTTTCATAATCATGAACCTGGGCTTTGTTCCAATCATCCATACGACATCAAACAACTATAAAACCTAGAAACTTTAGTTTCCATTCAAAACCCCAACTCCACCATAGTCTTTGACTCCGTGTGAAACCGGTTATGGAAATCCTTCATCCCCGCTCCCAAGTTTTGAACTAAACCATATGGCCTCTCATGGCCTCCCATAGACAACCCTACCATACCTAATGCAGTATCCTACAACATGCCATGCAATGGTCATGTTATTTCCCAGCTATACACGTCGACACAACTAAGCAAACTGAATGCTCGGTACAAAACACGTAATCTGGGACCAGATCACCCACCGTCCTCAAGGCATATGAATTGGATTCTCACTCAACGGGCTTTTCATAGTCTAAGAACACCGTGAACCGGAGTTTGATGAGGAAAGCAGGACTTCCAAAGTTGAGGTCACACATGACTAAACCGGTCTCACCCAGAAGCCTACCATTTCGTTCGACTCCGCCATTTCCGGCCTAAGCCAGAAACCCACTGCCCTCTAAAGGCATCCGGATGGAAAGTTGACTCAATGGGCTTTCCATGGAGTCTAAGAACACTCGAATCGGAGTTCGGACGAAGAAGTTATGACCTTCCGAAGTTGGAGGTCACGCAGGATCCTAGCCGGATCTAACCCATCCGTGAACCCAATGGGTGCACCGAAATGCAAGCAGACTCCAAATGGGTGTACCCAATAAAAGAACCAAAGCTCAACAGCCTTCTAATTAGATCATCAAATTAAACTGACTATAACTTTGGCTGGCTGTGGGTCCGAATTGAGAAATTCAGTGCTTCCAACATCAAGTTCATTGATGTGGCTACCATTTCATCGTAGAAGGACACTACCAAATTCCCTTTATTTCCTACCCAAAAATCAGTTCTAAAGTCCGGCTAATGTGTGCTACCCCAATGTGGCAGCTTCTCATGGTTAAAATACAACTAAACATTCCCTTAGGTAAAACACCCACCACACAACCCTTAGGATAGAAAAGTAACCAAAGTAGGGAGAAGACTCAC
Source organism: Tetrastigma voinierianum (assembly GCA_016808115.1). Lineage (NCBI taxonomy): Eukaryota > Viridiplantae > Streptophyta > Magnoliopsida > Vitales > Vitaceae > Tetrastigma > Tetrastigma voinierianum. The sequence continues at coordinate 161,616 of JAEQBH010006351.1, read as the reverse complement.
CTTCGGCGTTTGTCGAACACCCCAACTCCGGCCTCTATGCGAAACCCTCACAGAGGATGAACTCTCTTCCTCTTGCTCCACTTCAAAACCGCCATCCGAACACGGAAATTTAGGAGTTAAGGTGAGCCCTCTAAAACTCTCTTTCAAATTTGGTTTCATTTTTCCTCCTTCTCCCAACCAGCTGGGAGAGAAGATAGAAGTCAAGGAGATGTCCTTTCACTCTGCCACTGGCCAAATTCTAAGTGGTTCGATTACCCTTTATCACCTTATCCATCTACCTTGATTTCCCTCTAATCATGTGTTGCCACATGTCCATGTGGGTCCCACACTTGAGCCTGCTGACTGATTTCAAAGACCTAACACGTGGCACAATTATGAGCCACCAAAATGCGCCAAGTGTCTCCCCACTACGCCGTCGCCAAAAACGCAAATTTCGACCGTCTCGACCGACGTATGCTAGATTTCACGAGACGATTCCAACGGTGAAATCAATTTCGTCATCCGAGATCTAGAAAAAATTTGGATTTTTACCAAAATTACGATTTTGTCCTTTTTCGAGAAAATTAGATTTTTTTTTCTCGGGGTTTCACATTCTCCCCTCCTAAAAAAAAATTTTGTCCCGAAATTCCATGCACATACGCATTCAATCACGTGCATATGTAACCTCACCCAACTCCAAGACCGTGTCGGGTATGACAACCTAGCTAAGGTCTCACTTCTCGACTAAACCCGACGGTCGCCAACTCATCCATGTCAAGAATGACATCACATCCCATGTTCACACCCTACGCTCCACCATGAGCAAAACCACCGAGATCCCCCGACTCACGATCTCGACACATCTGACCAACTCTCACCCTACATCCTAGGGAAGAATTTCCTATAATCCCTCTAGAGGCCTCAACCTCTAAGTCCTATTCTATCACACAAGATGAAACAATGAATGAATTCGATGCATCCAATTTAAACACTACTCTAGTCAACAAGTGCGAGAGTAGAAACGTACCCTGTATATCCAACTAATATGCATGCTCAGTCTCTGTACTATGAGACCTCTGCCTCATAGGACAATCCGCCGTGCCCAGTGGGGTGGCCGGCGGCAATGGTAACACGTCATCTCGCCCACCGACCCGAACCCTACCAGTGACCCCGACCGCACTCCGCCCGCCTATGTGACCCATCCGGGCGAAGGTACTAGGTGACTCGGTCCTCCGACTCCATACTTCAGGCGGGAGGAACAAAACAAAGATCCGCTCTTGTCCCCGCCTAATTAGACCCGCACTGGCCCCAAACCCGGATCCCCGGCCTCCGAGGCAATCCCTCCCCTGCGCCCGGCCGCCGCGTAAATAACACATCATCCGCCCTCGCCCGACGAATGTCCCATCCTCGGCTGTCCCATGACCTCGCCCCGCCCGGATATCCTGCGAAATGTGGTTCCTCTCTGGGCTTTCCTGTCGAAGAAGATGGATCTTCCTTCCTCTTAGTACCAGCACCTCCTTGATGCCTCGCATGTCATCTACTTCTCTCTCTTTCGCTTGCTAATGGAGTGATGAGGTGCTTCTAAGGTCAGAGTCGGCTGACCCGCCCCTGGCCATTGCACACATGCCCACGCTGATAATGCACATCGCAATCCCTACCCTCAACAAAGGCCCCGCCGGGTCAAAAGCCGATGGTTCCCGATCAAGACCTCGTGATCACCCCACGCCCCCACGACTAGCCATCTAAGGGGTCAAATGGCAAGTTAAATTCTAATACAAGATTCTAAGGCGAACCATAGCCCCGAGACACTATTCAGACCGTAAAAATTTTATAACACTGCAACCATGCATCAGAGGTAATGCAAGACAATAATTTCACTTTATTAAATCATATTTGATTAAAAAAAAATTTAGAAATTTTTTGCTTTAAAAGATTTTATTTCATTTGATTTTATTTCATTTGATTTTATTTATTTTTCATTTAATTTTGGACCATTTTGTCCAAAAAATTTTTTGAACACCTAAGGTTTTAATTTCTCGACACTAGTGTTCACATTTTTCCTATGCTATTCACCAAGCATATAAGCACACAATTCATAATAATCAACAGGCTATTCACACCATTCACACATCAATCACCAAATTCATCAAACAATCACCTAAAACACATGCATGCAGTGTTCAAATATTTATTTCGTGATCGCTTCCAGGCACCCACATACCTAACTCAAACACTGTCACCAAGTGGTAATGTTCTTATCTCTTCAAGACTATGGCCTTAGCCCAAGTTTCCCGCTCCCAGTATTCATATACTTAAGCTCGATACTAGTCGTGAAGTCGGCATCGTGGACTAAACTTATGGATACCCAAACCCAAGCCCCTAGCAGCCTGTGATACCTAAGCCTCATACTGTCAGAAGTCGGGTATCGACTCTAAACTTATAACTACACCCCACCGAGTCTGGCGTAATCGCTAATCTTAGCTTTGATAATTGTCGTGAAGCTGGTATTAGATTTCCCAAGCGCCTGTAATCCTAACTGCACTACACTACAATCGCATACCTGTGCCCATGCCCAACACGCCACAGTAATAAGATACCTAAATCTGGATACCAAGTCAGAAGTTCCCCATCCCAGGGTCCCAACCACCGGGCTAACCTCATGGACATGTGAATATCGGTTAGTTCGGAGCATCACACTCATTGGTCTCGTATATGGAGACCCATTATCGATAATTTTCTTACAAATAACCAATTTTGTAATAATATTTTACAAGAGTTTGACGCATAACTCTTTTACACTATATGCCAAATTATATTAAAACTAGATTGTTCTAATATATTTACAAAATAATTCTTAAGGCCACAACCCGACCTTTCTTCAGGACTCACGCACTCGAAGGAGCGCCATTCTCTCGTGGTACATGGTGCTGGGGGTCCCACACCCGGGGCAGGCAAAGCCCCAAGAGGTGATAATCTCCTCTATGGTTACTCCCACCTATGCACATGCAATGGTCGTCCCACACATTTAAGTAAAACATGCAAGTTTCTACTATAATGTCTATATGTCATGGATGAGAAAGTGACCCACCCATTCCCACGTCTCGAGCCCTCACTGACTCCCTCACACTTGCCTAAGCCATGTATGAGAAAAATAATCATTTTCAAAACAAACCCGTTGTTCTGAAAATACACTACCATCGCTCCAGAAATACGAGACTACTCCTCCGAGGCGAATGTATCGGGAGAACCTTCCGAAAAATACCATGGTCTCATCCGAATGATTCGTCGACCGTCTCCCAACCCCATTCTCCGGAAATTTATCTTGTGAAATTCCTTTCGCAACCATGTTCGTTTTTCAGAAAACTCGTGTCATGCACTCACACCTATTACTCTAGGTTCCCCAGTGCATATGAAATGCAATATGCCATTTCACCATAATTCATGTTAATATATTATGCATGCATATTTTGACGGAGTTTATACACAATCAACATGTTATTCATTAACACATAGCAATAACATAAATTAGCTCACATGGGGTAATACACAAACCAACAGTCCATCTTGGAACTGTCCAACGCATCACACCAACAACACACAATAAGGTCACCATCTTGACCCATCCAACCGGGTACCTCACGGCCCCTTCACAATCATGAACCGCCTATTCCAATCATCCATACGACATCAAACAACCATAAAACCTAGAAACTTTTGGGCCTCAGCTCAAACCCCAACCCACCATAGTCTTCGCACCGTGGTGAAACCTGCCATAGAAATCCTCTATCCTTCACCCCAAGCTTTGAACTAAACTATACGCGTTTCCGCCGCCTCCCATGGGCAGCTCTTACCATACCCAATACAGTATCCTACAACATTCCATACAATGGTCATGTTTGTGACGCCCCAAACTCAGGGGTCCGTTGACTACCCGTCAACCCGCGGAATACAAGTGGATGTCGGGTTACCCGACGCCACTTTAGAAAATCGAGCAGAGTCTCATTTGTACGGGGAGCCCTACCCAAATACATAACCTGTCCCAAACCGTCCAATGACCACGCAGGGTCTCATATTCAACTAAACTGAGTAAATAATGGCCACTAGGCTCGTATCTTCACTCACAACATATATCCAATATGATCACAACATGAGTAAAACTACCACCTGGCCAAGTAAACAATACCCATAAATATACCAACTATAACCAACTATATTCAATAGTTTTAAGAGTTCAAATGTTTTTACTTATACAACACATATTACAATTAAATAATTTAATACATGTAGAACATCATAACCCAAAGCCACAATCCGCTTTCTTTAAACCACAAATCCCAGACGAGCCGTCCCCGCACGCTCCCGTGACTGCAAAATAATATCCTCATTGCAGTGAGCTAATGCTCGCAGGGATCGCCGCCTAAGTGGGCTACTCTCACCTAAGTGCAGTGCAACATTCCAAAATAAAACACATTCAAGCAAACGCATGATCCTACTAATGTCTAACTCATCATCTCGCACCGAGTTCTCACCACTTCATTCGCCTAAGTCTCGTATAGCGAGAATTGTTATTTTGTTTGTTTGTGGACAACCCGATGTGTATATATATCAATAGGTCGTCTCCGACGATTGATATTATTTGTGGACTACCCTCCAATGTATATCAATCTTGACCGCCTCCGACGATATTGATATTTTTAGTTTGACTACCCTCCGATAATTAACATTTTAGACAAATCCTCCGAACCATTTTCTCTCTAGACTCATCTCACTCAATTTACAAATTTGGTGTTCCAGTTGCATGTGGAATGCATACAATTCCAATACAGTCTAGATTCACATGTAAATATATAAACATGCATATATTTACAAAGCAATCAATTCACAATAATCATGTCATGTAAATTCTCATTTCATACATCAAAATTAGGCCTACTCGCCATCGATCAAACACGAGCAATCTAACTCGAACTCCGATCAAACACATTTTCACACAACAATATATTTTCGTATCACTATTCCTAGAACAAAGAAACCTTAGGTTTACTTGCCCACACACACCCACTCCGCTCACTTCAGGAACTCCGCATTTCACTAGCCATTTTCTACTCATCCAAACCAATACATGATTTAATACGACATTTCAATATTTAACCACGCAAATCAGCCGTAAGGGGCCACGAATGTTCCATTTGGTGTTCCAAAAAATTATATCACCTGGGTCCTGCTCGACTAATCAAACTACTCACGCCTCATCCGACCAACATTTACAATGTTCTTAAACAAAGAGTAAAACGCAAGTAGGAGAAACCTCACCTCCTGAAGCTCGAGGAAACTCCCTAAACCGGCACTCCACGCCAAGCCCTCCCGCGATGTAGCCAGCCTCTCCTTCTTGTCCCGAAGATCGCCGACTGGCCTTGATTGCCCGTATTTCCTCAGAGAGTATTAAGACTCTCTCTCACTAAAAAGTTGCCATTTTCGCTTTCAAGAAAAACTCTTGCTTTAATGAATTCCTTTATAAGTGGTTAAGACAAACACTATAACTTTTTGTCTTGTCAGTGGACTTAAACTTCAAAATGACGTTTATGTCCCTCTTTTCCCATTTGATATTCTGGCCTATCTCTATTATCCATTTTCATCATTTCTCTAATCATTCCACTTATGACACATGAGTACATGTTATATGTGACTTTCGTCGCATCGAAAATCGTTTTAAGACACCCGAACCACGATGCCTCGAAAAACGTGTAAATTCCGACTATCTCGGAATTCGACGAAATTTTACGTGCTAGCTAGATTTTGAGAGACGATTCCAATGGTGAAATCCGTTTCATCATTCAAGATCTAGAGAATAAATTCCGAATTTTTAACCGAAATAACAATTTTGTAATCGAAATTACGATTTTGCCCTTTTTCCAGAAATTAGAATTTCTCGGGTCTTACATTCTCCCCTCCTTAAAAGGAATTTCGCCCGAAATTCTGACAACCACAATCACCACATGCATATGCAACGGCACTCTTAACATGATGTGTAAACAAATATTTAAATCTTAAACGACAAACTAAGTAATTCATCCCAAACAAGAAGCGGATAGTGGCCCGCATCATGTCCTCGAGCTCCCACGCGACTCCTCCACTCCATAAAGGACGCCACAGCACTAACACTAGCCTCACGGACTTGCGCCCGCAAACCTGATCAACATCATCTAAATGCACACTGCTCCCTCCTCGAAGGTCCCATCCGTGTCAACCTCTATCTCGTCCTAATCCACCACATGAACCTGATCCGGAGTATACTCCGTGAGTACAGATGTGAAAATACCTCGTGACACCGACATGTCGGGCCAGAACGCCAACCGTACGCCACTGCGCTCATCCCTCTCGAGCATCTCGAAAGGTCTAATGAATCTCGATAGCCTTCCCACGCTCGTCGAACCCGACCAATTCCTCTTCTGTGCATCATCTTCAAGAAGATGATCTCCAACCTCGAACTCTAAGGGTCGACGTCGTACATCCGTGATAGCCTTCCGCTGGCCTCGAGTCAGTGAGAGCGACGCTGTCGTATCAAGCCTGTCTTCCTGGAGGTGTTCTAATTAGGATCAGACCCGTGATGAGCCTCTCTCCCACCCTGGCCCAACATAATCCAGAATCTACATGGCCTCCCCATACACGCCTCATATGGCGCCATCCAGATACTCTCCCCGGTAACTCGTTGTTAGCGGGCGAATTCCACTAAAGGCAATTGCTCCTCCCAGCTACCCTTATGATTCGGGACGCATGCTCGCAACATGTCCTCTAAGACCTGTATATAATCCATATAATGCGTAACCCTACACAACCTCTATTTTGTGTGTAAACGCTAACCTTCCCAAAGTCACAATCACTGACAATCCAATGGACCGTCAACCTAGTCCATGTCATGAATGACATCCGTATACTGCTTCCTTTGCCTACCACTAACACCTAACGCACTTCCAATGGGTATCCAAATCTCTCGAGTCACTCCCGACTTATCATTCAACCTTAAGTCTACATTATAACCTCCGTCCGTGTGTTTTCATCTCGAGTCACCCCCGACTCCAATCACTCAACTCTAAGTCTATGTGATACTTGACCGTGGTGTTTTCATTTTCGCAACATAATTCTTCTACATACTTCGAGCCTCAAGGGGCATTCACACATAAATTGGGATATCTCCCTGCCTCTTACACTCACACGTAAATACCCGGATATCTCCCCGGTTTCTCACACCCTAACCCGTGCTTCTCACACCCTAACTCCGTGCTTCTCACCTTGTGATCCACACTCCCCTTTTGCTTCTTCACTAACACACCTAATTCATTCTTCACCTAATCGAACTACGAGTCTTCATCGGGCGAGTCCCAAAGACAAACTCAACCCACACTCACCAAGAGCTGAATACCATACCGGTGCACCTACACACCCGACTCGACGCGATGTTACCGTGCACACGAACGCAATAATGCCTCTTTCTCCATACGTGACACCCAACCCGGTGTCCACCATGGCTGCAATCCCCAGATCCCCACTCACAACCCTACCCATCAGATCAACTCTCACCCCTACATCCCAGTGGAAAACATCTATACCCGGCTTCTTCAAAGGGCCTTAACCTCTGGCCCAAATCTAAGGTCGTACTGGGTATGTGACAACCCGGCTATGTCCCAATTCTTCACATCGACAACCCGATGGTCACAACTCATCCATGTCAAGCCCGACATCAACAACCAATATGTCTACCACCCTAAGGTCCACCACGCCTCACGCGCAACTCCTGACCAGACCGACCCGACCCACACTCCGCCCTCTCGTCTATTCGTACGGGAGTGCCTCGTGATAAAGACTCGAAACCGAAACTCCGGTTCCTTCGACCCATACTCAAGGTGCGGGAGGAATGAACCGATACTCATGTTCTACGGGCCTAACTCGGGACTCACGCTGTCCCAAAGCCCCTGATCCGTCTCCCTGTGGCAATCCCGCCTCACATGCCCAACTCGGGCCCTAGTCCCGAACTCGCTGGCGTAAGTCTTCTCGGGCCTTCCCGAACTAAGAAGGTTGATCCTCCCTCTTGCTACCAACACCTGTATCCCGAGTGTTCCGAGCATCCTCGATCTCTCTCTCTATGGTCAGGGCCGTCCCAACCATGGAGTCCACGTCCCGTAGGCGAAGTCCTACGATCCTGCCCCGAATGGACAACTCGTACCATTCCTCGAATCTCCTATAATACCCAAATCTAATCCTGAAACTACGTGATCTCGGTACCGATATCTCCGTCTCCCAACTCATCACTACCAACCTTTCTCAGTCGACCGACACTCCCCGACGACACCACGTGTCCTAAAATTTCACCCCGCAAGACAAAAACTCGCACTTACTCGAACTCGCGTGGCGCCGATGGTCTCTCAACCATCGTAGAATGATCCTCAAGTGATACCTACGCTCCCACTCTAATCGAGTAGATCAAAAATGTCATCCACGAAAAACCACGACAACTATCTAGATAGGGTCGAACACCCTATGCATGAGATCCATGAATACCGTCATGACGAAACAATCCAGCGGGCATCACCGTGAAACTCAAAGTGCCCATAACGCCCTAAATGTCAGCTCTTAGGGATAACTGCCTCCCTAACCTCAACTCCGATGGTAACCAAGCATAAGGTTTATCTCGAGTAGACTCGCAAGACCTCTCAACTCGATCAAACAAATCATCGATCCTCGACAATGGATACCGATTCTTGATCGTAACCCCGTTTCAACTGCCCTGTAATCAATACACCGTTGAAGGTCTGTCCCTCCAAATGTAACCGAGCGCCCCATGGTGAAGTGCTCTGTCTAATGAACCCCTTGTCCAGTAACTCCTGTAGCTGGACTCTGAGTTCCTGCAACTCAACTGGTGCCATCCTATGCGGAGTCATAGAGATGGGTGAAGTACCAGGGTGTAATTCAATACCGAAGTCTACAACCCTCTGTGGAGGTTGTCCAGGTACCTCATATGGAAAAACATCCACATATTCGCACACTACCCGAGGTAGATCTAAGTCTGGTCTCTCCTCGTCCTTCAGGTAAGGCTCAAGTACCTAACCCGATAATCGCCCCCGACACTGACTCAGATAACACCGTCTGGGGCAAAATATCATGTTTCGTCCCCGAAATACCACGAGTACCGTCCCGCGGTAGCGATCCTCCCACGCTTCACAATCGATAACGACCGGTCGCCACCAATCCATCCTCCCGTGGATGACATCAACCCAACATGTCCATGATCCTCGTCCACCGAGCGAGTCCCGAGATCTCCAACTCGCAACCTCGACATATCATCCATATCCTCGCCCTAATCCCTAGGAGAGAACTCATACACTAAGGCTCCTCTAAGGTCTCTAGAGGTCCTTGCCCATTTCCACCATATTTGGGCCTCACTCTCTAGCTAGAACACAGCTAGTCTAATCCGGGTCACGAGGTAATTTCATAGCCTCTAACACCTTCCTCGACCGCATTTAACCAATGGTCAGCCTCATCGATCTCCTCCCCGTGAATGCTCTGGAGGATGATGCGTTCCTAAACCTCTCGGAGGCTACCAGATCTTCTCACCGCTATACCAAATTACGCGATAGCCGGGCCGTAGTACCTACAACCTCGCAAAGCCCGACAAACATCGGGTGGTGCCCGATCAGCACTTCGTGGACGCCCCTCTACGCCCTCGTCCTCGACCACCATCTATACAATTAACATGGCAAGTAAATTCAATACAAGATTCTAAGGCATAAAACAAAGCCCCGAGATTCACTTAATCATACACATACATCACAGACACATCAGTTCCCGTGATTACTGTAATGCAAGGCAATCAATTTTGCATTTAAAATATCAGTTAATAAAATTTTATTTTCGAAAAATTTCATTTTTGAAAATTTTATTTTTCTGAAATGTCTAATTTTATTTGATTTTATTTGATTTTTTTTGTTTAATAAATTTTTTTCGAAAATTTTCAGATGAACAAAGGTTCATGAAACCTATCATTTAACAATGTCTAAAAATTGACTCAGAATGATCGAAATAAACCGAGTCGTAAACAGCCGGCGCACCAAGTGCATACCACACCTCACACCATGTACCCCAATAGCACGCCCAGCCGCGCTCAGCCGCTCTCGCGCCGCGCGACCTCGCGGCCGCTGCGGCTCCCGCCGCGTATGCCATGTCGCGCTGGTTTCCACGCCGTGTCGCAGTCGTCGCTGAAGGCTTCACGTCGCAATACAAATCCACCTTTGCTCCATCGCCTCGTCATTAATACACGCAGTTGTATTGCAATACAATTTCAGCCCTAATTAGGTTACAATACAGAATTGTATCGCAATACAATCCCTAGCTCCATGTCCTTTCAAACAGAATACACTTTGTATTGCAACATACCTCAACAACCTCTTAAAACCACCCTCTTGCAATACAATCGATCCTATCAAGAATACAACCCAAGCTAACTCGTGACCTCTTACATCACGATACAATACATTCTGCAATACAAATTTTTTTTTTTCACAATTTAATTTGGGCAGTAGCCCAAAAACGTTTTTTTTTTTTTCTCGTTTTTCATTTTTTTTTTTCCAGCCACAGGAAAATAAAAAATATACACCTATATTAATTTTTTTCATTTTCCATAATAATCAAATAAATTTATAAAATTTATTTTACTCCATTTTCTTAAATTTTACAACTTGTAAAACATTAGAAAATTATTTTCTTCATTCATGTTCAAAATAAATTTTATGTAAAATTTATTTTCTTACTTTCTTTTCCGCTTTTACATCAGAAAATTTTTTTTCATCTATATATATATATATATATATATATATATATATATATATATATGTATATATATAAATATATATTTTTTCTCATTTCAATAAAACCAAAATAAATTGCTTAAAATTTATTTTGTTTAATTTTTCATTTAATTCTCGAAAAGGGTCCACTCTCAAAGCCTCCCTATATAACACTAACCCTAATTGCTCAACCCTCAAATTTATTAAAATATTATTTCATTATCCAATAACCAAATAAATCGGATTCAAATTTATTTTATTTCTCCTTGTTGTTCCGCTTTTACACACCTGTAAAAAACTTCAAAAATTTCTAACACATCACTTGTTTTCCTAAAAGCAACTATCACTAAGCACACAAACAAACATAACACATATAACACGGCATACACCATTCATCAAACATTCACATGTTCACACATCATTTATCAAACAATCACCTAAAACACATGCATGCAGTGTTCTAGTTTTGTCCCGTGATTTCCTAGGTAATCTCATACCTAAACTTAATATCGAACCACACCTGGTGATGGATACCCAAACCCGAGCCCCCGCAGGTACCAGATACCTAAGCTCCTCGATACCAAGCTACGACGCCCAAATTCGGTGTCCGGTTGACTACTACAACCTACATTAATACTTCGTGGAATGCTCCGTAACCCGACATTTTTCACGTGAAAATCAAGTGTAGAGTCTCCTTGTACCCAGGAGCTCTACCCAAATACAAAACTTGCATAAACCCGTCCCAAATGGGATTCAATATACGCCATGATTAAACGGCCACTTGGGCTCATAAACCAATACTCATAACAATGTATATATATCCAACCATAGTTCAAGAGTTTAAAATTTACTCTTATACAACATATATTAAAATTAAAACAATTCTAATACATGTAATGCATCATAACCCAAAGCCACAATCCGGCTTTCTTCTAAACCTCTGTCTCTAGGACGAGTCGTCCCTCGCACGCTCCCTGTACCTGTAATCCAAAATGCATATAATTAGCAAGCAAGCAATTGGTTTTGATTTATCAAACCATATTTAAAGCAAACAATGGTTTTGAATTATTAAACCATGTTTCAAACAAGTAAGCAAGCAAGCAAGAAAAAGTATATTTCGAAAACAGGCCTAACTAAAATCCCTGGCCGAAGCAAGCATACGGCCGTGAGGTCTGCATCGCACCTGTGTTGTGATTCATTCATGCATTTTAGATTTGCCTGGCTCAAGAAACTTAACATGCATCATGGCATTTTAAAGGAGACCGTGGCACGTACTAGAGTATATGTGGTTAACGCTATAACTAAATTATGGTGATGGAGACCCAGTCAATCTCCACCCCATATTTATCTAAAAAGGTGAAGTGAAGTGTGCCTGTGCCTTTCACCCAGCGAAGTGACTCGTGTCCAATGCACCGCACTGGCCGATGCTCAGCTCCTTGTTCACTGTGTGGCATAACAAGTAAGAGCACCAAAGGGTTGATGGATTTATAAGCATAAGTTTCATAGCGGGGGCTTGAAAATCAACCACTAGCGACACAGCGCCTAAGCTCCCGTGGTGATTTTAAAGCAAACGGTTAAGCCCAGGCTCCCGTTTTTATTTAAAAATAGGCGATTGAGCCCAAGCTCCCGTTTTGATTTTAAAGCATGCGGTTGAGCCCAGGCTCCCGTGTTTATGAAAAAGTTTTATAAACTTTTAAAAGCAATAGATTTAAGAAAAGTTTTATAAACATTTAAAGCAAGCAAGCAAGGCTTCTGGAAAATATCTTGTAAAAGAGAGTTTTACAGCTTTGAGATGTTTTCCGAAATAGCAAAACCTTTTATAAAGCATACACTCACCAAGCCTGCTTTGCTCATTATTTGCGGTTTTAAAACTATTTTCCGTGCACAGTACGCACTGACACTGAGCAGATTAGGATTCTCCTAACTTTTGTATCAGTGCTGTTATTAACAATATTTTGTAAGGATATACTTTGAATTTGTATAAAGGAAGCATATGTATGTACGTAGTGTAGTTGTGAAAATGTGTTGAGCCTAAGGCTCTTTGAAAGAATGTTGTTGGTTGCCATATTTAGGAAATATTTAGGAAAGTGTAAATTGTGTATCAGGATTGGGAATATGTTCTATATGTAGCTGTTATGCTGTTGAGATTCTACCAAATCATAAGTTGGAAAAAGGAAAATTTCGATGTGAGTTTTCAAGAAACAATACGGCCGCTTCACAGACTTCAAGTCGCTGCGAACTACTGATTTACGGGAGGGTCACACCCGCCACTAATGGGGGGTGGGTGTGTCACGGCTGGCAAAGAAGGTTTCGAAGACCGGCGCGGCTGGCCAATGACGCGCACACGACACCCGCCACTACATGGCAGGGCATGGCCTACGACACGGCGCCCTGTGCGCCACGACGCCTTGTGCGCCATGACAAGGCCCTCAAATACAAGCCACGACTCGCTTTGACTCAAGCAAATTCGCTTTGAGTCAACAAGCTGGGGACTATTCATGAACATCGCTCATGAGCACTGCTCACGAGGTTTTCAAAAAATGAAATGAAATAAAATAAATTTTTTTGTTAAATATGATTTAATATATGAGTCATTGGCCTCGCATTACCTATGAATGCATTGACATTGCGTATTTAAATGTTTTTAGTACGTAAATGGTCTCGAGGTCGCGGTTTACACCTGTAGATACCGCATTAAATCTTAACTTGCCATTCGATACATGTGTAGATGGCTAGTCGAGGGCGAGGACATAAAGGTCGTCCACGAGGTGCTAGTCAAGCACCGCATTCGACTGGGGGCCAGACTCTTTTGGCCGAGGCCGTGTATCGGGCGGCCACGCCGTTGCACAAGCTACAGGCTCAGGCAACCTGCAGCCGGGGTGGAGGTCCGAAAAACCCTGGGATGCCGCACATCATCCCCTCCGACATTCACAGGGGGAGGAGATCCACGCCAGTGGGCGCACTATCGTCTGGGCAGTCGAGAAGGTATCGAGGCTGCCGAGATCGGGCCCCGATATGACTACCCATTAGATTAACTACCAAGATTCCACGAGGGGGCGGGGCCCAAGTATGGTAATCAAGCAAAGACCTCATAGATTCAGGCAATGACTTGGGCAGAGTTCCATGACCTTTCATGGGTAAGTATTTTCCTGATACTACTCAAGTTACAAAGGCTCGTGGAGTTCCTGTGAAATGGCTAGGACTATGACCGTATCGAGTACACGGCCAGATCTCACTGAGCTAGCTCGCTTGTCGATGACTCACGTACACTCCGACATGACCAAGGTAAGGAGATTTGAGATCGGGCTAAAGTTGTCCATTCTAAGCGTAGATTGTAAGACTCCGCCACAGACACGGACCTATGGTCGGGACCGCCCGACCATGAGAGAGAGAGAGAACGAGGATGCCCTGAGCACTCAGGATGCGTGCTAGTAGCAAGAGGAAGGAGAGCCGCCTTCTATTTCGGAAGAAGTCGCGCTTCTAAGCTCACGCGGTTCCAGTGGCCGCAGCCATCCTGGACGTGGATGCATCAAGGTCATTTGGCCGCTGGGCAGAGCGGCGTGCTACCATTACAAGCGCACCCTTACATATAAGGAGTGGATCGCCCTGCAGATAAGGATCCTAGGTTTTCGGGGAGCGCAGCTTCTAGTCACGGTGGGACAGAGAGAGGATATAAGATATTCCTCCACAAAATTAGTACAGCGAGGAGCCAAGACGCCTCAGTGGAGTCGCACAGCACCTCCTGCTACACAGCAGCCGTAGAGGTCGCCATGGTCCTAGGCAGAGGACGAGGCCAACAAAGTGGTGGACATCGTGGGTTCAGTGGGCTGTCTACGCCCATCACACCACCTACCGAGTCACAGACACTAGTCATACAAGGTACATTTTTGCTCTTTCGCCTATGGGCAAGGGTATTATTTGATTTCATGGGTGCTTCTCGTGATTCATTCATCACGTGATCGGGCCAGGATGTAGTCGCTTGAGGTCGAGGCCTCGAGGAGCCCTCAGATGTAAGTTCTCCCCAGGGATTAGGGCGAGGATAGTGGATGATATGTCAAGGTCAGCAGTTGCAGATCTGGATTGGTACTACGCTTGGACCCGAGGGTCATGGACATGTCGAGTTTGATGTCATCCCGAGGATGGATCGGGCCGACAACTTACAGTCGCACATGAAAGGCAGGAGGGCTTTCGGCCTCCTACACTCAGATCTCGCACTCCTCGTGTTGTATTTAAAGGACAAGCATGATATTTTACCCTAGATCTGTACGAGCCCAGGTGTCGTGACGGGCTGTGGGTCAAGCAATGAAGCCTCATCCTAGAGAACGAGGCGAGACCTGACTTTAGAGTATACCTCGAGTAGCTCTATGACTATGAAGATGTTTTTTCCTGACGAGCTACCTGATTACCCGCAGGGTCAGACTCCTGCATCGAAGCCACACCTCGGGCACTCTCGCCCATCTCTACGACTCCACATGACGACACCGCTGAGCTGCAGAACTCATAGTCCGCCCACAGAGCTACCGAACAAGGGTTCATTAGACACAAAGACTTCATCAAGAATCAAGCACTCCACCGTCGAGATCGATGACTTGCTTTGATCACTGGGAGAGGAGCGCGAGTCTACCAAGATGTAATCTTCAGATAAAGCTACCATCACCGAGGGTTAGGAGACGATATCCTTAAGACAAGAGTTCAGACGCGCATGGGCACTTGAGTTTACTTCGTGATGCCCTTTCTTTTTGATCGACGAATGCACCAAAGAGCATTCATGATTCATGCATGTGGTATTTCCAACCCTATTCGACTGCCATCGTGGTCTTCATGGATGAAATTCGATCTACTCCGCTAGAGTGGGAGCATGAGTATCACTGAGGATTGTTTTACGCTTGCCGAGACTATCAGCAAGCACGCCAAGTTTAGTAAGTGTAGTTTTGGCTAATCGAGGTGAGATTTTTGGGACACGCGGCAGCTAGCATCAAAGGCGGTTACCGAATTCCTCAGAAGGTCGAGGCAGCCGACGAGTCGAGAGAGGTCAAGTCATCGAGATACGTAGTTTCCTCGGGATTAGATGGGTACTATAATGAGATTCATCGAGGATTTCTCCATTGGTAGCACTCTATGACGACTGATCCCAAGGAGGTCAAGTTTGGATTAGATGACCGATAATTAGAGGTGCATTCCGTGAGTCAAGCGAAGGCTCACTACAACTCCTATCTTGATAGTCCTTTGACAGTGACAAGGGGTACACAATGTATCAGGATGCCTCGAAGGCCTGACCGATGTGTTTTTGATGTAGTCCCGGAGGGCAGAGCTTATGGTTCCCGTAGGTTGAAGAATCATGAGCACTACCCCACACACGACACGGAGTCAAGGCCGTAGTCTTCGCCTCAAGATTTAGCGCCACTATCATATGGTAAGGCTCGAGGTGTACTTAGACCACAAAAGTCTGAAGTATATTTTCACGCACAGGACTCCTCAATATGAGGCAACACAGATGACGGAGTTCCCAGAGGATTATAATCACTTTGCATTACCATCCCGGTAAGGCAAATGTGGTGGTCAGATGCACCTACCAAAAGTCACGGGAGCATCAAGGCAGATAGCCTTCGGAGGGCGTAATGCTCGAGACTCCGGATCTGAAGCGCGACAGCGAAAGTGTGCTCGTGGTATGTCGGGAGTTTAGTAGCTAACCGTCTGGCTGAGTAGAGTGATTGAGTCTCGTGACAGGACGAGATAAGGTCCATCAGACCCGCATGGGCCAAGTACAAGTGACGAGGTCAGACCCTCCACGCGCATGGTAGTCTCTGTGATAGAGGACTCGCAAGGGTTCCCACCGACCGGACGGAGATATGAGATTCGTGGAGTTTCACCGCTTCCGATTTACGCAAGATCCGTGTGGCACGGCGATGTACCAAGATCTTCGTCGCCGCAGAGACATCGAGCGATGAAGAGACACGTAGGGGACTTTGTTCGACGATGTCTCACTTGTCAGTAGGTTAAGGCTGAACACCAGAAGCCAGCAGAGCTACTTTAGCCATTGGAGGTGGCTGAGTGGAAGTGGGAGAATGTCACGATGGATTTTGTGACCACTTCCGCCAATCGACAATCGTAAGGACATGACGCGGTATGGGGCGATGACCAAATTTCACTTAAGTCGGCACATTTCTACCGTATGGGATGACTCTTCACATCGAGAGATTCTACCTATTGTATATTCGAGATAGTCCTACTTACATGGAGTATTAAGATCCATAGTGCCTGGAGCAGAGACCCGAAGGTTTACTTCGCCACTTTTTGGAAGAGTTTCCAAAAGACTATGGGCACACCTGGCCAACCATGAGTACAACTTTCCACCCTACGTACATGGTCACTGGAGACTCATCCTGTGTGTTAGAGGACATGCTACGAGCATGCGTCCCGGATCACAGGGGGTAGCCGGGAAGAGCATTTGTCCTTAGTGGACTCGCCTACAACAACAATTATCGGGGCGAAGATACGTATGGCACCATATGAGGTATCATGAGGCCATGCAAGATCACCGACATGTTGATCGAGACGGGAGAGAGCTCTATCAATCGGGTCTCGATCTGATTAGACACCTCCGAGAAGGTGAGCTTGATATGACAGTTTTCTCACTGGCCGTAGCCTAAGAAAAGAGCTATGCTGATGTACGACGAATCTTCTCGAGTTCAAGGTCGGGTGATCACGCCTTCAAGGTGATGCCTAAGAGAGGAGCGGTCAGTTCTAAGAGCGAGTGCTTATCGCGAGGTTTATTTGCCCTTCGAGATACTCAAGAGGGTAGATGAATCAGAGAATACCGCTATTTTACCGCCTAAAGATGTTTGGTGTCCACGGCAGATTTCCACGCCTCCACGCCCGAGGTACACTCTGGGATCCAATTTCATGTAGCGGATCGGGGGAGAGATCGAGGTTGACACGAACGCAGACCTTCGGCGGCGGACCGTGCATTATGGATACCGATCAAAGTTTCGCGACGCAAGACCGTGAGGTACAGCGAGGGTGCTATGGCAACACCATGGAGTGGAAGAATCAACGTGGGGAACGTTGAGGACAAGTCGCTGGGCCACCCATTTCTTCTTATTTAGGATGAAGGTACGAGTTTACTGCTTAATACTTAAATGACTAGCTTACGATGCATGACATAGTGCACGTTGCATGGTGCATGTGATTTGTTAGAGTGTACATCGTGACAAAAATTCTTTTAAAGAGGGAGAATGTAAAACTTTAAAATTCTAATTTTTCAAAAAGTAAATGGTAATTTTTGGCCAAAATCCGAAATTTTCTGGGATCTCAAACGATCTAAACCAAACTTAATCATATGAACTGCCTCGCGAAATCTACCTACTGTCGAATTTCTACCAATTTCAAAGACGTGAATTTCACGCTGAGGCACCTGTCTAAAAGAAAACTACATGAGACATGTGATGTGAGAAAGTCACCTACTACATGTACCAATGCGACATGCCGTATGATTAAAGTAGATGATGGAGATGAATGACTTAGATTAAGCCATGTGTCAAATAGTTAAATGAAGGACACAAATGGAATTTTGAAAGTTTGCTGAATAAGACAGCGGGTCATTTTCATCTTCCAAATTGGAGAAAATGCAGTAGAGGGCCAAACCAGATTTTAGAGAGAGAAAGAGTGACTTCTCTCTAGATTTCCTGACGTTCGGACCATCGATTCTCGTCGAAACAAGAAGCAAAGTTGTTCTACGCCAAGTGGCTAATAGAGCGGACACCGGGTTTTGTGAGTTTCAACTACAAGAGGTAGATCTTTTCTTACTGGGCTTATTCTTTGGCTGTTTCATTTTATAGACGGGATTTTGTGAGAGGCCTGGATGGCCGTGTTATCGGTCTCAAAATCTTTGAACCGAGTAAAGAAATCCCTACTTGTGTGCCGTGAACAGTGCCGACCCAAGGGTTTCACTGTTCACGTGAATTGTTGTTTGATTTTTGTGTGGTTTGGGTGATTCAAAATGAATTGCTTGATTTGTTAATTAGTCCATGTGAGCTAATTTTGGTGTTATTGATTGTGAATTGAATAACATGAATTAATAATTAATTTTGTTAATATACATGTAAAATATATTAGCATGAATTGTTTGGAATTGGCATAATGTGTTCCATACGCACGGGGGGCACCTTAGAACAATAGGTGTGAGTGCATGACACGAAAATAGATGAAAAGTGAAAATTATTTGTGAAAGGAAATTTCAAGGAAGATTTTCGAAAAATTGCCTTGAAAGAGTTGTTCAACCATTTCATCTCTCGGGCGATAATATATTTGAAATTACCCTGACAATTCACCTCGGAGGGTTGTCTAATATATTTACCGAAACTCAGTAGTAAGTTTTCGAGAACAAAAACCTTTTGTTTTGAAAACTGTATTTTTCTCGCATTTGGCTTAGGCATGTGTGAGGGAGTCGGTGAGGACTCGAGACATGAGATTGGGCATGTAGACATTGAGTGGATCGTATATTTGGCAGGTGTGATTGGCATGACATGTGCACTTAGGTGGGGGAGTAACCACGTGTGGAAATTATCCTCTTTGGTCATTGCTCACCTGGGGATCGCTATTCCGGGTATAGGGAGTGTACAAGAGGACGACGCTCACTAGAAGCCGCTTTGAGAAGAAAGCCGACATGTGGCTTTGGTATTCATTTTGTATAACATGTATTAAAACTTTAAATCTTAATATATGTTTGAATTAAGAGTGATTTATTACCTCTTGAACCATGTAATATAGTTGGTTGGATATATTTTGTGAGTATTGATGTATGGGCCCAAGTGGCCATTTTTACTCGCACGTGGACCTGGTGTGGTCGTTGTAAAAGGTTGGGACAGGTTATACTTTGGGTAGAGCTCCTGTACAAAGAGACTGCTGGGTGCCTCATGAGTGGTGTCGGGTTACCTGGCAGCCAGCCAGGTATTTCGCGAGGTTGTGAGGTTGTCAACGGACCCCACAAGGATTTGGGGCGTCACATTTAGTACTCTTTGAAATAAAGAAAAGTTTTTTTAAAGCCAAAACCAAAAATATATGCATTTAGAGATAATTTTAATAGGGATAATTGGACTTCACCGAGAAGAAATAGGAGCACTTGTAAATATTAACCTTTTAGATACTAGAAATAATTCCAATTAGGCGCTAGTTTAACTAGTGCGAAGTAAATATAATTTAAATTATGCAGTTATAGGTTGCATTCCACAATTTTGTATGGATCTTAGAGAATTTACTGAAAAAATAAAAATAACCATAAATACAAAATGATAAGATATGGAACTTAGTAGTAAAAACCTTGGTGTAGCTATAGGATTTATTGGAAAAACTACAAATGCTTTAAGTCTAATATGTATGTTGGAATTTGATGATATAGTAAAAACCTTTGGTAGTAAATCTGTAAATACGATTGAAGCAAAACCTTTAGAAATAAACTATTTATTAGGAAGAGAATGGGAATTACCACAAATAAATAAACCAAAAACAAATATCCAACCTCTAATAGTATATATCAAAATAAGGATGGAAGTGCTAGTACAACTTTTGGAAATTATAAATCCATAAATATACAACCAGAATCTAATAGTGAAACTAAATCTATACATGTTAGTGTAGTAAATATAGAAAAACAAGAAATTTTTATTATCTCAGCTATAATTATATAGAAACTCATAATTAATTGATAGAATGTTTAGAAGAATTTGAAAATCCAAAAAATTAATAGAGATGAACGATAGATCAAAGAAAACTTTATAGATATAATGTGTAATAATTATTGAGATGACCAAATAATTACAAAACTTCATAAAACAAACTTAGTTAGAAAATTTTTAGATACAGAAGTAATAAACCAATTTATAATTAAACCACATATTCTAGAAAAGGAAGAAAAAATAAATGAAATAACTGAAATCACAAAACAACATGAAGAAAAAATAACAAGATTAAATAGACAACTTTGTAGAAGATTAAAATTAGGAGAAGATTTAGATTTAGGATGTAGAGATAGACTTCCGCAGGTTGACAAGTTGTCGACGAGGCCACAACTCGGCTCTCTTCTCAATTGTCGGCCTCTAGGGAGCGTTGTCTGCCTGCACGTGACCTGTACCTAAAAGGGGGGGTCTCACGACAGGGTGAGCTACCCTCAGTAGAAACAAAACTTACCAACTCCCTTTCGATTTTATTACATGTATAAATGATCATTTCTGATCACACAAACAACAAAATCCATGCGGACATGTGCAGCCATCATGGAAAAAAACACATGCATGTATGGGGCGACTCTATTACCATGTATCGGGTTAACCTCTGACCCACCACCCAATGCAAGTGCCAATGGGAAATCAATACCGAGACAGTCCCGACTACCATCACACAACCCGTAGTCTATGTGATATTTATTTAATCATTTCTTGTCTTTTTGGGCAATAGAACTTTTAGAGTCTCTGCGGGTCACCACACCCTCTGACATTTTAGACTTTCACCCCATGGATACGATGTCTAACCAAGTTTTCAGGCTTTTCACTTGAGGGGGGTGTCTATCCCCTACTTGCTATGCCCGACACTATTCATTTTCCATTTTCATTTAACACTATGTGACTCAATTGGACTTCGTCCTATTCTACGAGCCCTGATTGACACCAAACGCAGGTGCCAAATCGTTTCATGTACACACACCCATGTAATGCGGTGATTTGTCGATACACAGTCTGTCTGATTGTGCGTACACTTTCGAACTCACTCGAACTCATGTCGCGTGTGAGACCTCCACATGGATATTTTACCTTGTACTAGGTGTGTACCATGAACCCACATGTCTAATACACTGTGATTCCATATGGCCCCAGTTTCAATATCAATTTACATGTTCTCATGCTGAAATTCACGCTGCATCATTCAACCACGTCATCTGACATACATTCCCATAACTCAACATCAATTCGGAAAGTGAGGTCATGGCTCCGCGTCTCAAAGTACAGGACATAGCACATAGTCCTATAGGTTGCAACATGCCAAAACACTGACCATGTTCAAGCACAACTACGCATATAACTCAATTGTTGGAACACACAATATAGTCATCATGTCATCTCTTAACCAAGAGATGGCACTTTAATCCACAATTCACAATGGCTTAAGATTCAAGCTTCGTACCATCATAACTAAGTATAGAAATTAACCCCAGACATCACAAAATCCATGATTTAAAACTGATCTAAAATCAAGGAGAAGCAGGTTTTGGAAACACTTGTTGCAACATGGCTACTCGATTTTCAAACAAGACCGGCTTGCACGGGTATAGCTCCTCTTTGAATGCATTTCTGAGTCAAAAGGAGTAAGAAATTGGATAGACATATTTCAAGGAGATATGTTCTGCTATAAGTATAGTTTACCCATAAACTATAATCATTCAATTCTAATGTGTGATGGCCAAGTTATGGTCAAAACACAGTCATGGGATCTCAACACAACACAAGAAAACTGCCTGAACCTAGCTCCACTTTGAATGCATTTTTGAGTCAAAAGGGGTAGGAAATTGGATAACCCTATTTCAAGGAGATATTTTTCCTCTAAGTCTGGTTTACCCAAAAACCAAAATCACTCAATTCGGATGAGTTATAGCCCAAGGCTCTGATGCGGGGTCGAAGGGAAAAAAACTTGTGACATCTCCTTAAAACACAACATTTACCATATACATGAAATCTCCTCCATTGAGGGTCTGTAAACTCAACCAATGCCATTTCCACTTGGCCAAGGGAAAATAACCAAATAGGGAAAGTCCACCACCCTCTTGTAGTGTGTGTGGGATCAAGTCCTTAATCCTTGACCTTGCAATAATGGAGGTCTTGTGCTTTTTCCTCCTCCTCTTCCTTCCCTTCCACTTTCTTCTCTATTTTACGGTCTTTTCTCCCTGGTTCTCCTCCCTCTCCTCGACACAAATTGTTCTAGAGTAGAGTCCTTCTTCACTTCCATGTTTTTTATCAATCCAACACAAACCACTAGCCTGGGTATGTTCTCAAGCTTGTATGACACATGGCCTAAGTTAAGGCATGTGTCACTCATGTAAAACTCATCCCCACTATAATGCAGCCATTCATAAGGAGCGCGACACTTGGCCACTCAAGTGCCAAGTGTCCCTAATTCTGGTGACCGTGATTGACCAGTTGAACCTTGAATTACTTGAAAAACCGCATGTCTCGGGATTTGACGCAGTTTGTCTAGTTCAAGTAGATTTTGCGAGATGATTCTAATGGCGCGATCCGTTTCGGCATCCGAGATCTAGAGAAAAATCTAGGGTTTTGCCTGTACTGTCCTGGTAAAAATTACTGATTCACTCTTTTTCGAAAAAATAAAACAGGGTTTCTAGTTGTATGGGAATATGAAGGCATGCGCCAGTCAGAGAGGGTGTACGTTACGATGTGGCAGATGAGATTAGCATATGTGCACCAAGGGCTTCCTTCATTATTTGAGTGTCATAGTAGTATTTTAGGCAGTTGTTTTTTAAGGATGAAATTGTAAAGTTTTCAAAGAATTGTGGCACTGTAAAATGAAAAAAAAAATTATTAGAAAATTTCAAAAATTGCAAAAGGATAATAATAATAATAATAAATTGCCATAATGGTTCAGGGAAGCCTAGAAAATTCTCTAAATCTCGGATGACGAAATGTACTGCGCCGTTAAATTCGTCTCACAAAATCTAGTGACCCAGAAAAGTTTCGTCAAATTCTAAGACAAGCGGAATATTTTACGATTTTCTAGGTGATAAGCCGTCAGTGACTTTAGGGATGAGATTTTTACGAAAATCTCGAAAGTCGGGAAATGGCTTGAGCTAACTTCATTTAAAACAAATTGAACTAAAAAGAAATAAATTGTTTCGAGGCAGAAATGGACTTGAATGAGGCAATATGAGCCATGTATCCAAATAATAATAATAATAATAATAATAATAATAATAATAATAATAATAATAATAATAATAATATGTAAGATCAAATGGAAGAGGAAGAAACGGATGGACTGATGAGAGTGTGAAGAGAGAGAATATATTTTATTTTTTTCTTTGTCGCTTCTCTCTAAGATATCTGGAAATAGGCTAGTAGGTTTAAAGTCGAGAAGAAAAGGCAAAGTCGGTCCACGCATTGAAAGCTACGCGTGGACACCAAAATCTTAGCGTTTCGTCAAACTCCAAGAGGTAGGGAATTTCCTACTTGTGTTATTTCTATCCTAAAGGTCATTTAATTGCTTGGGATTTGCTTAGAGTTCGTGAAAGGCCGTAAATTTCAATCCAAAATTTTTGGACTGATTAAGAATTTTTAGAAATTTTCAGGACTATTTTTGAACAGTCCGGGTTGAATTTTCGGATTGTTTTAGGATAGTCCGGACAGGATTTTCATAACTATTTTCGGGCAGTTCCGGACTGTATTGAGGTTTGGTTTTGATCCCTAAACTGATGTTTTTGGGTTTATTTTCCATCTAGGAGTCGTTTTGGTCTTGGTTGAGCCTTAGGGGCTATTTGGATGGTGTTTAGAGAACCAGAGAAATGCATTTTTCTAGGTTCACGTATGTCACTGTTCACGTGAAGTGTCCAACTTTGGACGACCATAAATTTTTCGTCTGAACTCCGATTTGGGTGTTCTTGGACTCTACGGAAAGCCCATTTAGTCTAAAATCTAGACATATGCCTGTAAATGGCATTTGGAGTGCACATATTTTCTGAAAAATTTAATTGTAGCACCAAGTGTGCAAGTTGCTTGATTGTGATGACGCGTGTGGTCTAATACATTGAATGTGTAGGGTAGCGGCGGAGACATTGTGAAGTCGTGCTTTCGATTATTGTAAACGGAAGAAGTGAGTGTTCTAAGCTTCATTTTCAATACTAGTGTATTGTTTATAAATCGTTTTACGATTTGTATGTTATGGTTTTAATTGTTAAACCATATTTTAAAGCTTATGGTTTCGATTTGTTAAACCATATTTTATAAATCAAGCAAGCAATATGTTTTATTAAGCAAGCAACAAGCAAACTTATATTTTATAAGTTAGGCCTTAAGAAATCCCTAGTCTTAAGCAAGCATTACCGGTTAAAGGTATTACGTGCGTGCATAGGGAAGTTAAGACATGATTGCATTTCTTTTTATATTTGCAATTACCAGGCGAAGCTTAGCTCATGCATTATGGCATATTAGAGGAGAATTTGTGGCACGTGCTAGAGTATATAGGGTTGGCCCGAGCTGGCTTATTATGTGGTGGAGCATTCCACCCATGTATTTAGGAATAGGTGATGTGGACCACGAGGTCCTTCCATTGGCCTGATAAGAACCTGAGTTTCTCATGTTTACTAAGTGCGACAAGAAGAGCTGTGAGCCCCGAATCTCGAGGTAGTTGACAATACGTCAGCCGCGGAAAACCTATGTGTCTCATAATATAAGACCCATACATGAGTAAAAATGGCCACTTGGGCCCATACATCAATACTCACCAAAAATCTAACCAACTATATTACAATAGTTCAAGAGTTAATTACATCACTCTTACTACAAACATATATTAAAATTTAGAATTCTAATACATTTTCTCAAAACACTGTTTTCAAAACAAAAGGTTTTTGTTCTCGAAAACATACTACGAGTTTCGGTAAAAACTATTGGACAACCCTCCGAGGTGAATTTGTTGGATAACTCTCCGAAACAATTCATGGGCTCCTCCGCCGTGAATTGTTGGACAATCTCCCAACTTGATTCTATGGAAAATATTCCGTGAAATTCCTTTCACAACCATTTTCTTTTTTATTTTCTTTCGTATCATCGCTCGCACCTATCGTCTAGAATTGCCCGGTGCATATGCATTATGTCATTTCCAAACAATTCATGTTAATATATAAATCATGCATATACTAACATATATTAACTCATAACATCATGTTATTCAATTCTTAGCAATAACATCAAACTTAGCTCACATGGGCTAATCAACAATCCAATTTAATTCCAATGGCTCTCACACAATTATATTTTTGTAAGACCCGAGAAAATTCCTATTTTCGGAAAAATGGCAAAACGGTAATTTCGGTCAAAACCCGAAATTTTTATAGATCTCGGATGACAAAACGGACTTCACCGTTGGAATCTTCTCGTGAAATCTAGCTACCAGGTCGAATTTTGTCGAATTCCGAGACAGCCGGAATTTCACGTTTTTCGAGGCACCGGGTATCGAGTGCTGTAAAAAAAGGGTTTGAGAGACATGTGATGTGACAAAAGTTACCTACTACATGTACCCATGTGACACACGTTGAATGAGTAGAGAGATGAAGAAATGAATGGCATAGATAGTGCCAAGTGTCAAAAATCCAAAGCTTAGGGACATGATGGGAATTATGAGAATGTTTAATGAATAAGACAAAAACATAAATAAATGTCATCTTCTTCCAATTGAGAGAAAAACGAGTGTGAATCTGCAGTGTTGGGCATTTTGAAATCTAGAGAGAAAGTGTGTTAAATTCTCTCGAGATTTTGACCATTCGAGCTATCGGTTCTCGATGGGTAAACAAGGCACATTACACCCGGCGAGGGCTACGAGTGGACACCAATTTGGTGGAGTTCCGACAACTCCAAGAGGCAGGGATCTTTTCCTACTTGCGTTATTCTTTGTCTAAGAGTCGTGTAATTGGTTAGGAATGTTCTGAGGCTTGTTTTAGCCGTAAATTCGGTCTCAAAAGCTTTGAACCGAGTGGAGAAAATTCCTATTTGTGTGGTCGTGAACAGTGACACCCGAGGGTTTCATTTTCCTATGAATAGTGACGTGAATTTTTAGTGTTATTTTATGATGTTGAGTGATTCAAAATGAATTGCTTGTGTTTGTTAATTAGCCCATGTGAGCTAATTTTGGTGTTATTGGTTGTGAATTTGCATAACATGATTTATGTGAATTAATTATGTTAATATATGCATGTGAATATATTAGCATGAGTTTGTTGGAATTGGCATAATGCATTCCATATGCGGGGCTCAGAATAATGGAGTGAGTGCATGACATGAAATTGAAAGAAAAAACGGAAATGTTAATTAGAAGGAATTTCAAGGAAGATTTTCAAGAATTGCCTTGGAGAGTTGTCCAGTTCATCTCGGAGAGTGGACCCATGAAGGCATTTCGGAGAATATCAGCAATTCACCTTGGAGGAGTAGTCAGTGTATTTACAAGATTCGGTAGTGATTTTTGAGAACAAAAAGCTTTTGTTTTGAAAAATTTGGATATTTTACTCGCGATCGGCTTAAGCATATGTGAAGTCGGTGAAGGGACTCGGGACATGGGATTAGTCATGTAGACATTCAGTAGGTTCATGAAATTGCTTGAATGTGATTGTTTGCCATGCATGCACTTAGGTGGGGAAGTAGCCCATGTAGGAAATTATCCTCTTGGGCTTGCTGCTCACCACAGCCTTCGAGGATCACTGACTGATTATAGGGAGTGTGCACGAGGAATGACGCTCTAGAGGCCGCGTTTAGAAGAAATCCGGATTGTGGCTTTGGTATTGATTTTGTATAACATGTATTAGAATTGTAAATTTTAATATATGTTGAATTAAGAGTAATGTAAAAACTCTTGAACCATGTAATATATTTGGTTGGGATATATATTTGTGAGTATTGATGCAGGGGCCCAAGTGGCCATTATTTTACTCGCATGTGGACCCTGTGTGGTCATTGTAACTTGTTGGGACAGGTTTGTACCTTGGGTAGAGCTCGGTACAAAGGGACTCTTGCCGGGTTTTCTATGAGTGGTGTCGGGTAATGACATCCGAATGTCCGGGATTGACGGGTTGTCAACTGACACCTCGGTTTTAGGGCGTCACAATTTTATATAATTCAAACACTAATGTTAACACACTAAATTTTCTTGCATTAACAATTTCTTTCCATACAATTCAAGCCATTCATTTTAAGCAAATTTTTGCTTACAACACATGGACATTTTAGGTCCAACAAACAGCGGAATTTGTTTTTAACGGTCCACATCACGTCTGATGGAGTTGTCAGTGGGCAGCCACTCTCATAAGCTTGTCGGTTCCACTGTGGAACTTGAAATCCATAACCATTTTGGCAACAACATGAACAATTTAATGCATAAATTATAACACAAACCACACAAACAGTCCATTAATTTCGTAACGTAATCCCAAATTTCGATGGTCGGTTCAAGTTTAGGGGCCGATCAGTACCGCTCACGACCTCATATCATCAGCATTAAAAAAAAGATCTTAAAAGGGATTAAATCAAGTAGGAGAAAACCCTACCTCTTGGGTTGTCGAAATCCACAAAAGCGGAATTGTCCGCAGCGTGGCCCTTGCGGCGTCGTGACTTTGCTTCTTGGCCCGGCGAAGACCGTGGTCCAAACACGGGGAAATCTAGAGAGAAGTTGGACTTTCTCTGCAGGGTGATTTCCCCTTCTGGGATTCAGCTCCAAAAATGGAGAAGAAAACTCTTTTTCTTTTTATTTTATTCCTCTTTTGTCCCTCACTTGCCACTTATCAAATTTTCATTGGTTGATAGGATTACCTTATCCACTTTATCCACCCACCTTTGATTTTCCTCCAATTAGGAGATGCCACATGTCCACAAGGCCCAGCACTTGAGTACCGAAGTTGACTAGTGCACTTGCACGACCACGTCTTGTAGCTATGGCCAACCGAATGTGACAAGTGTCTCGCATTACGCTCGTTGCCTCGAAAAACATGCAAATTTCGACTATCTCGGAATTCGACGAAATTCGATGTGGTAGCTAGATTTCACGAGACGATTCCAACGGTGAAGTCCGTTTCATCATCCATAATCTAGAAAAATTTTGGTTTTTTTACTGAAATTACCATTTTGCCCTTTTTCAGAAAATTAGATTTTCTCGGGGTTTCACAAGGCCTCCAATGGTTGATCATTATATTTATAAGCATTTTACATACAGTTTAAAATCAATCACTGATAAGCAAGCAAGCATTCTTACGAAAAGTGTTAGAAACTTTTATAGCAAAGCAAGCAAGGTTTTCTGAAAGTATATTGTAAAAGATAGTTTTACAGTTTTGAGACATTTTCAGAAGAAAAAAAAAACAAGCATTTTATAAAGCATACACTCACTGAGCTCTTTTAGCTCATTATTTTCCTGTTTTTAAAAATTATCTTCCAGGTACAGGGTACAGGTACACCTGACATTAGGACATATCAGGGTCCTCCTGATTTCTAGTTATATGTGTTGTATTTACTCACTCTTATATATATTTGTAAAGAAAATGCAACTAACTTTTGTTAGAAAATACTTTGAACTTGTATAGTTGTGTATATGTATGTACATAGTTTTTATGAAAATGTGATGAGCCTGAGGCTCTTTCAAAGAATTGTTGTTGGTTGCCATATTTTAGAAGTGTAAGTGTATTTATAGGTTTTGGGATGTCTATATCTGTTGTTATCTTGTCGAAATTTTATAAAATCACAACTTTAGAAAAGAAAAATTTTTATACAGGTTTCTGCAAGCAACACGGCTTAACTTCACAGGATTCTCTAGTCGTTGGAAGTATCGGTTGAGGAGTTTTTGTGGGGTTGTAGCATCACACCTTTAGTAGGGAGGTGGGGGTGTGTACGAAACCTAAAAGATATAAACAACCTTTCAAAAGAAAATCAAGAACTTATTATAAAGAGAAACCTTTTAAAACAAGATATAGAAAACCTAGAAAATATTGGATAAAAATAAGAAGAACCAATTATAGTAAAAAACAATATAAATGTTATTTATGTGGGCAAGAAGGCCATATAAAACATGAATGTCCTGAACTTAAAAAATTTCCAAATGAACGAAATAGAAAAACTCAAGTCAAAATTAATTTAATAAAAGAGTATGAAATAGATAGTTAAAATGAAGAAATTATTAGCGAATTAGATTTTGAGAGTGATAATTCTATTGTATATAGTTTAGATAATGAAATAGAAAATTCTTTTAGTATTAGGTATAACTTAGAAAAACTTTGTAAGATTGGTTAAGTAGGCGGATGTTTATAAATGGTTGAGTATTTACTTATTGCTTTGTTTCTGGGAACATGGCTCGAAAATTTCAAAAGCAAAAACCTTTCAATTTGGAACCATTAGTTAAAATGAAGTTTTAAACCCAAACCTTCAATTTCAGACTTTGTATTCCCAAAACCTTTTTGAAGAACATAAAGTGATTGTTGATAACCTTTGGTCTTTAAAACCCCAAAACTTTTGAAACCAAAACCTAAAATATGCTTATGGAAAAAACCATTGACTGTGACATCTTAAGTTTACAAAACCAGTTTGTTGTTTTAGAAACAGAAAAATTCCGAATGATTAAAAACCAAGAAAAACAAGAAAACCTTATTAAGGATTTAGAAACAAAATTAGACTCTTTGAACAATGTTAGTAAAACCGAGTTAATTAATATGATTAGAAAATCAACTTTTTTTACCGAATAGTTTCAAAAACTTGTAATTAAAAACAAGTTCAGATCTTATGTTTATGATAAAATAGAGTCTTTCTATTTGCAAAAACATAATGGAAAAGTATTTAAGAACTAGTGTCTTTTGTATGAACAATTTAGAACCAAAAATAGTGGAATTAAAACAGGATATATGGCTTACCATGATCCTGATTTATTTTTCGTTGTTTATCTTGCTTATATAAATATGTCTATTTTAGATAAAAAATATTTTGAATTCATCCTTGAAATGATGGATCGAGGGATTCTAAAACACATATTTTTAACCGGTGTTATCAAATGCACGAAATTAAAACTATTGTAGAATATCTTTTAGAGGCGAAAATTTTGTAGATATATCTTTCAAACCATTCACCTTTTGTAAGACCAAGAATTCCAATTTTGAAAAGAGGCAAAATGGTAATTTTGGTCAAAATCGAATTTTAGATTTCGGATATAAGCGGACTTCACCGTTGGAATCGTCTCGCAAAATCTGGCTACCACGTCAAATTTCATCGAATTCAGAGCGATCGAATTTCATGTTTTTACGAGGCAGAGTGTCGAGGTGCCATTAAAGCGGCAATGAAAGATATGTGATGTGACAAAAGTAACCTACTACATGTACCCATGTTGCATGATTAGTGAGAGGATGAGATGAATGGCCTAGATTGTGCCAAGTGTCAAAAATCAAGACAAAAGGGACACATTGGGAATTATGGAAATGTTTAATGAGAATAAGACAAAAGCTAAATAGTCTTCTTCTCCATTTTGAAAGCAAAAAACATGCAGGAGAGCAAAAAGTGACAGTAGGTTGGTTTTTGAAGTTTTAGAGAGAGAGAGAGAAGGCTACTTCTCTCACAGATTTACATTTGTTCGGATGTGGAGTTCTCGGCCAGACAAGAAGCGAGTCGATCTACGTAGAGGCTACGCGTGGACAGATTTGGTCAATTTTCTACAACTTCAAGATGTAGGGATCTTCTACTTGTGTTATTCTTTGGTTAAGAGCCATGTAAATGGTTGAGGAAGTTGAGGCTTGAATTAATTTGTGTTTTTCGGTCTCAAAGTTTTGAACCCAGTGGAGAAGTCCCGTTGTTGTGGCGTGAGCGATTGGCAGAGGGTTTCACTATTCACATGTGAATAATTGCATGATTTTGAATTGAATTTTTATGATGTTGAGTGATTCAAAGATGGTGCTTGTGCTTGTTAATTAGCCCGTGTGAGGCTAATTTTGGTGTTGTTGATGTGAATTTAATAACATGATCTATGTGGATTAATTATGTTAGTATATACATGTTTTATATATTAGCATGTGTTTGTTAGGATTGGAATAATGCATTCCATATGCAATCGGGCACCCTAGAACATTAGGAGTGAGTGCATGACATGAAAGAAAACAAAAACAAAAACATTTGTGAAAGGAATTTCGACGGAAGATTTTCCGGAGAATCGTGGAGGTTGTCAACTGATTCAAGTCGGAGGGCCCATGGTGTTTGGTTATCCATGGTCGCCTCGGAGGGTAGTCAATATATTCTAGAGATCTCGGTAGTAAGTTTTCGTGAACAAAAAGCTATTGTTTTGAAAACTAGATATTTTACTCGCATTTGGCTTAGGCATGTGTGAGGGAGTCGGTGAGGACTCGGGACATGGGATTGGGCATGTAGATATTCGAGTAGGTTCATGTAATTACTTGGATGTGATTGTTTGCCATGACATGTGCACTTAGGTGGGGAGTAACCCACATAAGAAATTATCACTACTGGACTTTGCTGACCTGTCGAGAAGTCACTATTTCAGATGCAGGGTGTCTTGGAGGGACGCTCACTAGAGGCCGCGTTTAGAAGAAAGCTAGGTTGTGGCTTTGGTAGAGACTTTTGTATAACATGTATTAAAACTCTAAATTTTGATATATGTTTGGTAAAGAGTAATTTATTAACTCTTGAACTATTATATATAGTTGATGTATTTTGTGAGTATTAATGCAGGGGCCCAATTGGTCATTATTTTACTCGCATGGACCACGTGGTCATTGTAAATTGTTAGGACATGTTTGTACATTGGGTGAGCTCCTCCATTACAAAGGAGACTGCCAGATTTTCATGAGTGGTGTTGGGTTCTTTGGGCATCCCACGGCGAGTGTCCAGCGGTTGACGGGTTGTCAGCGCGGACACCCGGTTTTGAGCGCGTCACGGCTTGGTATCCCGACAGGACCATGGGTATACGAATGCACAGGGCTTAGGGGACTTGGGCTAAGGCTAGAATGAACAGGTATAGAACATCCACGGCAGGTATGGCTCGTGTTGGGGTTTAGGTATGTGATTACCTAGGCAGTCACGGGACATGATTAGAACATTGCATGCATGGTGTTTTATGTGTGAATGGTGTGCATAACATGATTTGTTGTGTATGAATTGTTTGATCATGTGATTGTTGTGAATGTTGTGTGAATTGTGTGCTTAGTGAATAACACATAGGGGAAAAAAATGATGAGAAGAGATTTTTTTTTTTAGGTTTTACAGTGTGTAAAACTGGAAAAAATAAAATATATATATATATATAGTAGGTGGAACAAATGAAAAAAAAAATGATGTGAAAAAAAAAATGCAAGAAACATGGAATGGGCTACTGCCCAATTTTTTTTAGTTTGAGTCACAATATAGCAAACTGTATTATGACAGGCTAGGTAGGGAGGCGGCGCAGGGGCGCACATGGACAGGTCAAGACTTGGCGCGACACGCGGGCGAGCCTACCGCGTCTGGCCGAACATGGGCCCGACACGGCGTGGTAGGTCCGCGATACGTAGGAAGCGTATCGCTGCGCGCGGCGGTCGCGCGGTAGGGGCTGGGTAAATACAAGCGATTATCATGGCTGAGAGGGCGACGTGTGCGGCGATACGGTGGCGAGAACGCGTCGATGCCTAGCGCCTTGGCCACGGCGCGAGCGTGACACGCGCCAGCGGCGCCCAGCGACCGCGGGCTATGGCGGGGGCAGTGTTGCGATAGCGTTTGTGTCGTGACGGGGGGCGACGGCGAGAGAGGAGAAACTACGACATGGCCGTGTCGCGATACAATCTGGCGACACGGCCAGGTAGACTGCGACACGGTCGACCACAAGCCACGATATAGCCGGGCACAGGCCCACGACACAACCTTGACAAGACCGGCCTGGGCTTGTGCGCGTAGGCTAGGTCAGGGTGTGCGCCTTGTACTTTGAACTACGATTTTGACTCGGTCTGTGATGCAGATCCTTTGTTTGGGGTTTCTTTGTTCATGAACAGTATTCATGAGCATTGTTCACGAGGTTTTCAAAAAATAAAAATTAAAAATAAAATAAAATAGAATTTCATAAAATAAAATGAAATTTTTGTTGAATATGATTTAATATATTGAATTATTATCTTGCATTACCTAAGAATGAATGGACATTGTGTATGAAATGTTTTCGGTATGTGAATAGTGTCTCGGTGTGTTTACAGCAAGTCTTTTGCATCGGTTAATGATAGAGTTGGGCTTAGAGGTTGAGGCCTTGGAGGAGCCCTTGTATGTAGGTTCTCCTTGGGAGAGTTAAAATGAGATAGGGATAATATGTCGTGGTTGCGAGTTAGAGATCTCGAGGATTCTACTCATAGTGGACCTGAGGGTCATGGACATGTGAGTTCTAGAGCGTCATGCCCAGGATGGGATTGGGCGACGACATAGGGTGCGTCATCGATTGTGAGCATAGGAGGGATTCACTTTACCGCGGGGCGGTACTCGTGTTGTATTTCGGGGAGACAAGCATGATATTTTCCCGAGGCGATTAATGCGAGTCTAGGTGTCGGGGACGATTGACGGGAGTTGGCTAGTGAGCTTACCTAGATGACAGAGTAAGACCGGACTTAGATCTACCTCGAGTAGTCTGCGAGTATGGGGATGTTTTTCTGAATGAGCCACAGGGATTGCCTCCGTGAAGTGTAGTAGACTTGATTGTCGGTTACACCCTAGTACTTCACCCATCTCTATGACTCCTCATAGGATGGCACTAGTTGAGTTACGGGAACTCAGAGTCCAGCTACAAGAGCTATTGGAGCCGAGGGTTGTTAGGCCCGACACTTCACCATGGGCGCTAGGTTATTCTGCGAAGAAGGATAAGACCCGCCATTTGTGCATTGATTGAACAATTGAACGAGGGGTTACGATCAAGAATCGGTACCCATTGCCAAGGATTGATGATTTGTTTGATCAGTGAGGAATGAGTCTCCAAGATAGACCTTTGCACTGGTTACCATCAGCTGAGGGTTAGGGAGACAGATATCCCTAAGATAGAGTTCAGGACGCATTATAGGCACTTTGAGTTTACGGTGATGCCCTTTGGATTGACCAATGCGCCAGCGACATTCATGGACCTCATGCATAGGGTATTCCAACCCTATCTAGATCAGTTTGTTGTAGTCTTGGTGGATGACATTTTAATCTACTCCAAGTCAGAGTGAGAGCATGAGTATCATTTGAGGATTGTGTTACAGTTGTTGAGAGACCATCAGTTGTACGCTAAGTTCATTAAGTACGAGTTTTGGCTTACTGAGGTGAGATTTTTGGGACACGTGGTGTCAGCATCAGGCGTGTCAGTGGACCCAGAGAAGGTTGAGGTCGTGATGAGTTGGGAGAGGTGAAGTCAGTCTTCGAGATCACGTGATTTCTTAGGATTGGTTGGAGTGCTACGGGAGATTCATTGAGGATTTCTCCTAATTAGCGGCTTTATGTGAGATTGACCGAAAAGTCGAGTTTGATTGGGATGACCAGTGCGAGAGGCATTCCGAGGAGTTGAAGGAGACTCCTTGGCTCCTATCTTGATAGTCGAGCGAGGGAATAAGGTACAGGTGTATTGTGATGCCTCGAAATTGACCAGGATGTGTGTTTTGATGTAGTCCGGGAGGGTAGTAGCTTATGGTTCCCATCAGTTGAACAATCATGAGTAGAATTACCCCACACGCGACATGGAGTTGGAGGTCGTAGTCTTCGCCTTGAAGATTTGACGCTACTACTTATATGGCGAGGAGTTCGAGGTGTACTCAGACCATAAAAGTCTGAAGTATATTTTCATGCAGTGGGACCTCAATATGAGGCAACGTAGATGGATGGAGTTCTTAGAGGATTATGAATTCACTTTGCATTACCACCCTGGTAAGGCAAATGTGGTGGAAACGATGCACTCGGTCAGAAGTCACGAGGAGCATTGGCACAAGTATAACTTCGGGAATGGCGGATGCTCGAGACCGTGGGGCCAGTTTGGGCTCTGATTACAATGAAGCGTGACTCGAGTGCGTTAGGGAGATCTGTGCTTCCACACGTCCTACGGTGAAGCCCAGTGATTGGAGTCGAGGGGCGGGGATGCGGGACTCAGTGTTCATCGGGGGCCGGGTACAGCGGTGCGGTGGCGAAATTTTGGGATCGTCCACGCGGATGGTAGTCTTCGGTATAGAGAGCGGGTAGTGGTTCCCAGGTTGAAGCCCGGTTGAAGGATATTCTCGGGAGTTCTTTGCTCTCGATTCGTCGTGCATCTAGGTGGCACGAAGATGTACGGGATCTTCATCGTCGATGACTCGAAATTTGAATGAAGAGAGACACGTGAGGACTTGTTGACGATGTCTCGTAATGGCGAACAAGTTAAGAGTGAACACTAGAAGCGTGGGCTACTTCGGCCCGATAGAATAATTTTGAGTGGAAGTGAGGGCAAAGTCCGCGATGGATTTTGTGACCCGACATCACGGTTCTTTGCGAGACATGATGTTGTATGGGTGATAGTGGACCGGATCACGAAGTCGACACATTTTCTAGCCGTGCGGATGACCTTCACATTTGAGAGATTCTGCCGGTTGTATATCCGAGAAATCATCTGCTACATGGAGTACTAGTATCCATAGTGTCGGATAGAGACTGGTTCTGACGCACTTTTGGAAAGAGTTTCAGGCTATGGGCTTCTATTGACCATGGTACAACTTTCCACCGCAGACGGATGGTCGATCAAAGAGGACCATACGGTGTTAGAAGGACATGCTACGAGCGTCGTCTGGATCATAAGTAGGCAGGAAGAGCACTTGCCCTTAGTGGAAATTCACCAATAACAACGATTATCGGCGTATACATATGGCACCATATGAGGCATTGTATGGGAGGCCATCTGCGATCCAGTTATGTTGGTGAGGTGGGAGGAAGCTCCATCAGCGGTCTTTGATCGATTAGGGCACCTCGGAGAAGGTAAGCTTGATACGGCAGCGTCTTCTCACGGCTCGAGCCGGCAGGAAGAGCTATCTTTACGATGTCGGCGTCGACCCTTAGAGAGTTTGAGGATTTGGAGATCCGCGCGTCTTCTTGAAGGTGATGCTGAGAGAGGTAATTAGGTTGATGGCGAGGGAAGCTATCGTCGAAGTTCATTGGGTATGCAAGATGCACTTGAGAGGTGAGCCTGCATACGGTTGGCTTTACCGCCTAGCTATCGGTGTCCACGGTATTCCACGTCTCCATGCTCCGGGTACTCTGAATCGGCTCATGTAGTGGATTGGGGAGAGATTGAGGTTGACACGGATGGGACCTTGGAGGAGGGACTAGTGTGCTTTATGGATAGCCGGGATCAGGTTTTGTGACGCAAGACCGTGAGGCTAGTAAGGGTGCTATGATAGCATTGTGGAGTGGAAGAGTCAACATGGGAGCACGAGGACACGATGCGGGCCACATATCCCTTCTTGTTTAGGGATGAAGGTACGTGGTTTAGTCGTTTAATACTTAAATGACTAGTTTACATGCATGGCATGGTGCACGTTGCATATGCATGTGATTCGTTGAGATTGTATAGAATTTCGGGACGAAATTCTTTTTAAGGAGGGGAGAATGTAAGACCCGAGAAAATTTCAATTTTCTGAAAAATGGCAAAATGGTAATTTCGGTTAAAATCTGAAATTTTTCTAGATCTCAAATGACAAAATGGACTTCACCGTTGGAATCATCTCACGAAATCTAGCTACCACGTCACATTTGTAATTAGGAACGGTCGAATTTCACGTTTCCCGAGCGCCGTGTGTGGTGCGATAAAGCGGCTGAAGTGAAAGACATATGTGTGACAAAGTTACCTACTACATGTACCCATGTGACACATGTTGCACGATTAGTGAGAGGATGAGATGAATGGCCTAAATTGTGCCAAGTGTCAAAAATCAAGACAAAAGGGACACATTGGGAATTATGGAAATGTTTAATGAGAATAAGACAAAAGCTAAATAGTCTTATTCTCCATTTTTGAAAGCAAAAAACGTGCGGCTTAGTAGCGATAGGTTGGTTTTTGAGTTTTAGAGAGAGAGATAGCTACTTCTCTATAGATTCCCGGCCCCGTTGAGCCGTCGATTCTCAGCGGGCAAGCGCAAAGTCGTCACATGCGGCGAGGGCTACACGTGGACACCGATTTGGTGGAGTTTCGACAACTCCAAGATGTAGGGATCTTTTCCTACTTGTGTTATTCTTTGGCTAAGAGCCATGTAAATGGTTGGGGATGTTCTGAGGCTTGAATTAGTCGTGTTTTCGGTCTCAAAAGCTTTGAACCAAGTGGAGAAAATCCCCATTGTTGTGGACGTGAACAGTGCCAACCCGAGGGTTTCACTGTTCATGTGAATAGTTACATGATTTTGGTGTGAATTTTTATGATTTTGAGTGATTCAAAATGAATTTCTTGTGCTTGTTAATTAGCCATATTGAGCTAATTTGGTGTTGTTGATGTAGTTAATAACATGATTTATGTGGATTAATTATGTTAGTATATACATGTTTTATATACTAGCATGAGTTTGTTGGGATTGGTATAATGCATTCCATATGCACTAGGGCACCTTGAAATATTAGGAGTGAGTGCATGACATGAAAGAAAACAAAAACGAAAACTTTTGTGAAAAGAATTTCGACGGAAGATTTTCCGGAGAATCGTGTTGAGAGATTGTCCAACAATTCACGTCGGAGGGGCCCATGAATTGTTTTAGAGGGTTATCCAATATATTTACCGACGGTAGTAAGTTTTCGAGAACAAAAAGCTTTTGTTTTGAAAAATGGATATTTTACTCGCATTTGGCTTAGGCATGTGTGAGGGAGTCAGTGAGGACTCGGGACATGGGATTGGGCATGTAGACATTCGAGTAGGTTCATGTAATTTCTTGGATGTGATTGTTTTCCATGACATGTGCACTTAGGTGGGGAGTAACCTACGTAGAAAATTATCCTCTTTGGTTTCTGACCACTGTCGAGGATAACTATTTCGACTCGGGGGTGTACGGAGGACAACGCTCACTAGAGGCCGCGTTTAGAAGAAAACCGGGTTGTGGCTTTAGTAGAGACTTTTTGTATAACATGTATTAAAACTCTAAATTTTTGATATATGTTTGGTAAGGAAGTAATTTAATTAACTCTTGAACTATTGTATATAATTGATGTATTTTGTAGGTATTAATCAGTTGATGGCCATTATTTTCGCATGTGGACCTGTGTGGTCATTGTAAATTGTTAGGACAGGTTTTGCCACCTTGGGTCGAGAGCTCCCATTACAAAAGGGAGACTACGCCCGATTTTCATGAGTGGTGTCGGGTTACCCGACATCCACGAGCATTCCGTGAGTTGACGGGTTGTCAACGGACACCCTGGTTTTGGGGCGTCACACCTTTATTTAGAACCGATGGAAGCATAGTCCCTGCTTATCATCATGTTTATATAAAACACAACAAAGAACCTTTAATACCTCAACAACAACCATAATGGGAAATGACCCGTCAAAATGATTTTCCCATGTATAGTAGATATAGAGATTTTCAGATTTTTGATTTTAGAAAAACCAGAAACAAAATTTTTTAATCTTATTAGAGAAAACCATACCATGTCTATTTGGAGAACCAAGCCTTTAGAAAAAAATTCTAACTGAATTTTTATAATCTGCAAGAAACAGAATTTATAAACCATTTTAAAGTGGGAATCACCATAAATATCTTCACGTCGTGATGATGCAAACTTCTAGGAGAACGTAGATGAAGAGAGCTATGCCAATCTGGAAAATGCAATGGAAGGATAACAATGACATCAAATCTTGAAACAATGTTCAACTTTGCAAAAACAGCCCTCAACAGCTTTATCAGAACCAGGCTTATCCTTATATCACAAGCAAACAAAAGAAGACATGCAACGTGTAAAGATTTTTTTTATAAACATCAACCTTTTCTTTATGCTAAAGGACACTTGTCCTTATAGCCAACTTTTTAGTCTTTTAGGTTTTGATAAGTTTAAATTTTTCTTTGTCCATTAGGACACTTGTACAAATCTAGAAAAATTGTCCATATGAGTCTCACACATGTCCATATCAGAATAGTATCATTTTGTTTTTTTCAGCCACATGGAATCTTGTAATAAGTTTTAGAGTATCCCAACTCTCTATAAATGAGTGGGAATAGATGTAAAATGTACATAGAGCTAGAGAGGAGAAGTGAGTACATAAAGTTGAGTGGAGGTGAGAGAAATAGTGGAGAAAGTAGTGGAGAGTTTGAAAATCAAACTTTGTACATATATTTGAAGAAATAAATGTAAGTATTTCTTTCATCTTTCTTTTGTTCTTATATTGTTCTTTGTGTTAATCTTATTTATTTAGGGGGGAAAGGGGGTAAAAATAAGCAAGGGAAATGAGATTTGATTTTAAAATTTTTCAATAATAATAGTTAACCTACATAGATCCTGTTGTCATCTTTCTTATACAAAAGGAAAATTTTAATGACTATTAATTTTTGAAACCCATGTTTTGAAAGAGTAATTTTAAAACTAGAGTCTTTAGTCTTAACCCATGACCGTTTACCCATTTTAGCCGTAGAAGGCGTTTTAGGGAGACTTAGTCTAGTCTTGGTAGGGGGTTTATCCTATGACACGAAGTGATGTTTTAAATTTTTTATTTTAAACCAGGGTTTTGAGGAGATATTGTGATATGGGTTTTGTTTTTATGCAGAAGCAAGGCCCCTTATCCTGTCTATCCTGAGCCACGGTTTTAAATCAGAATTTTAA
This sequence comes from Tetrastigma voinierianum, assembly GCA_016808115.1. Classification (NCBI taxonomy): domain Eukaryota; kingdom Viridiplantae; phylum Streptophyta; class Magnoliopsida; order Vitales; family Vitaceae; genus Tetrastigma; species Tetrastigma voinierianum. The sequence goes on along the minus strand of JAEQBH010006351.1, from coordinate 121,259 downwards.
GGCATCACATGCGTGTCATGAGATAAACCCCCATAGGCCAGGACTAAGTCTCTAAAAGCACTGCACGAGAATAAAGCGGGTAAGATCGGTTCGCAAGACTCTAGTTTAAAATTCCTCAAAACATGGGGACTCAAAAGTATTATCCTCTTTTGTATAAGAGAGATGACAACAGGATCCATGTAGGTTAACTATTATTATTGAAAATTTTTAAAATCAAATCTCCATTTCCCTTGCTTATCTTTTTCCCCTTTTTCCCCTTAAATAAATAAGATTAACACAAAGAACAATATAAGTGTGCTACTTACATATTTCTTCAGAGTATATAATACAAAGTTTGATTTATAATGTGACAGCCTATCGAGAGTCCCGTTGACAACCCCGTCAACTGCGGGGCTTTGTGGATATCGGGTGCCCCGATATCATGCTCACATGTCTCATATATTGAGACATCTTCCTATATAATTTTCTTACAAATAACCCATTTCTTATAAAAATTCACAAGAGTTTGATGTACAACTACTTTTTTTACATCCAAAATATATTAAAATTAGATTATTCTAATATATTTTATAAATTTCTTGTCAAGGCCACAACCTAGCCTTCTTTCGTACTCACGGCCTCGAAGGAGCGTCGTCTTCTTGTGTACCTGAAAGGGGGATCCCACGACGGGGTGAGCAATGCCCAGTAGTTGAATTTTCCTACATGGGTTACTCCCCACCTAAGTGCTCATGCAATGGCACACCAAAAATTCAAGTAAAACAAACAAGTCCCTACTCAAATGTCTACATGTTATGGATGAGAATGTGATACACCCATCCCCACATCTCGAGCCCTTACCTCCCTCACGCATGCTAAGCTTGATGTGAAAGCTTGTTGTTTTTCAAAGCAAAGTTTTCTTGAATAAGGTTTTTGTTCTTGAATAAGGTTTTTGTTTTCAAACCATATGGCCTCTCATGGCCTCCCATAGATAGCCATACCATACCCAATACTATAGCCTACAACATGCCATGCGATGGTCATGTCATATCCCAGCTATTCACCTTGACACAACCAAGCAACCTGTGCACTTGGTGTAAAACATAGATTTTCAGAACGGTTATGATAACCTAATGCCCTCCAAAGGTACATGGTTAGAATCTTGACTCAATTTTCTTTCCATATAGTCCAAGAACACATGAAACGGAGTTTGGACGAAGAAGTTATGATATACGAGTTGGAGGTCTTACATGGTGGCCGGCCCTACCCGGCCGACCCTCTGCATTTTGCCACTGGCAGCCACGCCCTTAGCTGGCTGGCTCGGTACCCTGCCTCCACGGGCTGGTGGAATCTAGACTCAATGGGCATTGTGAGAGTGAAACTATTCCGAAACGGGTTTGGGCCGAAGAAGTTACTTGACCTTCGAAGTTGGAGGTGCATAGGGAATAATCAAACCAGGCCGAGCTAGCTTTGACTTAGCCTAAGCCGGCACAGCGGCGACCTCTAGCAGCTTTCACTTGAAGGTGTTAGGTAAAGCGTCCATAACTTGGTACAAGGTCGAATTGAGAAATTGGCAACATCAAGTTCCGTGAGTGTATTCTAAGATATGAAGGACTCAGCGCTTGATGGCCTTTATTTCCACCCGAAACCGGTTCTAAAGTCCGATTAATGTGTCGCTACCACAGCCACGCGACTTCCGCAGTTTAAATACAACGGAAACATTCCCCACTTAGGGCAAGACAACCAACATCGTTATTCATTTAACTTCGAACATATAAAGAAATGGTACCTGAGGACAATTACTTAGTCAAATGGAGTCGATTTGTCCAAGCGACCGGAATCTCCACGCTGCGTCCCCCCAGTCTTGGGATTTGTTCCTGCGAAGCCACTCACAGGCCTCTGGCCGCTGCCATTTGAATGGCCCTAAGACAATAATTAAACCAAGTAGGAGAAAAACCCCTACCTCTCAGAGTTTGTCGAAACTCCCCAACTCCGATCTCTATTCGAAGCCCTTGTCTCGTGAGGATGAACTCTTTCCCTCTTGCCTTTGGCAGTAGATCACATCACTAGAAGCCTGAGAGAAGGTAGACCCCGAACAAGTTCTAAAAGTTAGGTTAATGTGTACTACCCTGATATGAAAAATGACTTCCATGGTTCAAAATACGACCAAACATTCCCCTTAGGGCAAGACAACTAACATCATTATTCATTTTAACTCTAACACATAAAAATGGCACACAAGGACAATTACTTAGTCCAAAAATCAGTCCCCAGACTGTCCAAAAACAGCCCCAGAATCTCCATCACATTGTCCCAAAGTCTTAGGACTGTTCACACGGCCACTCACAGCCTCACACAACCCATGCCATTTGAATGGCCCTTAGACAAGAATTAAACCAAGTAGGAGAAAAACCCCTACCTCTCGAAGTTTGTCGAAACTCCCCAACTCCAATCTTAATAAGAAGCCCTTGTCGTGAGGATGAACTCTTCCTCTCGCTTCTCTTGAAACAGTCGGTTCGATCACCTAGAAATCTAGAGAGAAGGTAGAGCCTCTCTCTCTACTTTCTCCCTCTTTTTTCTGTTCTTCTTTCCTCTCTTCTCCCCCCCCAGGCCCGATTGGGAGAAGATAGGAGTCAGAGTAATCCATCTCACTTACCACATGTCACACTTTTAGTGGCCCCTAGGATTACACCTTATCCTCTTATCCATCTATCATGGATTTCCCTCCAATGACATGATGCCACATGTCACCTATGGCCCACACATGATCTCATTGTTTGAATTATCTCACGCTTGACACGTGGTACACTGTGAGCCACTCATCACGTGCGAGTGTGCGAAACTCTTTCGATGCCTCAGCATTGAAATTCCGACTGTCTCGGAATTCAACGAAATTCGATGTGGTAGCTAGATTTCAAGATACAGTTCTAACGGTGACGTCCTTTTTGTCATCCAATACCTAGAAATTTTCCGAATTTTACCAAAATTTACCATTCTACTTCCTCGTAAATGCGGATAACCGGGGTTTACATTCCCTCCCCCTTACCCAAAATTTCGTCCGAAATTCCACACCTCACGCATCAAACCACATACATATGTAACCCTACACAACTCAATGCATTTTGTTGTGGCGATAGCCTCCTAGGTCACGATCATTGACAACTTTGTTGGGTCGTAACCTAATCCGTAATCGAGAATGACATTCAAATCCGATATGTCTACCACCCGAAGGTCCTCTATGAACTGACCTGTTCATCACCCCTTTTTCCTTTAGCGGTTCTACATGCCAACCACTCATACAACTCAATTTAATCTCCAAATTTAAACCATATTCATTTCCCATATACTATGTACCAAGTATATGCTTTATACAATGCATAGCAAAATTTTTATTTTTTTTTTTTGCACATGTCACGTCCAGTTTATATTTTCGAACCCCTAAGGTTATGTTTTCTAACCTTAGCATTCCACTTTTCCTACATACACTTTACCAAGTATATACTCTCCCTGCCCAATTCGTAACACACAATCACGCAGTCATAAACATGGAACACATATCAGAACATAACATGAAACACATAATGCATGCAGTGGTCTAAACCACAAATCATAAATTTCTAGGTAGTCACCTACCTAAACCCTAATGCCAAGCTGAATTGCTTGTACCAAACATCGAGTTCCAAGTAATTCACATACCTAAACTCCGATACCAAGTTGTGACGCTAGTATCAAATACTGAGCACTAGGCAATCATAAACCTAAGCCCTAACACCAAGCTATACTAAGCTGTGATGCTTGTACCAAACACTGAGTTCTAGGTAACTCGCATACCTTAGACTTGAAACCTAGCTGAGATGAGCTAGTATCAAGACCATACTTGTGGATACCCACACAGAGTTCCCTAATGTCGTTTACCTAAGCTCGATACCATCTTTATTGAAGGCAGTATCGGTTATCAAAATGTCAGGTAATCATAACCAGGCACTATACTACAACTCCATGTCCTAAGCCCATGCCTATCACGCTGCAGCTAATCGTATACCTTAGCTCACGATGCCATCTTTGATGCACAAACGGGGTGATTCACCATAGTCAACTGCGACAAGCTGCGTGTCTCATATCCTTGAGACCATTACATGAAATAAAATGGCCCGCGTTAGTATACATCCCATACTCATCAAAATATTATCAACTATATTACAATAGTTTCAAGAGTTAATTATACTCTTATACGACATGCATCGATCATAATGTTTCATACATGCTTTACAAAAATATAATCAAAGCCACATGTGTTTGATGTACAACTCTTATACACTTTTTTTACATGCTAAAATATATTAAAATTAGATTATTCCAATATATTTTATAAATTGCTTGTCAAGGCCATAACCCAGCCTTCTTCGTACTCACGGCCTCGAAGGAGCGTCGTCTTCTCGTGTACCTGAAAGGGGGATCCCACGACGGGGTGAGCAATGCCTAGTAGTTAAATTTTCCTACATGGGTTACTCCCCGGCCAAGTGGCTCATGCAATGGCACGCAAACATTGATAAAGCATCAGGATTCACTCTTTGAATGTCTCACGTGTTATGGATGAGAATGTGATTCTGAAATCCCATCTCGAGCCCATGCGGCTCCTTCACCCATGCCTAATCCAAGTGTGAAAACATGTTTTCAAGCAAAGGTTTTGTTCTTTAAAACACGTGCCAATTTCGATAAAATTCTGTTGGACAACCCTCTGAGGTGAATTATTTGGATAACTCTCCAAAACTGATCATAGGTCATCCTTCGAGATGAACTGTTGGACAACTCTCGAAATTCTTGGAAATTTTCCCATAGAAATTCATTTAATAATGCATGTTTCATGTCATACACTACATGCTAACGTTCTAGATTTTGATGCATATGAAATTCAATATGCCATTTACAATAATTCATATTAATATATCAGCATGCATATATATATATATATATATATATATATATATATATATATATATATATATATATATATATATATATATATATATATATATATATATATATATATATATATATTAACGAAATTCGCATTGTATATTTATTCATCCTGACGATATATATGGCCAAGTCATGATCTTGATTAGTGCCCAAAAGTGCTATTTGAACCCTATTTATTATAGGTTTTGAGTGCTTTGTGCTAATCATGCTAATTAACCGAATTTGCACATTAAGGTCCCTCTTATTTTGTGATGGCATTTTGTGGCAAATTTTGCAATTTTGCGAGCGAATTATGCCGAAATTGTTGGAGTCGATCAAGCTACCGAAGAATTCAAGTCAAACTCACCATTTGCAAATCAAAGATCGAAGGAAAGAAGAAGCGAGTGAAGAAAATTGGACCTGCGGAGTGCTTTTTGCCCGCGGCCAACGGCTGCATCCTAAACATTCCCTCATAACTTTGATTTTCCCCCTGCTTTCACGCCCCGATTTTTGCTACAACTTTTGGTTTCCATTTTACCCCTGTAATAACCTTCCGATTTTGGTTTTTTGCTTCCCTTACAGCGAGCATCTATATGATCTCCGGTTTACATGCAAATCAAAAGATAGACTTGAATTTTGGATATGCAGTAAGCGGGAGGTAGTTTCCTCGCAGCTTCCTTTTCCCTTTTTCTTTCCTTTTCTTTTCCATTTTCTCGGCTGCCAAACACTCCTCTGAGGATGACAACTCAGAGGTTGGCTAGGGTGTGGAGGTAACTCACGGTTCCCCTGTTTTTAACGCACGTATTTATGGTTGTTTGTGTTCCTGCTTCTCACCATAGGTTAAAATCTCTTAAGCATGCTCTCTTTAATGTGTATTTGGCAAGCTTTTTGGGTTCAGTGGATACTTTCACTGAATCCATTGAGGCTCCGATTAGTTGTCTCTGCTGGTGCTCGTGGAGTAGGGTTTTTTAGAGATGTTTTCCTTTGTTAGGACATTTATGCCATTTAAATGCTATGTTTCAAGGAAAATCATAGGGTTAGTTTTAAAAGTTAAATGAAGATCCGGTTCGGAAATTGGCTATAGGTCATCCTCCCCAACTCGAGGAAAAAATACCGAGGTTATGTGGTTACCTTGACCTAAACCGGTGGCCTAACACTTGAGGGTTCTATTTTACATTTTTTTCTTGTTTTAGTTTGATCGGTGAACACCCCAGAAACTTCACTGTTTGTACCAAACCTTAAAAATCCAAATTTAATTCACCAATTTTGCCCTTCTTTGTTGAGTCATTTGTCTGAAGAAAACCCATCCTGTGTTCGACCTAGACCACTATCTGCATTAGCTTGACTACGACGGTAGGAGGAGTATAGGATAATTTCTTGATTAGGATCACCTGCGTAGCCTGAATCAAATCTTGGATATCCGACAGGGTACCTCTTGCCCCATGCAAACATGAACCATTTTGTTTCCAATCATCCATACAACATCAAACAACCAGAAAACCTAGAAACTTTTAGTTTCTAGTTCAAACCCCAACCCACCACAGTCTTGGGCGTGGCAGAGCAGAATATAGAAACCCTCATCCTTCAATCCTAAGTTTTGGAGATTCAAAGCCCATATTGCCTCTCATGGCCTCCCATAGACAACCATACCATACCCAATAAAATAGGCTACAACATGCCATGCGATAGTCATGTCATATCCCGACTATTCACCTCGACACAACCATGCAACCTGCACACTTGGTGCAAAACATAGATTTTCAATAGAATTATGTTCACCTACTACCCACCACAGGTACATGGCTGGAATGTTGACTCAATGGGATTTCCATAGAGTCAAAGAACACACAAAACGGAGTTCGGACAAAGAAGTTATGACCTTATAAAGTTGGAGGTCTCACATGAGTAGCCAGCCCTACCCAGCCAGCCCTACCCATCTAGCCTACATGACTTGCCCTTGCCGGCTAGATCTAGTACCCACTGTACTCCACAAGAACATGGATGTAATCTTGACTCAATGAGCTTTCCATAGAGTCTAAGAAAACCCGAAACGGAGTTCATACGAATAAGTTATGACCTTCGAGTTAGAGGTCTGGAAATGAGTAGGTAGCCTGCAGCAAGCCTTGCCCTTTTGCACGGCCGACTTCTTTGCCATCTCAGCACTTGATACCCTCCATAGGTACATGGCTGGAATCTGGACTCAATGGGCTTTTCATAGAGTCCAAGAACAACCGAAACGGAGTTCGGATGAAGAAGTTATGACCGTCTCAGTTGGAGGTCACCGCGCTGATAAGCGTACGGCCGGCCTACCTAGTTGGCGACTCAAATCCCACTGCCACTCGAGTATATGAAACGGAATATGGACTCATGGGCTTTCCATAGAGTTCAAGAACACCGGCTTGGAGTTCGGGCGAAGAGATTATGACCCAGCCTTCCAAAGTTGGGAGGTCACACATGATCAGCGGCCTACGGCCCGGCCTTACAGGCCTGCCACGGCCGGCTGCCCTGCTCGGCCACCTCAGAGCACCGGCTGCCTCACGGGCACATGGATGGAATCTAATCAATGGGCTTTCCATAAAGTTCAAGAACACCCAAATGGGTTCGGACGAAGAAGTTATGACCTTCCAAAGTTGGAGGTCACATAGGGGTAGTCAAACCTGGCCGGCTGACCACTAGCATCTGACCTCTAGCAGCTGACCTCTAGCAGGCTTTCACTTCGACTGTTTGGGGTAAACTGACCATAACTTAGGCTACAGAGGTCTGAATTGAGAAATTTAAAATCCTAACATCAAGTTCACTTATGTGGCTACAATATACCTGAAGGCCTCACTACCAAATTTCCTTTATTTCCCACCCAAAAACCAGTTCTAAATTCCGGTTAATGTGTACTACCACAATATGGCAGCTTCCCATGATTCAAAATACAACCAAACATTCCCCTTAGGGTAAGACAACCAACACCGTTATTCATTTTAACTCTAACACATAAAAATGGCACACAAGGACAATTACTTAGTCCAAAAATCAATCCCCAGACGGTCAGAAAACAGCCCCGGAATCTCCAGCACACTGTCCCAAAGTCTTGGGACTGTCCACACGGCCACTCACGGCCTCACACAACCCATGTCATTTGAATGGCCCTTAGACAAGAATTAAACCAAGTAGGAGAAAAACCCCTACCTCTCGGAGTTTTTTGAAACTCCCTAACTCCGGTCTCTATGCGAAGCCCTTGTCGTGAGGATGAACTCTTCCTCTTGCTTCGCTTGAAACCGTCGGTCCGATCACCTAGAAATCTAGAGAGAAGGTAGAGCCTCTCTCTCTACTTTCTCCCTCTTTTTGTTCTTTCTTTCCTCTTTCATGCCGGCCCCAAGCGTGGTTGGAAGAAATGAGGTCGAAGTAGATGTCATCTCACTTTCCCACGTGTCAGCTTTAGTGGCCCCTAGGATTACACCTTATCCTCTTATCCATCTACCATGGATTTCCCTCCAATGACATGATGCCACATGTCACCTATGGCCCACACATGAGTTCATTGGTTTGACTTATCTCACGCTTGACACGTGGCACACTTTGATCCACTCATCACATGCCAAGTGTCCCATACTACTCTCGGTGCCTCAAAAAATGTGAAATTCCGACTGTCTTGGAATTTGATGAAATTCGACATGGTAGCAAGATTTCGCGATACGATTCCAACGGTGAAGTCTGTTTCATCATCCGAGACCTAAAAAATTCCGGATTTTGATCGAAATTTATCGTTCTGCCCTTCCTCAGAAATCTGGATCTTTCGGGGTTTCACATATAAACTCTCCACTACTTTCTCCACTATCTCTCTCACCTACTTCTTTCAGTTCCACTCAACTTTATGTACTCACTTCTCCTCTCTAGCTCTATGTATACTTTACATCTTCTCCCACTCATTTATAGAGAGTTGGGGGACTCTAAAACTTATTACAAGATGCCATGTGGCTAAACAAAAACAAAAGTAATCTTATTTGTGGTGCCCCCGTCTAGAGGTCATTGCATGATCTTTTTTTAATTTTTTTTTTACAGTGTCCATGAATAGTGTTAGTGAACAATGTCGATGAACAGTGACCCCAAGCCAGTGCCTTTGTGGCGGTCGAGTCGTGTGCCTGGTGCGGGCAGCACACTCGCCCGAATCGTGCCTGCTTGCGCTCAAGTAGTGCTCTCGTTGCTCGGCGGGGGCGCTCGATTGCGGCTCTGACCCGGCTCTCGCCGGTCGCGACGGCTTCAGTCACGACACCAAACAACAAGCTCTGTCTTGACAGAGAAAGCTCTATCGCGACAGGCTTTACTCCACCACTGTCGTTTACTCCAACTCTGTCACAACACGAGAATCGGAGTCGCAGCCTAACCCGGCCCGCGGTCGCGTGCACATGTCGTGACATTGAAATTGTGTCGCTGACGAGAAAAACTAGCCCCGCGCACCGTAGCTGTCGCGAACATCGGTTCATGTTTGCGGTAAACGGCCATGCTACGGCGGCCAGCCGCAGCCACGGTGGACCATGCCATGACATGAAATCCACCATCCCCTGTTGCGATAGAAAATCCTCTGCTCGCGGCGGAACCAATCGATCGGCTCAGCGGCTGATGGTGGCGCAGCGTTAGGCGTAGTCGTGCTTTCATGTTTGCCTTGTAGTGTGTGCACGCTTTTCCTGTCGCCCGCACAGGCGTGCCTACCATGCACGCCATGGCTTTCCGATCGCAACACCACATGCAATGTCACAACCCAGAATAGGAAATGGGCAGTAGCCCATCCAATTGGTCCCCTGCACCTTTTCCCTTTTTTTTTTTTGTTCCACCTATTGTAAAACCACATAAATTTTCCTTTCTCCTACAAAGGCTACCGAATCATGGAAAACTCACCAAAATGTATTTATTATACAAAAAGGAGTTTAATTTCAATTTGTCTTTATTTAGAAATTACAAAAAATACTGGGTCTTCTACCCAGAATTTACAAAATCTGAAATAAGGCCGTCTGGCCATTTCTTAGCCGCTATAAGGCTTAGGATGCGTCCCATCTAGGTGTACGCCGATAAATGAAATAGTTATTCCCACGACGGGGTGAGCAATGCCTAGTAGTTGAATTTTCCTACATGGGTTACTCCCCACCTAAGTGCTCATGCAATGGTAAACACACACATTCAAGTAAAATTATGCAATCATCCTACTTGAATGTCTACATGCCCCATCCCATGCCTCGAGTCCTCATTGACTCCCTCACACATGCAATGTGCCATGTATGAAACACAGTTTTCAAACAAAGATATTTGTGTAAGACCCAAGAAATTCCAATTTCTAGAAAAAGGGCAAAATCGTAATTTTGGTTACGAAATTGTAATTTTGGTTACGAAATTGTAATTTCGGTTAAAAATCCGTAATTTATTCTCTAGATCTTGGATGATGAAATGGATTGCACTGTTTGAATCGTCTCGCGAAATCCTGGCTAGTATGCATTTCGTGAATTCGAAAGCGGTCGGTCGACACGTTTTCGAGGCATCGCGGTTAGTCTTGAAGTAAACGGTTTCGATGTATTGAAAGTCACATATAACAAAATAACTCATGTGCCATAAGTGGCATGAGTAGAGAAATGATGAAAATGGACGGCCGAGATAGTGTCGAATGTCAAAACTGGGAAAAGAGGGACATAACGGGTATTAATGGAATTGTTTAAGTCATAAAAAGACAAAATAGCCAATAGGACTTGTCTTCTCCAATTAAAACAAGGCCAAAAAATGTGAAAAGCAGGGGAGGAGACAATAGCCATTTTTGTTTGGTTTTTAGTGAGAGAACGTCCACTTTCTCTCTAGAATCATGGAAAATCCGATCGTCGGCAGTCTTCAGGACAAGAAGGAGAGCGGCTCTACTCGGAGAAGGCTTCGCGTGGGTACCGGATTTAGGGAGTTTCCTTAAACTCCGAGAGGTAGGGGTTTCTCCCTACTTGGGTTTTATTCTTCGTTTAAGTGTATTTATAATGTTTGCGTTGAATGAGGCCGTGAGGGGCCTTTTGATCGGTCCCAAATCTTGGGACCGAATTGTTTGAAATTATTGAAACCCATTTGGGAACTCGGTGGCGGAAGTGAGGGCTTGACTACGGTACATTCGCATGCTTTCATAATGATAATTTGTTGAATAAATTGTGTTGGTTGGTATAAAAGTAGGAAATGGCAGAAATACGAGTTCCGCAAAAGTGAGCAGATAATTCTGATAACTTTGATAGAACGTGTCTAGGGTTTTCTTGTTCCCGAAGCGTGTTCACAAATAAATTTTGTGAAAATATGTGTTTGGTCGAGTGATTCAAGTGGATTGCTCGTGGAGCGATAGATGCTTAAGTGAACTAATTTTTGGTGTATGAAAATGTGAAAATTACATGACATGATTGTGTGATTGAAATTATGTGAATATATGCATGATTATATATTTGCATGTGTTATTGAACTGAAATGGAATTGGCATAATGCATTTCATATGCCTTTGGGGTGCTTCAGTAGGTGAGTGCATGACATGGAAAATTGAAGAAAAAGCGAAGACGTTTTTTGAAGGAATTTCACGGATGAATTCCAGAATAGGGTTGGGAGGCGGTCCACGCAGTCATTTGGGATGAGGACCGCTGGTATTTGGGAAGAAGGTTCTCCGACACATTCGCGCCTCGGAGGGTAGTCCCATATTTTTACCGATACTTAGGTAGTATAGTTTCGAAAACAGCAAAATTGTTTTGAAAAGAAAGATGTTTTCTCCTTACATGGCTTAGGCGAGGTGTGAGGGGAGTCGGTGAGGGCTGAGGGTATGAGTTGATCGTATAGACATTCAAGAGTAGGATCATATTGCTTGAATGTGTGTTTACTTTGGAGCATTGCATATGCACTTGGGTGGAGAAGTAGCCAGCCCAGGGTGATTCCACTGCGAGCATTAGCTCACCCTATCGAGGATGTATTTCACAGTGCAGGACGGCGAGTAGACCGGCATGTCATAGAAGTACATTTTTAGAAGAAAGTCGGATTGTGGCTTTGGTTTTGTGATGTATACATGTATTATAATTGTTTTAAATTTTAATATATGTGTGTATAAAAGAGAATTGATTAACTCTTTTGAAACTATTGGATATAGTTGTTGTATCATGAGGAGTATAGTTATTGGGTCCAGGTGGCCGTTTTACTCATGTATTTGGATTTTGATGTTGTTGGGACAGGAGTTTTTGAGCATTATGTTGTATTTGGGTAGAGCAAAGTGCAGAGGGACTCACGCCGATTTATGAAGTGGCGTCAGATTAACTGGGCATCACTTGTATTCCGCGGGTTGGCGGGTAGTCAAGCGGACCCCGGAGTTTGGGGGCGTCTGGTGTTTTCTTTGTGGACAACCCTCGAAATAATTAATTGGACATGCTCTAGATAATCTAGCATGGACAACCCTCGATCTGATTATTGGTCTTCCTCCGACATGAATTGTTGGACGATCTTCCGATTTAACTTAGTGAACATGCTCCGCTAAATAACTTTGTGGGCAACCCTCTGATACAAGTCTCTCCAAAAACCATGTCATGCACTTACACCTAGTGTTCTAAGGTGTCCCCGTGCATATGAAATGCAATATGCCATTTCACATCAACTCATGTTAATATATCATGCATGCAAATATTAACAAAATTTACGCGCAACCAACATGTCATTCATTCATAGCAATAACACCAAAAATAGCACACTTGTGCTAATCAACAATTTAGGCAATTCATCTCAAAGCGCGACAACCTGGCAATACGTAAAGTCATGTGACGATCAGACCCTCGATCCTGAAGCTGTCGAAGACCACTCTAAAGGATTTCATCACTTTCGGTCAATTTTTTGGTGAAGGAATGACTGGCCCAGGCCCTAGAACATCCCTAACCATTCGGATGGATCTTAGCCAAAGAATAAACCAAGTAGGAGAAAACCCCTACCTCCCGGAGTTGTCAAAACTCCACAATCTCGGTACCCACGCTTAGCCCTTGCAGTGGGGGTCAACTTTGCTCTTGCCTCGCCGGGATTTGACAGACCGATCATCGGAAAAATCTATAGAGAAGGTAGAGCTCCTCTCTCTAAAATCCTTCCTCTCTCTATTCTCTCTCTCTTTCTCCTCCTCCCAGCAGTTGGGCGGGAGAAGTAAGTCAGTGAGATGTCCTCTCACTTTCCACATGTCAAATTCTAAGTGGCTCTTAGGATTTCCCCTTATCACCTTATCAATTCCCTTTGGATTTCCCTCAAATCCTATGGTGCCATTTGTCTCCTATGGCCCACACTTGAGCTCATTGTTTGGCTCATCTCACACCTGACACGTGGCGCCTCATGGGCCACTCAACACATGCAAAGTGTCCCACATTACCCTCGTTGTCTCGAAAGACGTGAAATTTTGAAATTAAATTTGTCTTGGAATTGACCATTCGACGTGTGCTTAAAATTTTGTGAGACAATTTCAACAGTGAATTCTATTTTGTCATCCGAGATCTAGAAAAATTCCGAATTTCTGACCGAAATTTACCATTTTACCCTTTCTCGAAAATTTGGATATTTTTCCGAGGTTTCACACTATTCTTATATGGACATGTGTGAGACTCATATGGACAACTTTTTCTAGACACAAGTGTCCTAATGGACAAGAAAATTTAAACTTATCAAAACCTAAAGGCCAAAAAAGTTAGCTATAAGAATGAAGTGTCCTTTAGTAAAAAAGGTTGATGTTTATCAAAAATCCAAGGAAATTCAATCACATCAATCCATCATACAATATTAAGATTATCACAAAAATCCTAAAAAACACGATAAATAAGAGAATACACAATATCATGATAATACTTAGCAAATTTACTTTATTTTACTCAATAAAATTTGATATTCTAAGCCTCTAACATATTATGTAAAATAAAATAAAATTTTATGGAGTAAACACCCATTACTATAGGTCCACCATGCTTCCATGACTATTATCACTTAATTGTTTTTGACCGAGTAGTATCCGGGAAGACAGTGCCAGGCATCTATGCTAATCCCACTTCAGACCTACGACAGAACTCCATACCTTCACCGTGGGGACACCTTCAGATACTACTAGCATAGCCTAAATTCGTTTCCTACTTTTGGGCGTAGGCAATTAAATAATAATTTTTATAAATCAAGTGGAACTATAATAACAAGGTTTACTAAATAAAATATGCTTTATTTATAACATAATATTAAAAGGCTTAGAATAATATTCTTAGCCAATCATTACAGTAAAGAAACAAAGCTTACAAAAAGAAAAACACTTACAATCTTATAGAAAATTCTTCCTTATATTTTACATAGGGAGCATCCAAAGTCATATTGAGTAGATTAAACACAGAAGCTAAAACTAGCACACCATATTTATAATTAGACGGGACATGAAATCGAACTTAAAAATCATTGATTTTTACAACTTTCTTTTTAGATTATCACAGTTTTCTAAAAAACCGTAGGCTGAAATCATTTGAAGCTACTTTCCAAGCTTTGTCTAGTTTTCAAAACCATGGGTAGTTTTGAGAAAAATAGAGAGCATAAGCTATCAACTACATCTTCATCGATCACTTTATTCCTTTATGTTTTTATCCATTTGCGTGTCAGAATCTTTGATGGTTGTCGCTTTCAGATAATCTTTTTTCTACATAATGGAGAGCCTAGGGAGAAGAGCAGAGTTCCCCATTCTCAACCATGTTGATCTTCTTTAACAAAAATCTTCTTGCTAAGTTAGGAGTAGTCCTACAATCGACCGAGATCATGATAGAGGCCATCTTGTCTAGTTTGCTATAACTTCTGAAGGGCTTTTTTAAAGCATTTTCCATTTGTCCTTTAACGACAATCAATCCCAAACCTCTTCGATAATGATCATTTTCTTCATTGGTTAAAATCTTCTCGAAGATTTGAAATCATACTTTTCATGAACCTTTCTCATTTGATAAAATGCCATACTAGATAGTTTAACTATAGACAAAATCGGGCTAGCATTGAAGAAATCTAGTGCTATTGTATCATTAATTTTTATCATGGGATTATTCCCAAAATTATCTTTTACACCTTTAATCCATCCAAGTAATCTTTCGATTTCTGGAAAATTGGGAGAAGTCATGTATATGGTAGCTATACTACGAAAATCATACTAGTCTCGTATTTCCACAGGATTTGCTCCTTGCTAGAAAGTCTTTGGGTATATTTCGTATTTACTTGGGCAATCATTTCTTTAGTATCGGTTAAAACGAATAATCTTTCCATGGTTTCACCATGTAATTTCATGATTTCTCTATCTGGAGATATCGGAATTTTCTCATTTAGTTTAGATATGCACGTGGTCTTAGAAATCTTTTGTTGATGCTTTAGTTTTTCTAGAAGAAGCATCATTTTTCGAATCTTCATGAAGACTAGTATTTGAGAAATCAAGTTCATCATTTTTTAAATAAGATGTTAAAACCATTTCAAAAGCTGTATAATTTTTAACAAGTCTTTCCAAGTCAACAACAAAGCTTTTAACGTTAGCTTTGATTTTTTCAGTCTCGATAATAGGCAAAATTAGTCGACAAATCTATTAAAAGAATGATTTGGTCAAAAATCTTTGACATTTTAGAGAGGCTTTCAACCATTTCATCAATCTTTGGCTTTTTGATTGCCTGATCCATATCTTGTTAAGAAGTCTGCAATAATGTTTTTGTTAGAGAGAATTATTTCAATATAAAAAATATACTTTGAACAATAAGTTTGTCATCTAATCAATCTTTTATATTCAGGTTTTGAAGGTAAATTATTTTCTAATAAAAAGCTTTTACACAGTATCATTCTTGTGAAATTTTTAGGTAGTACTTCTTTAATCCTTTAACAATTGCACAAAACTCTTTTCATTAATATGATATTTTTTTCTTATGTAGGAGTAAATGCACGAAGTATAACGACGAATTCTTCACAATTGTGGATGTTCTTTTTAGAAGCTGGCACTAAATTTTCGAAGTGGAGTTTCAGGATCAAATCGTTGTCTAAAGGAAGCTTTAGTTTTGGCAAACTAACATTGTGATTTTATAAATCTTATATGTTCCTCATGTTCCTTAATAAACTCAAATATTTGTTTTTTACTAGTTAATTTTCTTAATGGTTTTCTAAGGTCAACAAGATTCTTTATATATCCTTTTGCATAATTAAGTATTACTAAGAATCTTTGTAACTGTTTTATACATTAATTTTTTACGCAAAGTGTAATTTTCAAGAATATGACTTTGAGAAGTTCTATTCCTTCGGAATCATAAGCCTAAAAAATTCAATTTTTGATTCTCCTATTATTGACTTTTTCTTCGAAAGTCCAATCCCGTGATCAATACATAAATCTACAAAAATATTTAAACGTTCAAGATGTTGTTTTTCATTTTCTGAAGATATCAACATATCATCAACATAGACATGAATAAAATCATATCCTTTAAATATTATCCATTTTTTGCTGAAAGATTTGAGGTGCATTTTTTAATCCAAAAGGTAAAACATTCCATTCATAATGCCCTTATGGGGTGTGAAATCCCGAGAAAATCTAATTTTTTGAAAAATGGCAAAATGGTAATTTCGGTCAAAATCCGAAATTTTTCTAGATCTTGGATGACGAAACGGACTTCACCGTTGGGATCGTCTCATGAAATCTAGCTACCACGTTGAATTTCGTCGAATTTCGAGACAATCGAAATTTCACGTTTTTCGAGACACCGGGTGTCGGGTGCCATATGACGGCTTGTGAGAGACATATGATGTGACAAAAGTCACCTACTACATGTACCCATGTGACACATGTTACATGATTAGTGAGAGGATAGAGATAGATGGCTTATATTAAGCCATGTGTCAAAAAGCCTTTAAAATCAAACTAAAGGACAAAGATGGAATTAAGTGAAAGAATAAATAAATAAAGACGAAAGGCTAAATATGCCAGGTGGCATTTCTTTGGAAGCGGGCGGGTGAGAGGGAGAACGTTTAGAGAGAAGAAAGTGCCTTCTCTTTAGTTCCGACTTTAGGCCGTCGGTTCTCGTCGAGACTTGAGAAATGTGTGACACCCCAGGCAGGTCAGTTGACAACCCAGATCAACCGTGAATGATAGGTGGATGTCGGGTAACTTGGAACACCACACTCATAAAAAATCGGGCGAGTCTCCTATGTATGGGGAGCTCTACCCAGTACAAACACCTCCTAACAATTACAATACCTGAGTCCACATGCGAGTAAAATAATGGCCACTTGGGCCACATCCAAATACTCACAAAACCATCAACTATATATAATAATTCAGAGTTAATAAATTACTCTTTATACAAACATATTAAAATTATAACATTCTAATACCATGTTCACAACAACATCAAAACGCAACCAGACTTTCTTCTAAGCGGGTCTCTGGCGGAGTCACTTGAGCTTCACTATCGCTCCTGTGCACGAAATAGTGATCCCTACGACAAGGTGAGCAAAGCCAGAGTAGAATAATTTTCTACATGGGTTACTCCCACTAAGTGCACATTCATGGCAAACAATCACATCAAGCAATTACATGAACCTACTCGAATGTCTATATGACCCGATCAGTGTCAGTCCTCAGGCTCCTGACACTTATGAATGCGATAAAATATCGATTTAACAACAAAAGCTTTGTTCTGGCTTTCACTGCAGGGATTTCGGTAAATGGACTACCTCCCGAGCGAATTAGCTGGATAACTCTCAGAAGCTTGATCATGGTCCTCATCCAAAAGTGGAGCGTCCTCGAGTGATTGTAAGAAGAAGAATCTTCCATCGAAATTCCTTGTTTTCATTTTTTGTTGTTTCATTTCATCAGCTCCTAATATTCTGGCTATACTAGTGTTATATGGAATGCATTATCTGTTATGCTAATACAATTCACATGCATATATTAACATAATTTATCAACGATCATGTTATTCAATTTTTCACATCAATAACGCAAATTAGCTCACGATGGGCTAGTAGAAAACACAAGTAATTCATTTTGAATAACCGACATCATAAAAATCACACCAAATTCATGTTACTATTCATGAATAGTGAAGAGCACTTGAGGTAACTGTAGCTGACCCACGTAAATAAATTTCTCCACTTTCGGTTCAGCTTTTGAGGCAGAATTTATAGTAAAACAAGCCTTAGAACATTCTAACCATTTGAATCTTAGCCAAAAGAATGTGCAAGTGGAAATATCCCTACCTCTTGGAGTTGTCAAGAAGCTCACTTAGAATCGGTGCCCGCAGTAGCCCTACTCGCCGCGTGCGACAACTTTACTTCTTGCTCTGTCGAAACAGGAATGATTAGATTAGCGAAAATCTAAGAGAAAGTGACTTTCTCTCTCTCTCTAGAAAAATGAAAAACTAAGCTATTGCATCCGTCTCCTCTCCTGCACATTTTGGCTTTCAATTAAATGGAGAAGATGATCACTATTCCTCTTTTGTCCTTATTCTCGTGACTTTTTCATTTAATACCATCCCGTATCACGAGTCTTGGATTTTTGACACTTTCTCATATGCTAAACCCATCCATTTCCATCATCTCACCTCATGCAACATGTGTCACATGAGTACATGTTATACGCGTGACTTTGTTACATCACATGTCATTTACGACATCAGATGCACAGTGCTCGGCGATGAAGTGTTCGATTTGTCTCGGGTGTGAAGTCGGCGTGGTAGGTAGATTTATACGTCACGTTAACGATGGAATCCACCATCATCGAGATCTATAAAAATTTCGAATTTTTACTGAAATGACCATTTTGCCCTTTTTCCGAAAATTGGAATTTTCTCGGGTCTTACAAGTAAAGTTGATATAGACTACAAGGGCTATGCCTGGACACCGATTTTGTGAAGTTTCAACAACTCCAAGAGGTAGGGGTCTTCTCCTACTTGCTTTATTCTTTGGGAAACCATGTGAATGGATAGAGAGATGTTTTGAATGGCGGGTGTGTTTCGGTTCTGCGATTGGGTTTGAGTGAGAAAAATCCCTGAGTAGTAATTAGTGAATAGTCTTTGAACCCTAGGGTTTTTAGCATTTCCACGTGATTTGTGTGTGATTTTTGTGTTGCTTGGGTGATTCAAAATGAATTGCTTGAATTGTTTATTAGCCCATGTGAGCTAATTTTGGTGTTATTGCTGTGAATTGAATAACATGATCTTGTGAGTTAATTTTTATTAACATATGCATGTAAAATATATTAGCATGAATTGTTTGGAAATGGTATAATGCATTCCATATGCACCGGGGCATCCTAGAATAATAGGTGTGAGTGCATGACATGAAAGAAAATGAAAAAGGAAAATGTTTGTGAAAGGAATTTCAATAGAAGATTTTCCGGAGAATTGGGTTGGGAGATTGTCCAACAATTCACGTTGGAGGATCCCATGGTGTTTGGACGGAGTTATCCAACAAATTCGCCTGGAGGGTTGTTGATAGATTTTACCTAAGTCGGTAGTAAGTTTTGAAACCTTTTGTTTTTGGCGTAGTTTCTCACGAGCAGGCATGTGTGAGAGTGGAGTGGTGAGGCATGAGGATTGGGCTTATGTAGACATTCAAGTAGGATCAAGAAATATGCTTAGTGTGTTTGGTTGCCGATACATGTGCATGGGTGATAACCCATGTAGGAGATTATCACTGCATTGCTCGCCACGGTGAGGGATCGTGACCCTGGGTACCGAGAGTGTTGGGGAGAGAGGCGAAACCATTAAGGGCGCTTTTGGCTCAGAACATGTGAAAACTGATTTCATTTTTGTAAAACATGTATGAATTGTTACAATTGAAACATGTTATATTAAGAGTGATGTATTAACTCTTGAATTATGGTAATATAGTTGATGTATTTTTAGTGAGTATGGATGTATGGGCCAATGTGGCCATTTTACTCATCAGTGTGGGTCTCATGATATGAGACACTGTGAGTGTCTACGAGTTGACAGATGTGGCAGGGACTGCAAGGTTTGGGGCTTCACGACTTGGTATCGGGCATAGGTTTATAAATACCTAGAGCTTAATGGCCGGATATAAAAGTATAAAGAAGCAGTAATCAATAAGTTGGGTTTAAGACCTGGGAGAGCTTGATGGGGCACGAAGCTAAGATCATGTATTCTTTATGCATTTTGATGAATTAAATGTGATGTGTGATTATGAGTTGTATGAATTGTGTGATTTGTATGCTTGGTGAGTGGAATAAGAAAATGTGGAACATTAAGGTCGAGAAAATATAACCCCTAAGTTGAGATTTAAGGTTATGTTGAGGAATTTTGGGCATAATGGTTCATAATTTAATGAAATTTTTTTTCTAGATAGTAGCTCCAGTTTTGGACATGAACAGATTGGGTTTTATGGAATTCACAGAAAATTATTTCGGTTTTTGCACAAGAAAAAGAGTTTTGTAATTAAACTCTTGGTGAATTGGGTAAACAACGGTGTTCCATTTAGGAGTACTTGAGAGAGGCCTCTTGGAAGAGTTAGAAAAAAAAAGTCACGAGTGGAGCTGGAATGGAGGCTCTGCCCATTTTCTAAGGTCCGGATTCACGATCACGGCAAGTTGTAATTGTGAGCAAGAGACGCTGGGCATGACCGGTACGACCACGACCAGTAGGGGGCTCGGCAACGAGTGTGATACGACCTGGATACGACCAAGAAGGCCTGTACGGCTGGCTGCGTGAGGCGGCCGGCGGCCAGCGCGGCGTGGCGCCTGCCGTTAGGGTGTGTCTTGATGTCATTTGTATCATGACGGGAGGAGGCGCAGTTTGCGACCGCGACACGCCCGAGGGGTTGCGATCTGGCAGCACGGCTAAACGCGGCGCCCAGCGCTGCGACGGCGCGAAACGCTGCAGCTGCGACCTTGGCGGCCCGCGTGTCCCGATGTAGTGCGTCGACGGGAGTTGTGTTGCCCGGTACAGCTTTGTATCTTGGCCGAGGTGGCGGTGGCGGCGCCCACGGTCGCGCGACTACGGCAGTCGCGCCTTTGACCGCGGCGGAGGAACCGCGACCGCAGCGCCACGTGCGCCATGACATTGCGCCAATGGCGGCGTGCTTTCGCGGCTGGCGCGATGCGCGCGGCGCATCTGGCGCGGAACCTGGAATCGCTGGGTGTGCGCACGTACGTCGACCCGGTGGACTGATGCATTGTTTTGGTACCGCTGTTTGGATCACTGTTCATGGACACTGTTCATGAACACTGTTCACGGGGTTTTAAAAATAAAAAATAAAAATAAATAAAATAAAATATTTTGTTATTAATACGATTTAATAGATGGAATTCTTGTCTTACGTGCATTGACATTGTGCATGCCCCGATATGTAAATGAGGTATACGGTGTGTTTACACCTTGAGACAATTCGTGCGAGCAACTTTGCCGGTGACATGTGTAGATGGCTAGTCGCGGGAGAGGACGTGGGAGTCTGGTGACTAGTCGGGCACCATAGGCTTTTGACTAGTAGCCCTTGCTAAAGTGGGAGATTGCGGCTCTTTGTAGACCCTGAAACTAGTGCGGCCGGGTAGCGAGAGGTCAGAAGTAACCTCCCCAAGAGGTTTAGAGGCCTGGAAATGTTCACGAGGGGAGGAATAAGATGGTGGCGAATGGTGGTTTATGCGAGGGGAGAAGGTATTGGAGGCTATGGGAATTACATAGATACGACCAAGATCGAGACTAGCTGCATTCAGGCTAGAGCGAGGCCCAGTGTGGTGGAAGTAAGGCGATGACCTCTAGGGACACAAAGGCGATGACATGGGTAGAGTTCTAGGGCTGTTCATGGCGAGTATTTTCTAGCCCAGCTACGAGACATGCGAAGGCTCGGGAGGAGTTCTAGAAGTGAAAGCGGGGGGCCATATTTGTGATTAAGTATGTGGATAGGTTCACAGAGTTAGCTCACTTTGCTGACGATTATGTAGCCACAGACCTGGCTAACGTCATGAGGTTCGAGATAATTTGAGATTAATAAAGAATTCGGAGCGAGGATGTAGGACTTCGCGCCCACCTGAGACATGGACTGGTTGGATTGCCATGACCATAGAGGAGAGATAGAGAAGGATGCGGCACTGGGATGCGGTGTTAGTGGCAGAGGAAGGAGGTAGTCTTCTTCGGTTCGGAAGAAGGCGGAAGGCTACTGCTTACTTAAGGATTTCAGGAGCAGTAGAGGTTATCTAGGCCAAAGGTAAGATAGGAGCATTTATTTGGTCGGGTGGGACGGATTATATGTTATTTATCGGCGGCCTGGACATATGAGGCAGGTTGCCCCCAGGCAGGATCCCAGGATTTTGCCTGCACCGTTTGCGATCGGTTAAGGCACATGGGGCAGGGAAAGTCTGATTCATTCCTCCACACCCTAGTATGGGTCAGAGGAACAAGTTTCAATCGCAGGGTGCTATATAAGCACCTCCGGCAGCACAGATGGGCTAGAGGGGTCAGAGTGTGGGTCGAGGTCAGGCATAGAGATCATAGGTTAGAACCCCGGTTACGAGGCATGTCACATGTCGTTATGCCGGAAGGCTAAACATGCGAGATCAAGCTTGGACATGTAGGGTACATTTATACATGTTGTTTTACGATGCATCATGTTCATTAATGCCATCTTGTGTGATAGGTTTATGACTTAGAGGTTGAGCCTTTTGGAGAAGCCATGTGTGATGTTCTTCCACAGAACCTAGAGTGAGAGTTGACACATTGGGTGATTGTGGAATTAGGGTCTCAGAAGTTTACTGCGTGGTGGACCCCGGGGATCGCATCCCGGGTTGGGTGTGGGTGCACGGTATGGTCATTCACAACTCTTGGTGAGTGGGAGTTGAGTTTGTCTTTGGGACTATGTCCAATGAAGACTCATAGTTCAAATCAGGAAATGAAAAGTAATTAATGTGTGTTGGGCGAAGCAAGAAGGGGGTCATTAGTCCCCTCGGGTGAAAAGCCTGGAATGTGGGTGTAAGAGACCATTAGGAGATATCAGAATTTACATTAATGAGGGTAAGAGACGTCGAATATCCAGTATGTGTGGTGTAAGATAATGGAATATCTAAATTTATGTGTTGGTGTAAGAGGCCGCGGAGAATATCACAAATTTCTGTATGGGTGTAAGAGACCGTAGAGATGTCGAAAGTTTTGTTGCGAACCTACCACAGGTCATGGATTATCACGTAGACTTAAATTTGAGTGATAGAGAAGTCGGGATTTGACTCGGGTTAGTTACCATTGGAAGGTACGTGGTTTTGGTGGGTAGGCAGAATTTGGTATATGGATGTCATTCATGACACGGTTGGCAGGCCCATTGGATTAATCGGTGATTGTGACCTTAAGGAAGGTCGTAGTTTGCACACCTGGCGAGGGGATTGTGTAGGGTTACATATGCATGTGGTTGGATGCGTATGTGTGTGGGATTGTGAGGAAATTCTGCCTGCAAGGGGGAGAATGTGAAACCTCGAGAAAATATAATTTTCTGAAAAATGGCAAAATGGTAATTTTGGTCAAAATTCGGAATTTTTCTAGATCTCGGATGACATAACGGACTTCAGTTGGAATGCGTCATGCGATCCCTAATTTCCATTCGAATTTTGTGAATTCGAGGCAGGTCGAATTTCCCGCGTTTTTGAGAGCCTTAGGGTGTGCAGTGGGTATGACGGCTGTGAGAGACATGTGATGTGACAAAAGTCACCTAATACATGTACCCATGTGACACATGTTACATGATTAGTGAGAGGATAGAGATAAATGGCTTAGATTAAGCCTTTTGTCAAAAAGTCTTTAAAATCAAACTAAAGGACAAGGATGAAATTAATTGGAAAGAATAAATAAATAAGACAAAATGGCTTCATCTTCTCCATTGGGTTGCTGGAAATGGGCAGTGAGGGGGAGAACCCGTTTTAGAGAGAGAAAGTGCAACTTCTCTTTAGATTCACAACTTTCGGGCGTCGGTTCTCGTCTCGGGGAACTAAATGAGTTGATCTCGCTCGTGGACAGATTTTGTGGGTTTTGACAACTCAAGGGAATTTAGAGGTCTTCTCCTACTTGCTTTGATTCTTTGGCTAAGAGCCATGTGAATGGATAGGGATGATACGGTCGAATTGACGCGCCATTTCGATTCCCGAGCAATTGGGATTGAGTGAAATCCTAATTATTGGCAATGAGCGATCAGGGACCTTTGGGGGTTTTTACTGTTCACGTGATTTGTGTGTGTGATTTTTGTGTTGCTTGGGTGATTCAAAATGAATTGCTTGAATTGTTTATTAGCCCATGTGGGTTAATTTTGGTGTTATTGCTATGAATTGAATAACATGATCTTGTGAGTTAATTTTTGTTAACATATGCATGTAAAATATATTAGCATGAATTGTTTGGAAATGGTATAATGCATTCCGTATGCGAGGGCAACCTAGAATAATAGGTGTACGCCCGACATGAAAGAAAATGAAAAAGGAAAATGTTTGTGAAAGGAATTTCAATGGAATATTTTCCAGAGAATTGGGTTGGGAGATTGTCCAACAATTCACGTCGAAGGATCCCATGAATTGTTTCGGAGAGTTATCCAACAAATTCGTCTCGGAGGGTTGTCCAATAGATTTTACCTAAATTCGGTAGTAAGTTTTCGAGAACAAAAACCTTTTGTTTTGAAAACTGTATTTTCTCACATTTGGCTTAGGCATGTGTGAGGGAGTCGGTGAGGACTCAAGGCAGAGTTAGGCGTGTAGACATTCAAGTAAGATCATGTGTTGAGTGTGTGTTTGGTTGCCGATACACATGTGCACTTAGGTGGGGAGTAACTCATGTAGGAGATTATCACTACTAGGCATTGCTCACCCTGTCGATGGATCATTATTTCAGGTACGAAGTGTTCGGGAAAGGCGAGCGCTCATTAGAGGCCGCTTTTTGAGAGAAAGAATAGATATGTGGCTTTGATTTCATTTGTAAGCTTATGTATGAATTATTACAATTGAAACATGTTATGATAAGAGTGATGTATTAACTCTTGAGGCCCATGGTAATATAGTTGATGTATTTTTAGTGAGTATGAATGTATGGAGCGATGTAGGTACGTGAGAGCACCGAGAAAATCCAATTTTCTCAAAGGGCACAAATAAATTTTGGTAAAAATCCAAAAATTTTTCTAGATCTCGGATGATGAAACGGATTTCACCGTTTGAATCGTCTCGCGAAATCTAGCTAACACGTCGAATTTCGTCGAATCAGAACCGGTCGAAAATTGCATTTGAGGAAACGGCGTCGTGTATGTTTACTTGCTAAATTTGAGTGGCACCGCAGGGTGCCACGTGTCAAGCTCCGAGTTCAGTCAGCCCGGGCTCAGGTGGGACCCACGTTGACACATGGCATGATGCCATTGGATAGAAAGAATCAAACTAATGGGAGAAAAGGGCATAATTGTAATTTTGGTTTAATGGAAAAAGACAAAAAAAAAAAAAAAAAAAGAAGATAAATGATTCATCTCTCCTACATTTGGAGAGACCAAAACATGCAGCAAGCAGAAATGGGTTTGCAGAGATAGGTTTTTGATTTTTTTTTAGAGAGTGCTCTTTCTCTATGGAGTTTACAGGAGATCAGGCCGTCAGTTCTTGAGCGAAGAAGGCTGTTCTACGGAGAGGACAACGCGTGGACGCTCTCGGTTTGAGGTTTGGGCAAACTCCGTGAGGTAGGGGTTTCATCTTACTTGTTTTATTCTTGGTTTAAGTGCTTTGTTGATGTTTAAGTGCTTTGTTGATGTTTGTGCGATCCGTACTTGGAGTTTAGGGGTTGTTTTGGGTGTTGTGTGATTTATTAAACTCCTTGTGTTTTGGTGAGTAGGAGCCCGAAATGGCCAAGGTGGTTTGAAAAGTGGAAGCTAGGAGTTGGACGTGTGGGCGGCCCACGGACAGCCCACTTGCTCTATTTTTGAGACTGTTAAAAATAGTCTCGGGTTTGTGTGAATTGGACAAAATCGTCCATATGTTGTGTGCTTGAATTATTTGAAATGAATGGCTTGAGTATGTGTGGAAATAGATAGGTTAAGACGCGATTTTAATGTGTTAACACGATGACATATGGAATAAAATTGTGTTGTAAACCGACGGAGATGATATTGTAGCAGAATTGCTCAGTAAGTTAATTTGGGAGTTGGTTGATCAAAGAAATTAATAGGTTAATGCTTGATGTGTTTTAACATGGGGTCACAATTATATGAAGTAATTGTGTGTGTGTAAACCAAATGGAAATGAGATTGTGATTTGCTTTCCAGTGAGCTAAATTGGGTGATGGTTGATAATGTTGAATTACATGTGTGTAATTTTAATTGATTGAGAATAGCCATATTGACATATTGTATAAATGGTTTGAAAATGGCATAATGCATTTTCATATGTGAGTAACCTAAGAAGTAGGTGTGAGTGCATGACATGATTTTGTAAAAGCGGACATGGTGCGAAAGGAATTTTACGGGATGATATTCGGAGGAATTGGGTTGGGGAGATGGGCAGCCAGTCATTTCGGATGAGGACCGTGACTTGCTGGCTCGGGAGGCTACATGAAGCCAATTAGCCTCGGAGGGTAGTCCCCATATTTCTGCAGGATTCGGTAGTATATTTTCTCAGGAACGATAAGTTTGTTTTGAAAATGATATTATTTTCTCATACATGGCTTAAAGCGAGTTTAGTGAGTCGGTGGACTCGTGACATGGGGTGATCATGTAGACCAGTAGGTCATGTATTTACTTGAGTGTGTGTTTAGAATGAAGCATTGCATATGCATAGGTGGAGTAACCCATTTAGGGTGATTCCACTCTGCGGGCGATAGCTCACCTGTCGAGGAATTTATTTTTTAAATTACGGGCGCTGAGAAGACGACTCGTTTTGGCGATTTTGAAGAAGCGGTTTGTGGAGTTTGATGGTTGTTGGATATAACATGTATTATTAAATTGTAGATTTTAATATATGTTTGTATAAATATGTCAACTATTGAATTGTGGGAGATAATTGGAGAATAGTTGTGATATTTGTTTTTATGAGTATTGAACATGGTAGCGAGGCATTTTACTCGAGGTATGAGTCTCGCGATACGAGACATATAAAATTTCCGCAGGTTGACGGGTAGTCAACGGACACCCTGGGTTTGGGGCGTCACAGCTTGGTATCAGAGCTAAGGTAAACGATTACCTTGGGAGCTCAGTAGGTGTAGTTATAAGTTTAGTCCACGATACCGACTACGGCAGTGACTAAGGTGGCAGATTTACAGCCCAGACTCGGTGGGTGTAGTTATAGTTTGAGTCACGACCTGAAACTGCGGCTTGGTATCGAGTTAAGGTAAGCGATTACCTTGGGAATGTTTCGGTGGGTGTATCAATAGTTGAGTCTACGATACCGGCTACGAGTTTATTATCGAGCTTAGGTATCTCTTGCTACCTAGGGCTTGAGATTTGGGCTTAGGCCGTAGTCTTTGAAGTGTAAGAACTGCTCGCCAGCTAGGTGTGGTTCGATGTTAAGTTTAGGTATGGGGATTACCTAGGAAATACGGGGCAAAACTAGGACAACGCATCCATGTGTTTGGTGTGTTTTATTATTGACCAGTTTGATAATTTTATTTATTAATGAGAAAATATGCATAGTATAATGAGATTATGTGTTGTGATTGTTTATTGTGTAGTGATTAGCACATAGGAAGGAACTTTATGATGTGTTAGGAAATTTTGAAGTTTTACGGTGTGTAAAAAAAAAAGCTGGAACAGAGGAGAAATAAAATAAATTTGGAATAAATATTTGGTTTAATGGATAATAAACTAAAATTTTAATAAATTTTGGGTTGAACACTAGGTTTAGTGTTGGATCAGAGGTTTGGGGAGATTTTTTTACAGACAAGATGTCCAAATTTAAATGAAAAAAAAAATAAAGTGAAAATAAATTTTATAAGTTTATTTTGGTGTCTTGAAATGAGAAAAAAATTGGATATAAATTTTTTTTTTTTTTTGAGTGTTTTCAGTCCGAGTAACAAGATGGAAAAAAAAAAAAATATATATATATATATATATATATATATGAATTATTGTGTGTGTGTGTGTGTGTGTGTGTTTTTGGGTGACTTTCAGCAGCAAAAAAAATGAGATGAAGAAAATAATTTTATAAGATTTTACAAGTTGTAAAATTGAAGAAAATTGAATAAAAAAAAATTTCTCAAATTTAGTATTAGGAAATGAGAAACGTTATGTATTTTTATGTCTTCCGATGTTTGGAAGAAATGAAAAAAGAGATATTAATAGATTTGGAGCTCTTGCCCAATTATATTAATGGTCAGTCTCTTTGGCAGATTGTATTGCAATAGGAAAATTGCATTACAACCTTGGGGTGTAGTTAGCTTGGTTTTGTATTGCAAGAGAAGGTTTTGAGTGGTAGAAATTGTATTGTGACCTAGTCTTGTAGGCAATGAATTGTATTGCAAGAGAAGGGCTTGAATGGTTAGTGAAATTGTATTGCAGCTTTGGTGTAGTTAGCTGGAAAATTGTATTGCAATATGAGGTGTATTACAAATTGGGCTAGAAGTACAATTTAGGTGTGCAAGAGTGTGCGATTAATTTGATGTATTCTTGATACAGCTGCGATTATGTAGAAGCACTCTGAAAGAAAGCCGAATTAGAAATGGCCAAATCCATTTCTAATTCCGTAGCTATTTCCAAATAGCGACGGAATTAGAAACGGAAATATTTCATTTCAAAAAGACCCCTTTCTAAATTTTAGAAACGGAATTTGAGTGTGCGTTTCTAATTTTTCTGACAGGAAAAAATTACGTTTCTAAACATAAGCGATGGAATAAGCTCTATTTCGTTTCTCAATGTGCAAAATAGAAAGGAAATTTTGTTTCTAATCCGATACTAAAATAGCGACGGAATAGAAACGCTATTTCCGTTTCTAAATTTCCAAAATATATTCCGTCTCTAACCCGATACTAAAATAGCAACGGATAGGTTTTGCGACAAAATTGGAAACGGAATTTTCCGTTTCTATATTAGCAACAGAAATACTTTCGTTTCTAAATAGAGACGGATGTTCCGTTTCAATTTTACGACATTAGAAAAGCGAGCTAGAAACGAGAATGTTTCGTTTCTAAAATAAAAATTGTTGTTAAATACAAATTATGTACAAAATGAAAATAATTACATTTCTATTTTATTGGAATTTGGCTTGGAATTGGCGAATTTTCATCGCTATTTAGAAAACATCCATTTCAATACTAACAATTTTCTTAATTTTAATATTTATTAAAAGTGTTTTACTTTAAATGGTGCAAATATTTTATTAATTACGTTTTTGGACGAAAATTTTCATTTAAATAAGTTTAAATACACTTCCATCTTAATATTTTCATATTACATATATAGAGAATTCAATAACATACAACAAACTTTAACCATCTATATTATATAGATTACATACATAAAGTGCAATATTACACAACAAAAGTGTAACACAACAAAGTTTATATGACAATGTTTAATAAAATAAAAATCTATCACTCAAAGTCGGTGCTTGAGGTAGTAGATGCGGATGGATCTTTATTTGAAAAGTTGATAAATAGATGAAGTCTAAACTAACACACATAATTTACTCCCATACAGCTAAAACATATTTACATTTCATCCTCTCTTTTAGGTCTTTCTTCTTCTAATTTTTCATCTCTTGATTTGTTTTTGCATCTCTTCATTCTTATATTTGCATCTCTTCATTTTTCTATATGAAAAGGGGATTCCCTTCACCTTATAGGATGAACACATACATACTTCATCAACAATGCTAGAGAATACCCAAATCACCACATATTAGCTGAGAGAAGACTCGAGTAGAGAGAGGAAATGCGTCTACTACAGAAAGGAGCTACATAATCAAACGAGTGTGTAAAGAAGACTTACAAAAAAATCATTATTAGACATTCATAACCCATAATATTCCATCATAATGCTATCTCATTTCTTCAAATATGGAAAAATTAAATCAAGAAAAACCTATCCATTAATAGCCAGAAAATAAAGAAGAGCACCTACAGGCCCAAAAATAAAGATGACAATTGAAGAAATGGAAACAGAGCAGTAAAACATGGCAGCTAGCACCAAAAAGCAGCATTTAAATTTTGTTTTCATCAAAACAAAATCTTCAAACTTAAAACCCAAAGCAAATGTTTTAAATACGAACTTAAAGTTGAGCTCAAATGACTAACATCGACTTTGAAACCTCAGCTATTAAAATAAGGCTTCAAATTAAGAAAGAAAGAAGCTGAGTATAGCCTTCCCCTATCGGAAAAACTTCAAAAACACAGTCCCAAAATAAAACCTTGTAATTCAACGACTCAATATGTATTACAAACCCCCTTAACAAAGAACAACAACATAAGAGCAGCAAAAGAACAATCCTTAATGACATTTAATTTTCTCTCGGCCTCTATTTTCACCCTCTAAAGAATTGAAAAACCAAATCATAAAGAGAGAGAGCAGAGAAAGTTAGTTCCTCGAGTAAGTACTAAACATTGGAGCTTAACAGGATGGAACAATGCTCAAGCGGAAATGTATTTCACCTCGGGTTTAGATCCCTAGTGCACCACACCTGAAGGTAGCAAAATGAGACAACATTGAGGATACGGATCATGACGGCCTTTGCATCTTCTTGATATGACACCCACCCTGCGAAGTAAAGATCACTCGATTATCAGCACCCTAACAGCAAGATCACTCGATTATAAGGCACCTAACCAACTTTTCCCTTTTCAATTTTAGCACTCTTCTTGTCCATCAGCTGCATCAAAATCTAAAAAGCATCACAGTTCTTGTATCTTATTATAGCTAACACCAAATTGGATGTATATTGCATCCAAAAAGCTAAAGATTCATAGACAGTAGTATCTCATTATAGCTAATTCACGAAATACCTTGGATGTGTGATATAAAAAACACCTTTAAAATATTCTATCCAGCTCTCTTCACATAACAGAAAAATGTGAAGCAATTTATTGAATCCCATTATTAGAAAGGAAGCAACATGACACACTCAAGCCATCAGGAATCATAATGAACAACAAAGGGTATGATTAAGATTTAAAAGTAGTACTAAGTTTTGAGAGGCAAAAGATGTCTTTAAGCTTGGATAAATAATAATTGATGGCAACAATTAACAAAAAATGGTTTTAGAAACTAAACTTCATAAAGCCAAGCTCAAGCGACTAAAGGGAGGCTGGCAGTCACAATTGTGCTAATTCTATTGACGTAGGAATTATGAAATTGTCCCAGCATTGTATCTTGTGGAAATCCACAGGTCATCCTCTTCAGGGAGCGGTCTTACTTGTTGATCAATGAGGAGCTATTCCCCACTAAAGTATGATTTAAAAGAAAGATTGGCCTTAAATATTGTGTTGTTTGGTGAGCAGTTACAGTTGGATTAAATGTTTAAACTAGAAAAGGCAAATTCTTGGGATTTTTAGGGTTCCACTCAACCGATCGGAGTAGAATCCACCTCTTATTTCCTCTCGCTGCGTGGTGCTTGATGGAGAGGATTTATCTTTAAATGCTCTTTGGAAAATAAAGATGATCAGTAATACTAAACACACTTGTTCCAATTAAAAGCGAACCCTCGACATTCATGATCAAGCACAGCGTGTACCGAGATATCGCTGTTAACCGTTTACAGCCGAGAATATGCATAACTAAGGATTTGCAAACTTTTACGCAGTGGTTTAATATTACGATCCGATGAGAGATCAAAGAAAGAGGAATTGAGGGACTTTTACCTTGATCGGGGTGAGTTCCCATTAGGATCCCGGCTTGATGAGGGGTTTAGGCTAATAAAATTTATGAACAGATTAAGGATTGAAACAATTAATCATAAAGCAATTACCTTGAAGAAATGGGAATTGGCGCGTAAGGCGAGAATGAAAGGAGATATGGAATCTTGCAGGATTTAAGCGAATAAATATTTATGAGAAAGATTTTCAAACTAATGGAGATCGAGCTTACAAAAGGAATGGAAATCTGTCCAGGATCTACAGTACCACTCGAAAAGTGGAAGAAACTCTTATTCTATCAGAACTAAACCATGAAGTGAAAAGCTTTTAAAACTGAGGCGAGGCGGGCGGAGAGAGAGAGAGAGAGAGAGAGAGAGAGAGAGAGAGAGAGACGGGCCGCGAGGGCGACCTGTGCGTCTCACTCGCTTTTATAGCCCCCTCGATGTGATTTCCCATTTGGTTTGTTGACGAGAGTGCCCTCGCGTACGGATTGAATTCTTGGACAATTCCCGCAAGTTCCATGCAGTTGTACCGGTAGAACTTTTAAGTTCTGGGTGAAACCATACGTGATTTCCGGCCAAGTTGTACGGTAGAACTTTAAGTTCTACGGGTGGGAGTTCATACTGTTGATTTTCCGGCAAGTTATGCCGGTAGGAGCAGTTCTACAGTAGAAGATAATCCTTGGCTTTCCTTGCTTCTTTGGAGTTCCGAGACTTCGTCAGTGCTCACCCACATCCACATTGCTTCACATATTAGCTTCCACGGGCTTACATCCTTGTGCACTTACGGTGCAAACTGAAAGACACACCTGAAGTACGAAAACCTGAGGAAAGAAATTAAAGTGATACCTGTTCTTGTATGCAATGTGGGTAAATTGTGATTTAAATGTGCTAGATTCTATTATGGTATCACTGAATGTGTATTCATCACACTGACCTGCATCTTGTAGTCACCTGCAAGATTGGAATCGGAACTACCCACTAGGTATGAATTTCAGCAGTAGCCGTGCGTGCAAAATCACGAATAACGAGTTATGGAATAGGACATTTTTCCCACTTTAGTATACACTAGCATGACTCGATTAGACCCGACCACATTCTTACGATGAACATTATAGCGGCTAACACAAGTGGTTATTCGAGATAAAATTATGGATTTAAGAAATGTAAAGGTGGCTGAGTGGCTGTAATGATCGAAATAAGGTAAACAATCATATAACATAGAACATGTAACCATCATGCATAATGTCGAAAGAACGGCAAACATAAGTCGAATCAAAGGGTGGGACTGTAATGACAGGTGGGCTAAATGAAAGAAAGGTAAAAGATCAAAATGGTGTTGGCATAACATGGCTAAAGGTCACACTACCGATTACTTGACCGCCCTAGTGCAGCCCCACCTGACTATGCGGCATCGTCCTCATCCTCGTCGAGAAGAGGGAATGCGTCCTCGTCCCTTCGATCGTCTAATTCTTAGTTCTCCCTCTAAATCTGGAGATGTAGCATCCGTAAATCGCTGGCTCTCCCTGAAGATGTGGCTCTCAAGTCACAGAGACGTCGATCAAGCTATGCAAAAAACTGGGCGCAAACCACCACCCGCAATGCGCCGCTCCATCCTCTTTAAAGGCGTGTGCTCGATGGTCTTGGAGCTGTGGATGAAATGGTCCTTGGAGGAGAATCTTGAAGGCAGAAATTTTGTGAATCTGATGAATCTTGCTCGGCTCTTGGCCTCAGTCTTATTCGTGATCTGCTCCAGTCTAGGTATCACCCTCTTTCTTTAATGATTCCACCTCATCTACGCTTCTTCTCTGTACTAGTCACAAATTGGAGGAAAGCGGAATATGCCGGCTTGTGAGGCTATTGTAAGAACTCCCTCATTGCGCACCATGACTAGTGCATAGTCAATCGACTTCAGTCATAACCCTCGTACAACAAGCGAATACGTTCTTAGGCGGGAGACTTTTCAAACCAACCGGCCAAGTCGATTGTGAATCGTCTTGTTCATCGGGGCGTATTCGGCTTTAGCTTTCGGGAACGAATTCTTTTCATAAATCACTCGTAGTGCGAGGGCGGTGCACATAGCCTCGGTGGCGGGCATCAATCGATGTCGCTGCGAGTGGATATGGTGGTCCAGGGCGCGTCGGGCGAATGTAGTCGCAGGCATGTCTTTATCGAGTCAGGGTGACCTGTTTGCTTTCCCATCACTTTGGGGAGGTTTTCAATGCAGTCGAGCTTTGCTGATTTTCCTTGAGTTGAGGTGTGGGAACTCCCCGAATCTTGAAGGTGGTATCCATGATCGAGTGCAAGTGCATATTTTATTCTGGATAATTACCTACGATGGGATGAGAATATAAGAATGTTTCCAAATTAACGCCCTACCGCGTGACCCACATTTGCCGTGATCCACGGAACTACCGTGCTTTCCTTCGAGTCTTATTGAAACATAGCCTCTTATTTCTTCATCAACAACGTCGATAATTCCTCACTTTAAATGCGACTTGTTTTCCTTTTCTTTTTCACTTTGGTTGAGAAGCATCGGAGCTTTCTCTTTCCCCTTGGTCGGTCCATAGAGCTGGATGCCTTCCCTTTCTGAGTGTTAGTGCGATGCCATGGAAGTAGCAATGATAGCTGCGACGGGCAGAGCCCGAAATAAATCATCATGTCCAAAACCTGCCTCGAGACGCTGGGCATGGCCACGATGCACATCGGATCTGATCTCTTGCCCGGCTATGGATAGCATAACCTCGACCGATAATCGCAGAACAATATCGACCAAATCGACCAAAAGATCAATGTGTGTATTTGAGAAGATCAATAATGCTAGTGGAGAGTTGTAGGGCTTACCACGTTGAACGGCGTAGGTAACAATCACAGGCGGAAGCGGAAATACTGGCGAGCAGTGAGCTTCGGAATGCTTGTAAGAGGAACACACATTTGGGAGCTGACTTGTGGAGATAATGAAAACCCGTATAGCGAATGAAGAGGCAGCTCGTTTTTGGGTTAAAAAACCCTCTCACCTTCTAATTTCCATTTGGTTATGCCAAATTAGAACTTTAGTTCCCCTACTAGGTAGAACTATATTTACTGTTTTTAGGCGGTTGTGGTAGAACTTTAAGTTATCTTGGTGGAACTTTATAACCAGCTTGATTTTCTCTTTTTTTTTCTTTTTTTTGAATATAAATATATATTTTTCACTTTGGGACAGTGAACCACTATACATCTTGACTGTTCAGCGCCTTTCATCGGAGTTCTGCACATATTTCACTTTTCTCTTGTTCAAATTCCTGGTATTGCGTTATTAGACTTAATCTTGTAATTCATTCTTAGGATGAACTCTTCATGAGAACCACTTCTTTCATTTCCATAAATCTCAGTTCTAAGGTTCGAATAAACTTGACAACAATGCTCAAAATGGGTGCAAGGGATGAGACACTAAATCACGGGTATGCAAAGAAATAATGGCTACTCCCAATCATTTTCACTTATACGAGGGTGTTAAAGTAAAGGCTATGATGCATGAAATTAACATGACCCTGACTAAATTGATGCACAATTGGAAACAATAACGAGCAAGATCGGAGAAATTTTGGCCATAAGTGCAGTACGATGGGTAGTAAGGTAGGTAGGATGCAAGGAGGGAACAGTTCACAGAGGAAGAACCTGAGAGGCTTGTTGTGTGTGACCTGAATGTACATGTGATAAGATGATGTGGAGAGTGTATGAGATCAAGCGGGTATGTACAATGCAGGTAAAACATAATACTCAAAAGAAGAAAATTTTGAAAAATTTGACCCACTGAACATATAACGAGCTGCGCCAGTTACGTTCAGCTTGATTTGCCCCCGCAACGAAACAAGCATTGTCCGCAATACGCGAACTAAGTGTACCCAGCACAAGGAGTGGAGGAATCACGAAACAAGAGCCACAGTGATTTTTATTTTCCTATGTTATTAAAAAGAAAATGAAATAAAAACAAATGAAGTAAAAACAATAAAAATAGAAGCACAAAAATAAAAGCAAACTATGTACAACAATTGAGAATGATGTTACTTGGAAGGAGAGTTTTGGTAGGCGGGTGCACCCGAGAGTCCACGATCTGCTCGTGAGGAGAGAAATGCTCAAGGAATGGTTTGAGGCGTTGTGAATTTACCTTGAAGTTCCATTGCCAGTTTTCTAATTTCCATAGCGATGAAAGGGCGGTCAGGCTTCGGGAAATAGTCTGAGAAGCGGGGCGTACGGCGATGCACTACGATTGGGTTCAAAAAGTTTTCACGGCAATAGATTTTGTCATGGAATAACTGAAGCGCTCTTGTAAATTTGGAGCTTTCATACGATTCCCTCCGCCAGTTCTTGAGTTCATTTAAATTACTTGATAACCCGGCCTTACAGCAGGTTAGATCGAATTAAAAGTTCGAATATTGATGCTTGGTGTTCCATCTCTAGGCAAATGGCAAAACCTTGCCATAAACCTTTATAGGAGACATACCGAAGCAGTTTAAAGGCGAGTCACGGTATGCCCAGAGCATCGGAAAGACGGAGTGACGATCTTTTCGATTGGAACGCCGAATCTTTTTCTAAATGTGTTTTATCTCCACAGTAGCTAGCTCGAGCGACCATTGGTGCGTGGGTGGTAAGTAGTGGATACTTTTATGGGTGACTCCATATTTCTTTATGATTTTGAAAGATCGATTGCAAAGAAGTGGAGTCCGCCCCATCACTAATAATTGCGGCGTTCCAAAGCAGAAAAAATATGTTCCTTTATAAATTTCAAAACAACCTTATGGTCATTGGTTCTCGTTGGAATTGCCTCGACCCATAGATACGTAGTCAGCGGATAATAAAATGTGAGATAGCCTTGTGAAGGGGAAAAGGCCCCATGAAGTCAATACCCCAACAGTCAAAAATTTCAATGATTAGAATTGGGGTAAGAGGCATCATGTTTCGTTTTGTGACCCCTCCTAATTGCTGGCATTGAGCACAAGTTTTGCAGAAATCAAAACAATCTTTAAATAGAGTGGGCCCGATAATACCCGACACGCGAGAATCTTGTCCCGGCCAGTTTTTGGCAGGAGAAATGTCCTCCGAACCCAGTGGCAGAAGTTAAAATCCTCACACACTCATCATTAGGTACACATCTCCTGTTATTTGATGCAGACCCGGAGTATTTAAATAGATATGGATCATCAAAATAGTATTTCTTAATATGCAATGAAAATTTCTTTTACATTGAGAAGTCCATTATTTGGAATACGGCGATTACTAGGTAATTCACTATGTCGACGCCTGCATGTGTAATGAACAAGAGCAAGAGTTGTTCATCGGGAAAGCTATCACTATGGGCCTTCACCATGGGAGTTGGATTACGGAACCTAATCGAGATAAGAAATTGGTCGACAACCATATTCTCTAATACTACTTTATCTTTATTGGTGAGTTAGTTGCTTGGCCGGTGAATCCACTGAACCTGTAACTGTGGTTTCGTATCTCTTGGGAAATGATGCCCAGGCTGCGCAGTGCATGAGATGATTCGCAGGGAGCCAAGCAATATGTGACCCTAAAATTTTACTAAGAAGCCCGAGACAAGCGGCTAAGAAACTCTTTTTAAGTAGTTTGTGTAGTAGTTGGCTTTGAGGCCGAGTCTAGTGTCGCCTTCTTGGCATAGTAAAATGACAAAAGCCTTTTTGTCTCCCTACACGTCACTGGCTCAGGCCTATGGCGCCAATCATAAGCATCTTGCATGATCTCAAATGGGAGGTCCCGATTAGGAAGACCGCATGATTGAGTAAGTGACCTGACTCATTTAGAGCTTGGCACGAGTGTCTGAGTTTGTGACCATGAAGGACATCTTTAGCGACCAGTACATAAGGGCCGGACTCTGCTGCTTTCTAAAATCTTTATAAACCTTCTATAAAGAAACCGTGGCCCGAGGGAATGACCTTGTGTCTCCTAACACCATAGGGAGTAGGGGGGAGGGGTTGGGAAATTAAGTTCAACTTTTTGGCTTTATCCAACTTCGATTCCGTCTTTTTGATACAATGTGGCTTTAAAACAAGTTCCTTGTGTTACCATGAAGTGACATTTCCTCCCAGATTTAACACAAGATTTTTCTCTTACGACACCTCTCCCAAAAACCTTACGTAAATTTTTCTAAAGCTTGACTCTCGAGCAAGTCCGCAAGTAGAAATCATCCATGAAAATCTCGATATGAGTTTTCTATCATGTCAGCTGAAATTAGCATCCATGCATCGTTAAGAGAAAGTTAAGTGCATTACTGCAAGTCAAGGAAACATCTTTCCCTAAAGGGCGAAAAGGTACGGGCAAAGTGAATGTAGTTTTTTTTTTTTCTTGATCTTCAAAAGCTATCTCAATTTGATTGTACCACGAGTACCCATCAAAACAATAAAATTCATGCCACTACTTGACTCTCATAACATTTGATCAACAAAGCGGGAAGGAAGGGAAAATGGGGTCTTTCCTAGTACCGCATTAAAGTTTCCTATAATCCTATGCACCCTCCAATCACGAGGGTGACACGGGGTAGGGAATGAGCTCATTATTTTTCATTGGCAGCTACTATGGCTCCGGACTTCTTAAGGAGTACTTGTGTTAAGGTAAGCACCCTTGCTATAGCAATAGGGTAGATAACCCCCACTACATCAAAAAGTTTTAAAACTTCCTTTTTCACCACTTCTTTTCATTATTAAGGTTCAATCGTCTCACGTGATTTACCTAGAGGAGTTTGACATCCCACTCTTCTAAAGTGAATTCTAATAGTAATTATAGTTAAAGAATTTAATTCCCTTAATATCTGTGATTGTCGAAACCCAAAGCCGATCTTGTGGGTTTTCAATATTTCAAAAGTTGAGTTTCTTGAGTCCGCGTCCTATTAGGAAGATATGATTCTTTGGGAAAAGTCAATCCTTATACCTAAGAATGCATATTTAAAGATGTGTTGAGTAGGGTTTTAGCTCTCAGGAAGCTTAGATGAAAGCCACTCCCTCAGAAGGCGATGTCTTGTCCTCATTTGAATTGGCAATGGTTCAAAATTTAGGTGCCCACCATTAACTTCAATATATCATTATGCTCAATTATAGAGTGTAGAAACGCCTACGAGCTCAATGTGAGTCTTCCTGCAAGTCCCGACTCGGGGTAGACGAGGCACGAGCTTAAGAGGATCGTCCATGTGAGACAGTATCCAGGTATTTTTGTACCACAGGAATCAACCATGTTAATTTCACCAATATCTTCTTCATCCCCAGATTTCACTTTGAGGTACATTGAAAATATTCGATTAACGAGTCATGTTCCCCGAATGAAAGTGTCATTAGGCCTCCCACAATGTATAATGGCATTAGCGGTTTTCGAGAATGGTCGAGCCCGAAAGTGCGGGGGCCCCGGGTTCCTTGGTTCACCACGAGGCTGAGTGTCAAGCACACCACAAAATCGGCCAAGGGAAGTAAAATTTGTCCGCGGACCAGCCACATCCTTCACTATCCCTACAGGAATTTTCACGCTCGGTCCATTAGTTGAAGGGTGATATTGGTTGGCTCTAATTCTCCCAACCACACAAGTCCGCATTATCTTGGAATAAAATGACAAATTAACACTTTAAGTCGAACAAAGCATGCCCCGACTTTGAATTTCCTACTACTATAGAAATAGTAGGACTACACAGGTCTTTGTATTTTGGGGGCAAGTTGTTCCAAATTAGGGACGTGGATTGTTCAGTCATGAATGCCTCCTTGTTGACACCTAGTTTCCTTTTTACCGTGCACAAATCCTTCAGAAATTTAGCATATGATGGGATTTGCTTAATGGCATCTAACAAGGGAATATTCAGTTTGACTTGTTTGAACAGCTCATAAATCTCCGAATGGTTAGTCATTTTCTTTGGTGCTCTCAGTCTATGAGGGTATGGGGCGGAGGGATATGGGTTGGACTTGTCTTCCTCGATTGATCATCTTTGCCATACGTATTAGGGACATGAGGTGTGTCTGATTTTTCATCCTCTCTAGCTAATTCACTGAGACTCTTGTGGTGATGATTCCTTGGTTGGAATAGTTTTGTCGATTACCTTACCACTTCGAAGGGTGGTGGCTTGACCTTACGATCTTTCAGTACCCTCCTTTGGAACCTAAACTTCCCATGGCTGTTTGACCTTGTGGGTTTTGGATGGGTTGTGATGGAAGTTTCCCTTTCTCTTGTTGAAGGTTACCTATAGACGAAGTCAACTTGGTTATGCGGGATCTCACATCATTGAGCAGTTAAAAGTTGATTACGTGTTCGTGAATTTGTTGGGTTTGTATGGCTTGTGTAACTATATCTTCGGACTTCTCTTATGTGGAGGTTGTAAGAATTTGTAAGTTTTGATTCCCTTGGTTCGGTGGATGATGACCTTGATTAGAGTTTCCTAGAAATCCCTTAGGGGCCTTGGTCACGAAATGGAGGAATGGAATTTGGAAAACCTTGGTTTGGATAGTGAGGGCCTTGGTTGTTTGGAA
Organism: Tetrastigma voinierianum; assembly: GCA_016808115.1. Classification (NCBI taxonomy): domain Eukaryota; kingdom Viridiplantae; phylum Streptophyta; class Magnoliopsida; order Vitales; family Vitaceae; genus Tetrastigma; species Tetrastigma voinierianum. The sequence goes on along the minus strand of JAEQBH010006351.1, from coordinate 81,047 downwards.
GGTTATGTAGTCTCCTCATTTCTCGACTAAAATTAGGATGCTTGCCCGCGGGGATTGTAAGTTTCAGAGTATAGGGGTGAAAGGTTTCCTTTGGTAGTTAAGGGCGTTGGCTTGTTCGAATTTGAATGGCTCCCTTAACTTGAGGAAGATTTGGAGGTTAATGGTGATGTGTAGGGTCATTGCATATAATGCATGGCTCCTCTACTCTAGGTCCATTTGGTGCGGGGGTAATTGAGGCACCTTAGTTACCTCGTTCACCTTTTCATCTCTATTGCCTCTAATTTCCTTGTTAAATTTGCAATTTTTGGCTTCTGACTCATCCATTCTCTTAGGTGGTGGATTCGCCACCGGTGGATGTGCTATGCGCTTTAGCGAGTGTCTAAAGGGTGTTAGTCTCCCAGGATTCAGGGCATTCTGCGCTATAATTGTCAAAGGTGAATTGCCTCCCTAGCACTCTTTTCATAAAAATTCTCTGCACACATCATTTGGATGTCTTTGTTTATTACTTAGAGATAATCCTTGATGAAAGTATGCCTGAATTTGTCGACATCTGACCCGCGATGGGGATAGCATGGAGGAGATCCTTATATCTTTCCCACACATTTGCGAAGGGGTTCACTGGCTTTCGGAAAAGTTACGAGATTGCTCGCATGAGGGCATTGAGGAATACGCGTCTTGAGGAGGGAAAAACTTATTGAGGAATTCGTTCCGCATGTTTTCCCATGTCAAGATTGAATTAAGGTCGCAGAGGGAATGGAGACAGATTTTGTATACTCCTTGAAGCAAAGGAAATAAAACCAAACGTGATTATATGGAGAGGGTGAGCCAGGTGGAGAGGAATGCACTTGCCGAGACATCCTCCCGAAATCCCTCATAAATGAGTAAGGGTTCTCGGATTCGAGACCCCTTGTTATCTGGTGAAAGGTAGGATCATTCAGCTTCATCGAATTAGTTGGCCTCATCGGGAGGCGAATACAAGAGTGGTTGTGGTCCTTCTGGGTTGGTAGAATTTCTCGAAGGGTTCTTTCTACATTGGGCAAGGAGGCGGGGGAACTCTATCTTGATTTTCAGCTGAGGTTACCATTTCCTCCCCTCTCATTGGTGTTATTGGAAGTGTAGCGTGTCCCATGTTGTGGAAATATGAGTCCTTGTTGATTCTCGGGATTATCCATTTGAGGTAAAATGTTATCTTGAGACACTTGACTTGTGTGGATTTTCGAGTTTCTAAGGGGATACAATTACGACTGGTCGGTGTTTCTTGTTGCGACCCTGGCCAGCATGCACTACAGCAACTTCGATCCAGAAACACTTACTAAGATTTCTCACTAAAAGCAAAAATAAAAAGAAAAGTGGAGGAAACGTGCCGAATTGCAATACGTGCAATTTACCTCTAGCTCTCTTCAGATCAACTTGATTAGTCGCCACTCCCCAGCAACGGCGCCAAAAATGCTTCGTCCTAATTAGTGTGCCTAATTCTATTCCCAAGCGTAGGAATTATGGTCGTCTAGCATTGTATCTTGTGTGGAAATCCACGAGGTCATCTCCTCGAGGAAGCGGTCTTACTTTGTTGATCAATGGAGCTGTTCCCCACTACAGAGTATGATTTAAAGAATTGTAATGTTGTGTTGTTTTGGCTGAACGGTTGATTGGTTAAATGTTTTAAACTAGAAAGACAATTCTTTGGATTTTTAGGGTTCCACTAAGCCACGATCGAGTAAGTCTCACCTCTTATTTTATAAACTCATCTAGGAACCATTGATAAATGGTCTTCGATGGAGGATTTATCTTTAAATGCTCTTTGGAAAATAAAGATGATCGAGTAATACTAAACACTTGTTCTCAATTAAAACGAACCCTCAGCTTGCATTCATGATCAAGCACGGCGTGTACCAAGGATATCTGTTAACACGTTGTCGAGGAATATACAACTAAGGATTTACAAACTTTTACACAAGTGGTTAATATTACACAATCGAGTGAAGATCAAAGAGAATTGAGGGACTTTACCTTGATCGGGGTGAGTTTCCCTAGTAGGATCCAGCCGGTAGGGAGTTTAGAACTCCATAAAATTTATATGAACAATTAAAGTTGAGAACGATTAATCATAAACGGTACCTTGAAGAAATCGAATTAACTTGTAAAAGCGAGAATGAAGAATATGGAATGCTAGGATTTAAAGCGGAATAAATATTTATCTTTGAAAGATTACAAACTATTGATCAAACTTCAAAAAAAAGAATACAAATGGAATACGGATCTACAGAGGTACCACTCCGAAAAATGGAGAAAACTCTTATTCTATCAAAACCTAAACCACACAAAGTGAAAAGCTTAAAAAAAACTAAAGAGAGAGAGAAGCCGAGGCGGCGGGAGAGAGAGAGAGAGAGAGAGAGAGAGAGAGAGAGAGAGAGAGAGAGCGGGCCAGCGGGGGCGACCTATTACTTGTGTCCTCCTCGCTTTTTATAGCCCACTCCCGATGTGATTTTCCCATTTTGGTTTGTTGACGAGTGCCCTCGCGTGCGGATTGAATTCTTGGACAATTCCATAAAAGTTCCATGCGGTTATCTGGTAGAACTTTAAGTTCTACGGTGGTGTTGATTTTCCGGCGAGTTGTAGATGGGAACTTTAGGATTACTACCGGAAGAACTTCCTTCTTTGTTGATTTTCCGACCAAGTTATGCCCAGGGTAGAACTTTAAGTTACAGGTAGAAATGTCCGCCCCAGTGCTTTCCTTGCTTTGCTGGAGTTCGAGACCGTCGGTGCTCACCCATCCACATTGCTTCATATTAGCTGGACATCCTTGTGCCTTGCGTTTTTAAACACAGAAAGACACGCACGAGTGCGAAACAAGAGAAATTAGAAATTACTTTTGTTCTTATGCCAAATGTGGGTAAATTGTGATTTAAATGTGCTAGATTCTATTATAATTATCACTCAAATGTGTATTCATCAGGGACCGTTCACATATGTACTGGACATATCACCAAACATAAACTGCTTTAACAGTTCACTATATAATTTCATTCCAAGAACAGAAATTCAATAGAAAAAAAAATAAAAAGAAAAACTCCTCAAGTATTAATTAATTGCATTGCATGTATCCATACGACTCAATGGGCAACTGCAATCCGGTAGAAATGACAGTCTAGATCCTCTCATCCCCTTTAGATGTGATTCTCCTTCCCCCTGGTGAGCAGAGAAGAAATGAAAAGATATATAGTGATGGCATATATTGGATAAACAAACATAAAGAAATGGACACCTTGAGAGTACACAACATAAACAATAAAAACGCAAACGGAAAAGAATCGAGAAAGACAAAATTGATGAAATATCAGTAGTAATATTACCTGAAGTAACTACTCTTAAAATAAGTGCGAGTTCCAAGGAAATGCTAAGGAAAGAAAATTGAAAAGGAAAATTGGGAAAGTAAAAGTTAAAGGGAAATAAGATATAAAATGCTTCTATTGTTTGGTTATCAATTAACTATGTTTCTTTCCTATTTCATATTTTATAGAGATATGAAAAGATAAAACATATCTACACATGATTAGGAACTAAATGTTACATAGATATAGTGAGAAGAATAGTATAAATCATATATAATATGGAATATAAAATACAAAATTTTTGCAACATTTTCATTTTCTTACTCTCTTTTTCCTCCTTAATTTTTAAAGAAAGGGAAAATATGACAATAATTTTTTCAGCATTATATTTTTTATTTTCCCCTCATATTTCCAATGTCATTATAATGATTTTCCACGTATATTTATTCTCTTTTCCCACCATTTTCCGGAAACCAAACATAGCCTCACTGTTTATTTTATAAGATCTAGGCCTTAATGATAGTAAAAGCGTTCAGAAGACTCTTAACACATATGCGCAAGGAAGCCACTTCGATAAAAAACTCACAAAGTGTTCAGCCTTGATTCAGCTTAGCCATTCATTCCAAGCGAAATCACCGGACAACTGACATGACATGGCTTCGATACAATAGAAGTGTCTTCAACAAAAGAAGAGAAAAATCCAATAAACCGTAATTAAATGAAGAAAACCAAAAAAAAAATCACCAAATCAAAAACTTACACTCCATATGCATAAGTGCGGGGAGAGATATTTAAGAAGTATACCTTGCCAGAGCGCTTGAGATGGGCGGCATAAGCATTGACAAACTCGTGAGGGCTTGATCCTTCCACCGGATCGTCGTCGCCATTATCCGTTGTTGAAGGCTGCTAGCTGCTATTTCTTGTGGCCGTCACGAAGCTAGGGTTTTAATGCTGCTAAAATGAGAGAATTTGGTAATTAGGGTTTCTTAGGTTATTTATAGCGTGGGCTGAGACAAATTCAGCGATTTAATTTTACAGGCTTTAGGGGCGAAAATCGGTGACATATGGGCCCAATACATGCATTATTTTTTATACCCATTTCATTAGTAGTAAAATGAGCTACCAAACCCAAATTCTTATGAACCCCCCTTTCTTTATCTTTCTTTCTTTTTCAGTTTATCACTTTCTATATCTTTCTCCTTTTTTTTTGTTTAGTTTTTTTTTTTTTTTTTTGTTGTTGTTGCAGTTGTTTATTTATTTATAAGACTCTACAGTCATTTTTTAGGGTTTTTTTTTGGCATAGTTCTATTAATATATTTTTTAATCACATTTCATAAGATAATTTAAATTTCATTCGAGAGTTTTAAAGAGTATTTTTAATAAATTATTTCAATTAAATAATTTTTACGGATTTTAAATATTAAGTCAAATAATAAAACATATATAAAATATTGAATATAACTTTCATTACATTGACCGAAAAATTCTTTTAAAGTAAAAAATAATTTTCCTACAATTTATGCTATATTAATATCAATTTGATATTTAATGCAAATTTAAATGCCCCATAAATGATTAATTTGATTAATTATAATCATGATAAAGTGATGTTAGATATATGTTTTGCATGGTGCATGGTTATGACCCTTTTACCCTGTATGAATGGATTATGTGTATTGTTGATGTAAATTAAATACGGCCTGTGAGTTTTTTTGAGGGATTGCAAAACCAAAAGGGAGATTTTTGAGGTGTGGGTTGGTCTACAAGCTAGATATAGAAAAAGCATCTGACAACACCCATCGGTTGGGAGTTTACGTACGGAGTCATGGGCGGGATGGGTTTTGATGGTCGATTATGGATGAAATTTGGATAAAGTGGTGCATTTCCACAGCTTTTTTCTTAGTTCTCATCAACAGCTCCCCAGCTGGCTTTTTCCCAAGCTTAAGGGGTTTGAGATAAGGGTGTCACCCTTATCTCTTCGTTATTAGATAACTGACTCTTGGGCGCACGATAAACCGCATTGTTGAAGGAAACTATCTTTCCAACAGCAGAATTACAAATAAGAGAAGTGAGGAGCTGGTTATTTCCCACCTCCTCTACGCCGATGACAAGCTTCTCTTTTGCGAGGCCGATAAAGATCAGTTAAAGTTTCTAAGCTGGACTTTGATGTGGTTTGAAGCAGTGTTGGGTTTGAGAATTAAATTAACTTAAAATAATTCATATGTAATATGTAAATTGAACTTTTAAAATTGGATCGTAGGTTTTCATTTGGATTGAAGGCAAAGTTAGTAAGTTTTATAGATGAAACTGTGATTTGATTACAGTTATAAATCGGCTTTATAAATTTTTTTTTGTTAAGGAAATATGGCAGCAACTCATTCAACGAGTTAGCAATTTATTTTTGTTTTGGGGACTCCGTACGATCCCCGCAAGGCGCTGCCCCCCTTGACCCCCTGCCTGACCGGCCCGGTAGGGACCGCCGCGAAGTTTGCCCACTTGGGCGCCGCGAGAAGCCTTTGCTGGACCCATGAGTGCGCATGGGACCTTAGTATGCCGGGACAGCTAGGGAGTCTTGCCCCCCAGGACTTAAATTTAAACGCCCCATAAATGATTAATTTGATTAATTATAATCATGATAAAGTGATGTTAGATGTATGTTTGCATGGTGCATGGTTATGCCACTTTTACCCCATATGGTCGGATTTATGTGTTATTGATGTAAATTAAATACGACACAGTCTCGTGCCTTTTAATCTACGATTCAAGTTGGCAAAAATTCTTTTCTCATCTAATTCCCCTCGAATGTAACTTCCCGAAGTTGTGTAATGCGATTAGAATAGTATTAGATTAGATGTTTGGACAGCAGACTGAACTTAAAGGCCACATTTTATCCACAGTGTGATTTCTTGAAGTGGGTGATTAGATTTAGTCTCTCAAAAATCTCGTTTTATCGAGATAAGACTTGGAGTTAAGTTGAGTTAAACGTCTTATCGATAAGATCATATTAACCTTAACCATTTAGATAGAAGCATGCGCCGGATAAAGATCGTGTTGGTTTTTAAGTTAATGACACATCTTTATTGGAAACTAAGTGTGTGCAAAACCAAAGGATATTTTGGGGATCTAATTAAATAGCAATCGTCGTTTTACATAAACTGTACTTTAACACTTTGGTTTTACATTTTGATAAGAAAAAGGGGGTCTCTCGGGTTTAAGCAGGAGAGATAAGCGAAAAGATCTACAGTTTACACGCACGTAAGGCGATAGCAACAAATATACGTTCGTGTGGATACCGCTAGAGCCTGAAACACTTGGCTTGTGCTGAAGTTCGACGAATCGTCGAATCAAATACGTTACGACACTTGATATCCCCTAAAGTAAAGATATCATATGTAATATTTAAATTGAACTTTGATAATTTTTAATAAATTCATTTTCAGCCTATTTTTGTTAAAATAATCAATGTTATCAAAATCAAGAATTTCACTTATTTTTAATAATAAAAATTAATAATTATAAAAATAACTTATTAGTTAATTTTTATAGCAATAACATTTATAAAAATACCGTTCTAAAAAATCGGAATTTTGTTTCCATAAATATATTGAAAATAGAAATGGATTTTGATTCGGATTTCTAGGGCCAGAAATAGGAATTGAATTCGTTTCTAATTTTAAGCAATTCAATTCATTCTATTTTTACACAACTAAATTAATATTTATGCTATAGAAATATTCAAATAATGTTAATTTTTTTGTAACCATAAAAAAATATTAATATAATTCACTTAAAAATTGAACATATATATATTTATATAATGAAAGGTTTTAATATTTAAAAATCCATTTTAAAATAATTCATAAGTAATATTTAAATTGAACTTTAAAATTTTTTAATAAATTCATTTCGACCTATTTTAATTAAAATAATCAATGTTATCAAAATCAAAATTTCACTTATTTTTAATAATGAAAATTAATAATTATAAAATAACTTATTAGTTAATTTTACATTCGCAATATAACATTTATAAAATACCGTTTCTAAGAAAATCGGAATTTTGTTTCTATAAATATAAACGAAAATAGAAACGGATTTCGATTCCGTTTCTAATTGTAAGCGGAATTCAGATACATTTCTATTTTACACAACAAATTAATATTTATACTTTATAACGAAATATTCAAATAATTTTAATTTTTAATATCAAAAAAATATTAATATAATTCACTTAAATTGAACATATATATATTTATATAATGAAGGTTTTTAATATTTAAAAATCCTTTTAAAATAATTCATATGCAATATTTAAATTGAACTTTAATAATTTTAATAAATTCATTTGAAGCTTTATTTTTAATTTAAAATTATCAATGTTATCAAAATCAAAATTTCACTTATTTTAATAAGGAAAATTAATAATTATAAAAATAACTTATTAGTTAATTTTACATTACTTATCTTGTTATAAAAATCTTAGTTTCTAAAAAAATCGAATTTTGTTCTATAATATATAGCAGTAAAGCGGTTCGATTCCGTTTCTAGAATGAGCGAATTGAATTCCGTTTCTAATTTTAAGCAGTCGATTCCGTTTCTAATTAATAAGCGAATTCGATTAGTTTCTAATTCTTAAGCGAATTCAATCCGTTTCTAATTTTAGAAACGAGAATTGATTCAGTTTATTTTACCTAACAAATTAATATTTATACTTTATATTTTTAGAAGCGGAATTTAGTTTCTAAAGGCAACTATTTTACCCGCCAATGTTCCTGTGATAAAGTGACGACGGAAAATTCTATCGTTTCAATTTCCGTCTCTAATTCCGTTTCTAATTCGTTTCTGCCCTCGACCATTTACTCCTTGACAATTAGCGTGAATTTTCTTGAACAGTACTGACATATTTAGCTTGCAACTATTAAAGTTTCTATTCCATTTCTAACTTTAGAAACGGAAATTTCCGTTTCTATTTTCCATTTCTATATCGTTATTTTCTTGTAGTGAAGAATTGTATTGCAAGAGTGTGTAGTGGCTGAAAATTGTATTGCAATATAGAGGTGTGCAGTGGAAAAATTGTATTGCAGTACACAAGTGTATTGTGACCAGGAGGTGTATTGCGGTAGAGCTGACAAATTGTATTGCGGCTTAGTAGTGCGGTGGGTAAATTGTATTAGGCACGCCTATTGTGTGTGATAGCAGTGATCAACGATCCAAGCGTGAAACCCCGATAGCAGTCAACGGTCAGCGTAAGCAGGTAAATTTCGAAAAAAAAAAATTTTGAAAAAAAATAAAATCAAATCAAATCAAACAAAATGGTACAAAATTTTGAAAAAAAAAATTGAAATTAGCAAAAAAATAAAATAAAATTTTTATTGATAAAAATGATTAGATATGTGGAATGATTGTCTTGCATTGCTTATGAAAGCAAGGACTTAGTATATAGAATATTTTCGGTGTATGAATAGTGTCTCGTGACCTTAACCGGGTTGTCATACTCGACACGGTCTTGGAGTTAGATAAGGTTACATATGCACATTGTGGATGTGTATGTGCGTGGAATTTCGGGACGAATTTATTTTTAAGGATGGGAGAATGTGAAACCCCGAGAAAATCCAATTTTCTCAAAAAGGGTAAAATCATAATTTCGGTAAAAATCCGAAATAGTCGGAGTTGACATGTTTTTCGAGGCAACGTGGTTCGGGTGCCGTAAAACGGTTTTCGATGCGACAAGTCACATATAACACGTATTCATGTGCCATAAGTGATATGAGTAGAGAAATGATGAAAATGGACGGCCAAGATAGTGCCGAATGTCAAAACTGGAAAATGAAGGACAAAATGGTCATTTTGGAATTTGTTTTAAATGAGCTAAATGACAAAATAACAAACAGTATTATGCACATTTGAAAGAAAAGAAAGAAAAGCGTGAGGAGGGAAGATGCGGGGGTTGCAGTTGATTTTCTAGTGAGGGAAAGTGCTTCGCCCCTGCAGAAATGCGTGCGTCAAACGTGGTGAGATCTTCGGATAAGAAGGAAAGATGCTCTACGCGGAGAGGGCTTCGCTTGGGTACCAGATTTAGGGAGTTTCCTCAAAACTCTAGGGAGGTAGGGGTTTCCACTACTTGGGTTTTATTCTTTTGTTTAAGAGCTATGTTAATGTTTGAGGTTGAATATGAGGCCGTGAGGCGGTTGATCGATTCCAAATCTTGGGCAGAGGTGTTGATTTTGAAACCCATGTGGACGATGCAGCCCAGTATCCACGCAGTGACTGAGTGCCATGGTGAAATGTGTGCTATGAATGTATGCTTTGATGTGTATGAGGCCGGAATCGGCGAAATGCGGGTTCACAAAGTGAGCCGTCATTACAATGTTTGATAGGAGCTTGATATGGGGTTTATTGTTCCCGAAGCGATGTTATGAAATAATTTTTGTGAAAATATGTGTTTAGTGGTGATTGAAGTGGAATTGCTCAAGTGTTTTGATCATTAGCTCAAGTGAGCTAATTTTTTGGAAGTGTGAAATGTGAAATTACATGCGCGTGATTGTGTGATTTAAATTATGTGAATATATGCATGGTGATATATTTGCATGTGTTATATGAGTTATTGAAATGGCATCACAATGCATTTCTTCATATGCATTAGGAGCACCCTAGAGATAAGTGAGTGCATGAGATAATTTTAGAGAGAGGAGGTTTTGGAGGGTTGTCTAAAAATAATAATAATGATCGGAGGGTAGTCCATACTAAAAATATTAATCGTCGGAGGCGACCCCGATTGACCATATACATCGGTAGTTTCACACATAATATCAATGCCCGATGGGAGGCGGCGATGGCTCACTATCTCCGGAGTAGTCACTAAATATAACATCGAAGACGGTCCACTACTTAGATCGGAGGGTGACCACAATATAACCAATAACTGTTTGAAACTAGTTTCTCATACATGGCTTAGGCGAGGTGTGAGGAGTCGGTGATAACTTAGGATATGAAGATTTGTAGTTCAGACATTCAAGTAGGATCATGCATTTGCTTGAATGTGTGTTTATTTTGAGCATTGCATATGCACTTACGGGTGAAGTAACCCCTTAGGGTGATTCCACTCTTGAGCATTAGATCACCATGTCGAGGGAACATATTTTGTAGTATAGGAGCGCACGAGGAGGTATTTCGTCTGAGGCTGGGATTTAGAAAAAGTCGGATTATTGGCTTTGGTTTCTTGATGTATCACATGTATTAGAATGTTAAATTTTTAATATATGTTGTATAAGAAATTATTAACTCTTGTATTGAAACGCTATTGGATATAGTTGGTTTATATTATAATGAGTATTGTTATTGGGCCCGAGGCCGTTTTTACTTTCGGATATAAATATCATGTGATTGATGTTGATTGGGCAGTTATATACAAGTGATGTATTGGTGACTCTCATTACAAAGGAGACTGCGCCCGATTTACGTGTGAATGTCGATTAGTTGCACGACATCCACGAATATTCCTTGAGGTTGAATGTCAGCGGACTTGGGGAAATGGGAATAAATTGTATTTGCCGTATGGGCCTCATGATCTACGAGACCACGGGTATTCTATTGGGTTGGCGGTGGTCAACGAGGACACCCGGGATTTAGAGGGTCACGCTGAATCCTTCAAAAACAGTTCAGATTTAAGTTATTTGTCCATTTTAATGCATTAAATCTAATTTACAATCAAACTTTGAGTGTAATTTCTTACCTCTAGTTTTATGAATTAAAGTTTCTTTATGTGGTAAAAAATAACCATAAAAAATTGTATTATCATTTAGTTGTTTATAATTAACAACCATTCGAGCTTTTATTTTGATTAATTTCAATTCTATTTCGTACCATAAAAGTTGAGTACTTTATGTGGGTAGATGGTTTAATTAATTTGAGATTGATAGTCATTAGTTGTTTCCGAAATTCTTTTACATCTAGTTCATTATGTCTCATGGGTTTTACCCTAATAATTTTATTTGGATCTTTTAATTTAAGAGTTGCATAAATCTTATTATTATCCCATAATTGTAAAGTTATCAACTAAAGATTCCAAGTTTTCTAGACTTGTGAGCTTAAATCAAGTTTATAGAGTAATTGAGTATCAAGTTTTAATAAAGAGCGATGGCGATCAAAATCTTTTTTGGGAAGAGAGTTGATAGGGAAATCACCACACTGGTTGCGCGGTAGAAAATGAATAGGGGTTTTTCTAGCAAAGGCTCGGTGTAATCGAGGGGCAATCTTCTAATGATTACATGGAGTTTTGAATCGAAGATAATGTAAAATATTGTTTTGGATAATCGTCTTAAAGAGTTGAAGAAAATGATTCCCTAGGAGTATATCGCATCCAGTAGCATGGAAATAAAGTGAAGGTAGTTTAACAATATATTTGTCAATAATAATCTTTGGGTACTTTATTCCTTTCTAAAGGATAATATATTTATTTGAAATATATTTTCCTTGAATAGGAGGAAGATTTTCATGATATTCGAGGGGAAAACGATAAGGTTTGGACAGGAGGCACACGCGAGGCTAGGAATCAATATAACCCCGTGAATGGATTGCCGCTGCCTTGTAATCAAGGAGTAAGGCTAAACCCACAATAGAATATATATAGAAGAATGAAGCTGAGATCATTTTGAATGATAATTTCATTGCTATTTAGTGTAATTATTAGATTTTCAGAGGTAATCTGACAAGGTTTACACTTTTCTAAAAAGTCATACCTAGCATGATACTTATTGTATCAATTTTTCCTTCATCTTCAACCATTAGAGGTAATTTTATTTCTTGATTTGCTAATCTTATTAAGATAGTACAAAATTTAGTTACTCTAAATTCTTCTCCATTAAAATTTATGTATTTTACGGGTTCTATTAATTCTTTGAGTTCCAACATGAATGTTAGACTCTTAGAAATATAACTTGAGGTTGCACCAGTATCGATCAAGATATCATCAGTAATATTTTTCAATTAAAGTATCAAAATAATGCCTTCCCAATTTTATAGTTAGTAATCTTTTTATTTTGTTCAAGACTTTTAAACGTAACTCTTTTGCTAAGATGAATCGTATTGTCTGTAAGGGACAATCGAGAACAAGAAGGTCTATGATCAATATATTTTGGTTTGTCTCCTATACCTAACAGGAAATCATCTTTAAAATTTATGGAAGAATTTTCTGGTGGATAAATTCTTCCAATATCATGGAATAATAATGGTAAATCAATATAATCCTTTTGAGCAAAATACTTTATATGATGAGTATTTTGCTTCGTCTATTTCGTATGCTGAAATTATTCCCAAGCATAGGAACTAAAGTCGTCAAGCATTGTATTATTGTGGGAGTCCACAGGTCATTTCCACAGGGAGTGGTTTCCTAGGTGATCCTTAGGGATTGCTCCCTAAAGAATGTGCATTTAAAAGTAAAATCTGGGGGTTGTGATTGATTGATTGAGTAGCAAGTGCTTAATGATACCGGCAAAAGTGCGAATGATAGGATCAACGGTTTCACTCACCGCGATCAGGTGATACCCACCTCTTATTCACAATCTCATCTGAGGAGCCATTGATGAATGGTCTTCGACGGAAAATGTAACATTAAAAACTTTTTTAAGACAAAGAACGATTGAGCAATAACAAACACTTTTTCAGATGATTTGCGTGGACTCTTAGCCTGCATTTGCAATAAAGCACAACATTTACCGAGAGTCTCTCGTTCACACGTTGTCAAGAAGATGCCAAACTAAGGTTTTCTAAGATTTTCCACAAGTGTTTAGCATCGTACAATCCCGTTGGAAACATGAAAGAGGAATTGAGGTTGTTACCTTGAAGGAGGTGAGTTTCCATAGATTAGGAGGGCTTCCTCATGAAAGGTTGACTCATTAAATGAGAATGTCGATTCATGGTTAATAAAACACTAATTGTAATTGTGACTTGAGAAATAACACTTCTATTGCAAGGTTGGGATATCAAAAGCACATAATCCCCTAAGAAAATACCGAGTTATATAGACCAACTGAAAGATTACAAGTAATTAAAAACTCAGAATCCGAAGAAGAACTAAGTACTCTACTCTATAAACCCTAGAAAAAATATGAGAGAAACACTCCAATCGTCTAAAACCAAACCTAAGTCAATCTCAGCCTCCCCCTCAAATGGCCTTAATGCAATCCTTATTAATTGATCTCAGTGGTGGTGAAACGAGCGTGCCCTTGCACCAAGATTGAAATTATGCCAGTCACATGAAGAATTGCATGTTAGTACCGGTACCAAGAAGTGTGGTACCGGTACCAAAAAGATAATACTAGTACTCCACTGCCTTGCTGTCTGCCGTGCAGTATTTTAGGTACGGTACCCTTGCACCGCGCATGTGAGTAGGTACCAATAAGTGTGGTGCAGATACCACTTGCCTCACCTGCTTGCTCCTCTTCACTATAGCACTGCAGGGCTTCTCGACAGGCATAATCGCTGACGATGATCACATTTGTTCTCTGGGATCAAGCCCCTACAAAAATTGTGCACGGAACTCAAAAAACCTGCACAAGCACAAAAACGCTAGAAACGATCAAAGGCACCTATTCTACACAAAATGAGAGCAAAACATGAGTTGGGAGCATTAAAACCCTATATAAATGTTGCACTTTTGTGTATCCAACACACCCCCCAACCTACAACTTGCTAGTCCCTAGCAAGATTTGAACTGGTAACGCCCATCGATTATGAGTTTCAACAAATTCGCTAAGGTGCAGTTAGGCATTGCAAGTTTCCCATAGGGGCAAAAATGAACATAGTGCTATAACCTGATAGAGTATGCAACCGTCTGAACTTAAATGGATACCACAGTCTCAAAGTAATGGACAAAATAACAAACTATTACAAAACAGAGATACTCATATAAAGGACCATGGATCTGAGAGAAGAAAGAACATGATGAGATCACTGGCCCGAAATGAACTACATTATCACTTTGTAAACATTTTACCATAACCCAGCCAAACTAACATCGTAGAAGTCAAGGAACATCAACGTAACTAAAATCAAAAAGGTCTTTCAAGCATGTGACCTGGGCTACACAAATAGGGTTTCTGAAACAAATGGGGTTTATACAAACAAAAGGTAAGATTGTTGGCATGGCATAATTTGAGGTCTCTACCTAATTGCCAACAGCACCCTATTCTAACCCACAATGCTACTACTCTACATCCTCCTCCTCGTCAGTCGAAGAGAATGCGTCTTCATCTACACAGTCATCCAGCTCATCAGAATTCCCTTCCAAGTCAGGAGGAAGATCATCTCTAGCGCGGTTTCGTGAGATGGCTCTCGAAACCTAGAGAGCACACGTGATCCGGTTGTACGCTTTTGAGATGCATTTGAACCATCCTTTGATTTTACGCTCCATCCTTTTCAAGGGGGATGTACTCATTGGACCAAGAGATGACGATGATGAAGCCCCAGAAATAGCCGAAGGGGGATGTGATTGAGGCCTTGTGGAAGCAGCTTGGCTTTTTGCTTATGTCTGGTTTGATGATGGGCCCCATCCTGGGAAGAACTCTTTTCTCTCTACCAGAGCCCCTTATCCCAGCAGCTTCCACCAGGTTTGTAACTAGGGTTGGGAATGGAATGTGCCTGTTCTCAATTGGGGACCTTAGAAAGTCCTCGCCAATACACCATATTACGAGGCATAGTGAAATGGTACTCGGTGTTACCTCGCTGAAGCTAGATTCTTCCTTGCTTGGCAACTTCTCCTTTCCCTTCGGCCTAATCATATTGTGAATGACCTTGTTCATCAATGCATACTCAGGCTTTAATTTCCCCGGGATGAACTCCTTGCGCACAAAGCCCCCCATGGGTACCGGGTTGGTGCACATGGTATTTAATAATGACATCAAACTCTGTGTGCTTTGAGGGTAAGGTCGGTCTCATGTGGTAAGTGGACATAATTGCTTGATTGAGCTATCGGGTGAGGGCTAACCATTAAGCTATTTCCCCAAAATTGTAATTCTCAATGAGGGGTGTCTACATTTTGATTCTCTCTCAAGTTGGAGTAGAATTCCCTAACCATGGTCGATAAATAACCTTTTACCTCTTCACCCATAAATTGCAGATTCTGCTCCAAAATAACAACACATATGGGTGAGTGAACAAGAACGTGTCAATTCTCATTCCCCACTCACAGTGGAAACCCCGCATTTCAATTGACTGGACCCACTTTTCCCGCTCTGATTCTGAAGATTCAACAAACATGGCCTCAATTTCTTCATCTTCGCTCTCACTTGCTTCCTTGCTCTCTGATGAGGAATCCTTCCGCTTCCCTTTTCCTTTCTTTATAACTTGCGAAGTATCGGCCTTCCATTTTTTCACGACTCGCTCCATATAAGAGCTAGTAGCCTTTCCTTTCCTAGTGTTCTTTGATCTCGTCATCGATATGGCCAAAATGGCGAATATAGCGAGAATAACCCATACACACATAATGGTCTCCCAACAACCCATCTCCAACAATATTAGACTCACCCCTTCCAGATCAGTCAAAATCTTTCTCCCCATACCGTTCACTGCGGATGCCCTAATCAACCAAGAACACAGAACCACCAACCAAATCCACCCAACAAAATCCATGTGAACACAGTGAACATCCATTCAAATTTCTCTCAAAGAGATGAGGAGCACTTACCACGTCGGTCTAGTACTTCCAGTCTCTACGTGTGAAGAACTGTGGAGGCCCCGGGTCATAGCAATGGAGACACTGGAGGGAACGTTTGACCTACGGTTTGCTTTGGTGAGAGGAAAATTGGTTGGGTTTCTCGCCTTAGGAGTTGGGGAGTGGGGATATGAAAGGGTTCAAACTTTGGGAGAAAAAGCCCTAAAATGGCCCATTCACGCACGGCGGTACCGGTACCAGTAAGTGTGGTACTAGTACTAAAAAGTGTCTTGCTGGTTTGCGAGGTTTGTCTGGAATGCCACTTGGTTACTGCCCTTTATGACTAGGTTGGTGCCGGTACCCGATGGGTGTGATAGGTACCACTCTCTTCTCTTTTTGTTTTTGTTTTTGTTTTTGTTTTTTTTTAGTTGGTAGCAGTACCAATGTATAGAATTTTCCAGAATGCTCTACATCTTGGATTTTACTGGATGCTCACTTCTTTTCCAGCTTCATACCCCTTCCAACCTGACTTGTGTTCGCGGAACTGTGTACTACATTCTCTTGATACCTTCACGCTTACCTTGGAGTCCGCTGTACTCCTCGTGATCACGATTCCTAGGGTTTGAACAGAATTGGCAATTCAAGGCTCAACATGGGTAAAAAGGGTTGACTCAATGTGATTAGAAGTGTAACAAAGAAATGATGGCCTAAAATCATCTTTCAGCTACGTATGGGTGTTCCTCAGAGAATACGATGCATATAGTTAACCAGGAATGCTAAAACAATGCACAAGCTGAAGCAATAGAAAGCAAAAAAAATTGAGCTTGAGGCAGAAAATCAATTACTCGTGTAGTGAATAAATGAGAGTGATACCAATCAAGATTGACTCTAGAGAATAGAAAAGAATTGGGGTCGTATGGTTCCAAATATGAAAAAAAAAAAGTTTTGTGCATGCCTGTTATTGTGTAGGTGTAGTGAGACTATGTGGAGTGCATACATACGGTCACGCGGCTACATACATCACAGGTAAAGTACCATACCCAAAAGAGCCGTAAATCGAAAATTTTGCATGCACTTAACATGCACTTAATTGGCTCCAACTAATGTATCCCCACCCCCCACGCGGAAGTAGGCATTGCCCTCAATGCACACAGGAAACCCCCAAGAGAATAAAGCAAGGGATTGACTTATTGTAAGGTTATGTTTTGTGGTTGTGTTTTTTATTTTTATTTTTATGTTTTTTATAAATAAGGTAGATGATGAGTGAGTGAGAAACTCAAATACAAAGGGTGGATAGAAATTACGCTGAAGGAACATCCCGGTAGAGCGGATCTACCAGTTCCTCACTACTCTCTGACCCGATTCGAGTTCTCTGAAATGGATTTAAGCGTTGGCCAATTGACTTTAAGGTTTTCCCATTTCGGGTTCTCAATCTCCAGCGCCATGTAGTAAACTACCTTGTGTGATGAAGGGCAGTCCACCTAGAGCGGGTTTACTTGAAACATGTACAGCATTAATTTGTCTGACAATACTTTTGAGTCGAGGTTCAAGATCTTGCTAACAATGTTCTTGATTCACGCCGCAATTCATCAATCTCGTTCATCTGCAGTAGTCTCTGTTTACCTGCCTGAGCCAAATCAAAATTAAGAGTTTTAATGGCCCAATATGCCCTGTGTTCCATTTCCACCGGCAGATGATAGGCCTTTCCATAAACCCGGCCGATAAGAGGCATCTAGAGAATTGTCTTAAAAGCGGTCACGATGGCACAAGAGAAAGTGACCATTCAGGCGACCAATCCTTGCGATTTGGGGCGACCGTTTTTTCCAAAATATGTTTGATCTCCCTATTGGCTAATTCGGCCTAACCATTGGTCTGTGGGTGGTATGCCATGGAAACTTTGTGGGTGATTCCATACTTTTCAAGTGTCGCAGGGATCGGTGCAAAATGGAGCCCGCCATCACTAATGATTGCGTGAGGCACTCAAGCGAGAGAAAAAAATGTTCTTTCAAAATTTCAAAACAACCTTGTGGTCATTAGTTCTCGTTGGAATGGCCTCCACCCAGAAACATAATCAATTGATAAAATGTAGGTGTACACCTGAAGGGGAAAAGGCCTAAGCAAAGTCAAAGCTAACGTCGAAAATTTCAATGATTAAAATAGGAGTAAGAGGCATCATGTTCTCTTTGCTGACCTCCTATTAATTGGCACGGCGCAGGATTTTGCAGAAAAGTCAAAGCGGTCTTCCCCAAAGAATTGAAGTGTAAAAACCGACTGCGAGGGATTTTTTTTGTCACCGTCTTTCTTAACGAATGCCCTCCCTGAAGCTTACGAGATGGCGAAAGTGAGGACCCCAATTTGATTGTCATTGGATACACACCGTCTCATCAATTGGTCCGGACAGTATTTAAACAAGTACGGGTCATCAAAGTAGTATTTCTTTATGTCCACCAGAAATTTCCTCTTTTGATGAGAGGTCCATTGGGGTGGAATCTGTCCTGTCACTAGATAGTTGACTATGTCTGCATACCATGAGCAGTGAACAAGAGCAAAAAGTTGCTCATCAGGGAAAGTGTCGCCTGGGTAGGCCTTGAAGTGGATCTTGGAACTAACCAAGACGGGTGGTGGCACAGCCACATTCTCGACTCCTTCTTATCCTTAATAGTCGAGTTAAATTCTTGACAAGTAGGATCCACCCTAGTCAAGCGAGGCAATATCACGTTGTTTAGAGAGCAAGTGCCCGTTGCATGATCCGTGAAAATGGTTACAGGAGACCCTACAATGTACGACCTGAACTTTTCTAGGGCAAAGATGACAGCCAAAAACTCTTTTTCCATGCTTGTGTAGTTGGATTAAGCGGAATCTAGAGTCTTGTTGGCATAGTAGATGCAGGCTTTTTATCTTCCCTTTTGCCCCAAGCGGCCCCTATATAGCATAATCACTGGCGTCACATGATGCAAAGTGGGTTCCCAATTGGGAGATCGCATGATAAAGGAGACACTAACATAGTTTTTAATTTATCAAAGGCGTCCTCACAAGCACATGACCATGCAAGGGGCGATCCTTGGCAAACAAATTGCACAAAAGGACGGGCTGTAGCCTTCCAGAAGTCTCTTATGAATCTCCTCTAAAATCCGGCGCTGACCTAGAGCAATAGGATATCTTTAACACTTAGGGGTAGGTAAGTTGGAAATCAACAAACTTTGGCTTTGTCACCTCTATTCCTTTTTTCGATACTATGTGGCCTAGCACAATCCCTTGTGTCACCATGAAGTGACATTTTTCCCAATTTAGCACTAAATTCTTCTCCTGACACCTCTCCAATACCTTCCGTAAATTCTCCAGACATCCCTCATATGAATCTCCAAAAATAGAGAAATTGTTCATGAAAATTTCCAAAAATAGAGTTATCGTATGTGAAAATCGTCTGTGCACATTTGGAAGGTTCCTGTTGCATTACATAATCTAAAGGGCATTTTCCTAAAGGCAAATGTGCCAAAAGGGCAGGTGAATGTGGTTTTCTCTTGATCTTCTAAGGCTATCTCAATTTGATTGTACCCTGAATAGTCGTCGAGAAAACAATAATATTCATGCCCTGTAACTCTCTCCAGCATTTTATCCACGAAAGGTAGAGGGAAATGATCTTTCCTAGTACCCGCATTGAGTTTCCTATAGTCTATGCACACCCTCCAACATGTTGGAAAGAAAATTTGACCAGTGGGAATTAGCTTGTTGTGTTCATTGCTACCACGGTGACTGATTTCTTAGGAACTGGGGTTGGGCGACCCACTTTAGCTATGCGCAATGGGGTAAATAAAACCTACGTCAACGGTTTTAGAACCTCTTTCTTAACCACTTTCATGATTAGGTTCGTGATCATTTGTGGTTGTCTAGAGGGTTTGACATCCTCTTCAAGTGAATCTGTGTGTGCATATCAGGGCCCGTTCCTTAATATCTGCAATTGTCCATGTCTGTATGGCGGTTTTGTGGTTCCTCGATATCTCCAGTTTATTCTCTTGATCGAGCTCTAAAGGAAGATATGATTCTGAGGAAGTTTCTTCTACCCCTAGGAATGCATATTTGAAGATGCGATAGTAAGGAGTTTCAACTCAAGTTTAGGTGGCTTCTCTTAGAAGGTAACACATCCTTGATTGGTGGCAATTCATAATTTAGGTGCCCACGTTTGCTTCCCGATTACCTCATTTGTGCTCGATTATGGGTGCGAAACTCCGGTCGGATGTGGTTACCTTCTCAGGCCCAACTTGGGCTTACTAGACAGAGACATGAAGGATCATCGTATGAAACATTATCTACGTAATTACGCACATGAGTCACATCATATTCCCACCTCACGGACGTCCTCCTGTCATTTCGCCCGATAACATTGGTATTCAAATTAACGGTCATGTTACAAAGATAACATCATTAGTCCTCCCTACGGTGTGAGGAAGTGGCATTAGTAGTGGCCAGAATGGCCTACCAGAATCGCAGAGCTGAGTGCACCCGATTACGCAGAGGTTCAAGTGTCAAGAACAACAGTCTGGGAAAGTAGAACTTGTCTACTTGCACGGTAAGTCTTCACTATTCTCTACAAGATTTTTAAACTACGGTCGACTAAATGGAGGGGTGATGATGACAGTCGGTTCTGCTCTCCTAACCCTAGCTCAACATATACCAGTATGGAAACAAGTTAACACTTGCTCCCAAATCCACTAAGAGCATGTCTAATTTTGAATTTGTATGGAAATAGTGGGGCTTCCCGGGTCTTTGTATTTTGGGGGAAAATTGTTCCGGATCAAGGAGGTGGAATTTTCAGTCATAAATGCCTCCTTGTTGACACCTAGTTTTCTTTTTACAGTGCATAAGTCTTTCAAAAACTTGGCATATGGCCAGGTTGCTTAATGGCATCCGGTAAAGATGTTCTTAACTTTGTTTGAGCAGCTCATAAATTTGAATGATTGTTCACTTTCTTTGGGTGCTCTCGGCTTCATGGGGGTATGGAGCATGAGGACATAGGCCTTGTCTTTTTACGCTCCAACATCAACAACATCTGCCCTAGGAACATGAGGCTTGTCAGAAACCTCATCATCCCCGAATGGTTCATTTTGCATATCTTGTATCGTTTCCTTGGGTTGAATGGTTTTGTTAATTACTTTTCCACTTCGAAGAGTGGTGACAGCCTTGCAATGTTCAAAGGTGCCATCACTTGGACCTGATACTCCAACACTATTTTGACCTTGGGGGTTTTGGATAGTTTGAGAAGGGACTTTCCCTTTTTCTTGTTGAAAATTTCCATATAAGAGTTGGCTTAGTGATTTGGGATCTCACATCATTGAGCGATTCGAAAATTCGGTGTTGGTGGATTGTTGGAGTGCAGACGAGCGTGTCACAATATCCTCCAAACTTCTCTTATGTGGAGGTTAATAAGGCTGTGGGTTTGAATTCCCTTGAGACGAGGGGTGGAAACCTTGGTTAGGGTTCATCGGAAATCCTTGAGGACCTTGACTTTGGAACGGAAGGGCTTGATTTGAAAAGCCCAGTTTGAAAGTAATTGTGGCCTTGGTTTGTTGGAAAGGTGTATTGGGCCTTCCTCATTCCTCAACTAAAATTCGGGTGCTTACCTACTGGATTATAAGTTTGAATTATGGAGAATTGAAGGGCTTCCTTTGGTGGTAGAGCATTAGCTTGCTCTATTTGGATTGCTCCCTTGACTTGAGGAAGGTTAGGGCAGTTAATAGTTGAGTGAGTGGGGTCATCGCGAATGATGCATGGCTCCTCCACTCTAGATCCCATAGGCACCAAAGGTACTTGAGGCACAATGGTTACCTCATTCACCTTTTTCAATTCTATTGCCTCCAACTTTCTTGTTAAGTTGGCTATTTTTGCTTGCAGGTCATCACTCTCTCTTAAGTGATGGATTTCTTCCCCTGTAGGTGTACTATGCACTTTAGCGGTATCTAAGGAGGTGTTAGTCTCCCAAGTTCGAGCATTTTAACTGTGTATCAAAATTAAAATTGCCTCCACGACTTTTTTCTCATAGAACTCTCCCTTTTTATCATTTGGATGTATTGTTTGTTATTCAGGACCAGTCATTGGTGAAAATATCTGCCTGGAAATTGTCGACATCCAAACCATGATGAGGAGAGCATGGAGGAAGGTCATATATCTTTCCCATACAACGTGAAAGGTTCACCCGGTTTAGAGAAAAGTTTTAGTTGCTTTGCATAGTGCATTAGTACATCTTGGGAGGAAGAAGATTTATTAAGGAATTCATTTCGCATGTCCTCCCAAGTAAAGATTTAATTGGGTGCAAGCGAATGAAACCATATTTTGGCATTTTCCTTCACAGAGAATGGGAATAAAACCATACAAATTATATGGAGGGGCAATTCGGTAGAGAGGAAAGCACCGCAAACATCCTCGAAATCTCTCATGAATGAGTAGGGGTTCTCATAATCGACCCCTTGATACATAGGGAGAAGGTGAATCATCTCGACTTCATAAGGAATTGGTTAGCCTCTTCAGGTCGGTAAATACATGAATTTGTTATGGTTCTTTGAGGTTGCAGAATCTCTCGGAGGGTTCTTTCCACATTAGGTAAAGGGGCAGGGGGAGCCTGATATTGATTTCGCTGAAAATTAACATTTCCCCCTCCTGCAGTCGGAGTTGCCGGTGGTGCAACACCATCTCCTTATTGTGGAGGTTCATGGAGTCTTGGTGGGTCAACAGGTAACCCTTGGGCATTTGGATTAAAGAGAGTTTGCTGACTCCCAGGATGGTCCATTTGAGGTGTAGGATTCTCTTGAAACAAATGTCGTACTATGGACTCTTCAGAATGTCTTGGGGGTATAATTCTTACAAGTCGGCGTTGCTCGTTGTGAGCTCAAACCGACATGCACTAATCTTTCCCCAACTAGAAGGGTATCCATTGAGATTATTCACGAAAACGAATTAAAAAGAAAAGGTAGAGAACTTACCAAATCTACAATGCAATTGCAAATTACCACTAGCTCTCTTTGATAAAATAGTTGCTCGCCACTCCCCAGCAACGACGCCAAAAATGCAATTGCAATTGCATTACTGTGGGAGTCCACAGGTCATTTCCACGAAGTGGTTTTCTGGTGATCCTTGAGGATTGCTCAAAGAATGTGCATTTAAAAAGTAAAATCTAGAGTTGTGATTGATTGGTGATAGCAGATTAACTTAACTATTTTAAACCAAAAAAGTGTGAATGATAGGATCCTTAGGTTTCCTCACATGATCGAAATACCCTGGTATTACAATTTCATCTAGAGCCATTGATGAATGGTCTTGACTGGAAAATGTAACATTAAAACTCTTTTAAGACAAAAGAACTATTGGCGATAACAAGCCTTTTCGAGATGATTTGCGTGGACTCTTGGCACGCATTGCAATCAAGCCTGACATGTACCGAGAGTCTCTCGTTCACACGTTGTCAAGAAGATGCCAAACTAAGGTTTTCTAAGATTTTCCACAAGTGTTTAGCATCGTACAATCCCATTGAATCACAAAAGAGGAATTGAGGATTGTTACCTTGAAGGAGGTGAGTTTCCACCGTTAGAACCCTATCATGGGGGTTTAGAACTCCATTAGAGCGAGAATCGATCCATTCGGGTTAATAAAACACTAATTGTAATTGTGACTTGAGAAGTAACACTTCTATTGCAAGGTTGGGATATCAAAAGCACATAATCCCGTAAGAAAATACCGAATTATATAGACCAACTGAAAGATTACAAGTAATTAAAAACTCATAATCCGAAGAAGAACTAAGTACTTTACTCTATAAACCCTAGCAAAAATATGAGAGAAACACTCCAACCGTCTAAAACCAAACCCTAGAATCCAATCTCCTTCCTCCCCCCTCAAATGGCCTTAAATACAATCCTTATTAGTGATCTCGAAGTGGTGGTCGAAAGACGAGCGTGCCCTTGCACCAAGATTGAAATTATGCTCAAGTCCCAGATCGCATGTTGTAGCCTGGTACTGGGCGAAGGTGGCACCGGTGCCAAAGTGACTGCACACCCGCCTTTGGGGTACCGGTACTGCATGGGGTACTGCACCACCGCCACCAGGGCCGGTACCACCGCCCCGCAAACCGCCTTCCTCTTCACCGTAGCACTACCCGGCTTCTCCACAAAGGGTCGCCATCAACGCGATGATCACATTTGGTTCTTCCGGGGATCAAGCTCCTACAAAATTGTGCACGGAACTCGAAACCTATACACAAGCACAAAAACGCTAGAAACGATCAAAGGCACCTATTCTACACAAAATGAGAGTAAAACATGAGTTGGGAACATTAAAACCCTATATAAATGTTGCACTTTTGTGTATCCAACATATTTGATAGTGCATAAGCAATCTTATATGTAATAGAGTAAGGTTTGTTTCCTTCTCTCATAAAATCTTTTCTTTTAAAATCTTGGATTAAACTTAAAGTTTTATCAAAATCTTTATCTCCGAGATTATAGGCAATTTTTAGATAGATATTGAATATTAACTTTTGATATTTTAAATTTCCTCTGATTGTTCCTAGAATTGCTTCCTTTTTATTTACAATTCTATTGTCTAAAAGTGCTAAATCTATTGGAGTATCTATTCCTTCTCTAAAGGTGGCACGTACTAATAATCATTTGTATAGATCTTATATAAATCCATCCTATTTTACATCATTCTTTTTCATCTATTTTTTGAATCCTTTTTAGCATTTCTCCTTTTTCTAATAAAGGAATTTCAATTTTGTTAGAAGTAACTTCTATATTTAAAGCTTTTTCTTTTAAACTAAGTCCGTAATACATAATGTTTTTTCTTAATCCAAAATTTTCCCAAAGTTTTCGGTTAAATCCAGAATATTCAATTATATTATAATCTACTTTTTTAATCTTTTTAAAGAGATGACTATCAAATAAATTAATGTAGTTTTTTTTAAATGTATTTTTATACATACGATTCGAAAATGTTGGTTCCGTTTTTACTTTAAATATGGATAAAATATATTTGGCATGAAAAGTATGTTGGACTTTATGTTTTGTTGTGATATAAATTATGGAGATATTATGCTTTGTGCTTTGTGAATGAAATTATCAAACTATAAGTTTTTCGTGACGCCCAATCCCGGGGTCCTGACAACCCACAACTAGTAGAATACTTCAGGATGTCGGGTAACCCGACACCACTCACTTAAAACGGTAGAGTCTCCTTTGTATCGGAGCTCTACCTAAAGTACAACTTGTCCTAACAATTTACTAAATCTAATTAATCGGTCCACGGCGAAAAATGGCAACTTCGTCCATGCATCAATACTTACAAAATATATATCAACTATATAACAATAGTTTAAGAGTTATTACATTACTCTTAACCAAAACATAGATCAAAATTTAACATTCTAATACATGTTATACAAAATGGACACCGGCTACAATCCTGGGCTTCTTCTAAAACGCGGCCTCTAGTGAGCGTCGTCCTCCCGTACACTTCCTGTACCTGAAATAATGATCCTCGGGAGCAGGTGAGCAATGCCCGCAGGATAATTTCCCATGGGTTACTCCCCACATAAGTGCACATAAAGTCATGGCAACCGATCACACTCCAAGAAAATAAATACATGATCCTACTTGAATGTCTACATGCCTAATCCTGCCTCGAGCCCTCACGACTCCTCACACATGCCTGCCCAAATGCGAGAAAACATTGTTTTCAAACAAAGCTTTTTGTTCTTGAAAACACACTACCAAGTTTCCCGTATCATACTGACTACCGAGGCGAATTGTCGGATCATTTTTCCGAATAAATGCCATAGTCCGCCTTCCGAGATGAACTGCCGAACCACTCTCCACAAGTACCTTCGGAAAATCTTCCTAGAAATTCCTTTCACAACCATTTTCACTTTTCTTTTCATTTTCGTGTCATGCACTCACACCTATCATTCGAGGGTGCCCCGGTGCATATGGAATGCATAACGTCATTTCCAAACAATTGATGCTAATATATTTTACATGTATATATCAACAAAAATTAATTCACATACTAATCACATAATTCATGTTATTCAATTCACAATCAATAACACCAAAATTAGCTCACATGGTCTAATAACAAATCTAAACAATTCATTTTGAATCACTCAACAACACAAAAATCACACAACATATTACGTGAATAGTGAAACCCTCGGGTCGGCACTGTTCACGGCCACACAAGTCAGGATTTCTTCACTAGGTTCAAAGATTTTGAGACCGAAAACACGGCCATCCAGGCCTCAACAAATCCCCATCCATTAAAAATGGCTCTTAGCCAAAGAAAAAACCAAGTAGGAAAAGATCCCTACCTCTTGGAGTTGTTGGAACTCCACAAAATCGGTGCCCACGCATAGCCCTTGCCGCTTAGATCAACTTTGCTTCTTGCTCCGTCGAGAACCGACTATCCGAACGCCGGGAAATCTAGAGAGAAGTCACTCTTTCTCTCTCTAAAAACTTAATCTCACACCTACTGCACGTTTTGTTCTTCAATTGAAGAAGAAAACTATTCCTCTTTTGTTTTATTCATTTAAACTTTTCAAAAATTCCATCCTTGTCCCTTCATTTAACTATTTGACACATGGCTTAATCTAAGCCATTCATCTCCATTATCTCACTAATCATGCAACATGTGTCACATGGGTACATGTAGTAGGTGACTTTTGTCACATCACATGTCTCTTAATTTTTTTAGGGAAATGATTTTTACAAAATTTTTAATCTTGACACTTATAGGAGTGTCATCCTCAATAAATTTTATCAATGATGTATTTAAAGACATCCTGTTTGAATATTTTCTGGTTAAAAATAATATTTATATTTTATTATTAAATAATTAAACAAAAGAAAATAAGTCCCAAAATTAATCAAATTTTAATAATTCAAAACATCAAATATTGAGATATAATAACTAAGTCTGAGGAACTGATGTGGACTTCGTACTTTTCAGGGTCCCACTTATGGGATATCCCCATTCCCACTAGTTCCTTTCGCTCCCCGTAGATTCGAACCTGTGGACCTAGGGTCTTTACTCCAATGGGAAGATCTGCAAATTCAACTCGAGCTACTAGCTCAGCTATAGGTGAGAGTGCCCCCATTGCCATAAGAGTCCCTTTGATCATTGGTTCGAGCCTCACTGAGGCGAAAGAAAAGGCCACTGGGGGACCCGGCGAATGGGCACACCTAAGGAGCCGGGCTTCCCACCGGGCGGCACCCCCGAGGGGTCACGAAGGGTGTGGACTCCACAATAACAAAGGCGACAATATTCGGTGTCCAGAGCATTTTTCTGGTCTCACTCATAGACCATTCACCGGGCGCCTGAGATTCAACTCAGATTCCAGTCATTCGGCCTTTCAGACCAACCGAAACGCAAGAGCTCACTGGGTACCGCAGATGCTTCTATCGACTAAAGACCCCAGTCCCGGTTCGAATCTCCTGGGAGGCGAAAGGAACTCGCTGAATGAGGATATCCTATGAGTGGGACCTAATTCGAAGGGGCACTGAGGGGTCACGATGGTGGACTTACATAAACAATCAACATAATCACACTAACTCAATTATGTTAAATTATTTCAACAACGACATATATAATTCTTCAAAAGAACAAATATTAAGTACTAATATTCGTAATCCACCAACACCACTATTTAGGAATATTAATAAAAGGAGCCTACAAAAGCAATTTCGAGAAAGTAAAAGCACATGCAAATAAACAATGACCAAACCAACCTACACAAAAAATAAGAAAACATAAAATTAAAAAAAAAAACAAAGCTCTAAGATACTTGGCTGATGGAAATTTATAAACAAGCCCTTTATTCATTTTTTAAAGGTAAAAGCACATAAGATATATTTAATATATTATGATATAGAGTTATGGCTGACTAAGGCCATCCAAGTGGCATGCAAGGAGTAAAACAAAGCCTTAAAGGCTAGACAAGAACTAATCAAAAATCTCACAGCCCATGCTTGTGAATCCTACTCAATAAAAAATAGATTAATGATAGTTACCTCTTCAAGGTGTACATGACACATCCACAAATCCTTAGCACTATAAGATTTTACTCTAGCAACTAACTAAAGTACTTCACAGAATACCTTTGACATGTAGTTTCAATGAAGCCCTCTTAGATCTTAGTTTTCGCGTTTTTCAAGTATAACATTAATCTAGCACACGAAATGCAATGAGAAGGAATAAAATTTCATGTAAGTTTTGTTTTATTGATAAGAAAACATGTTGGAGTAAAATCGAAAATATGGGCTGATATATTAAATAAATATGATTTATAGGCTATCAACTAAAGTTAGGCTAATTAAAGTGATTAATTTCAGTTTTAAATTAATTAATATATTATAAAGTGTGGGCATCAATGTGGGAGAGGCCGTAATTTCTATTTTTTATGATGGGTTAAAATAAATTACGAACAATCGTGGATCAAGCTCATATACAAACACAATTGGTTATAATAGGGTGGTCATGGTCCCCCAAAACGCTACGGTGCTTTACTTCCATTCCACTGTTTAGAAATAAATATTAGATAGAAAACTATGTAGATCCAATGATCATAGCCTGATTCGATTAATTGAAGATCATAAAGCCTCGTACCTCGATCTCGTATCCGGAAGACTGGCAAGTTTCGCACTTTCGCATTCAAATATCTCAATATTGTGTTATGGATTCAGGTACGCTTCCGCAAATCCTGTATTTTGATTCTTGATGATTCAATATGAATGCCTCAAGCCAGGTGATGGTTTTCACATAATTTTTTTAAATATCTCTATTTGGTATCGTGAGCGGTTTCATGTTGAATTGTTGAGAATATGTTAGAAAATGATTTTTTTTTTTTTGGGGTCGAAAATATTTATTTATTATTTTTTTTCCCCTTGATCCCGGCTGTAAATGCTCCAGCATGGATTCATGTCCCTGAAGGACAATCAGCAAATGAGTCTAAACTACGTCTAAAGCGTGGGAGACCTATTGGTTTAAAGGATGTTCCTCCCAAGAGAGGGACAATGAGCATTGGTACTCGGCGGTGACATGAAATACGCCCAAGCGTGGAAGACCTTATTGTTCAAAGGATGCTCCTCCCCGGAAGAGGAGAACACAATGAGCATTGGTACCTAATCAAGAGGTACATGATAAAAAAATACACAATAATAAATAAGGCCAATCAATGTTTTAGCTGGTGATTTAAATATAAATATGTTATCACATAAAGGTATTTGTTTAAAATTTACAAACAAATATAAGTGTTTATGTAAGACCTGAGAAATTCCAATTTCTAGAAAAATGGTAAAATTGTAATTTTGGTTACAAAATTGTAATTTCGGTTAAAAATTCGAAATTTATTCTCTAGATCTCGGATGATGAAATGGATTTCACCGGCTTGAATCATCTCGAAATCTAGCTAGCACGTCACTCGGCCGACCTCGAGACGTCGAGTCCGCACGCTTTTCGGTGCATCGCGCGCTCGTGTGTCAGAAAACGATTTTCGATTCGATGAAAGTC
Source organism: Tetrastigma voinierianum (assembly GCA_016808115.1). Classification (NCBI taxonomy): domain Eukaryota; kingdom Viridiplantae; phylum Streptophyta; class Magnoliopsida; order Vitales; family Vitaceae; genus Tetrastigma; species Tetrastigma voinierianum. Next base: position 51,521 of record JAEQBH010006351.1, on the reverse strand, counting down.
ACATATAACACGTACTCATGTGTCATAAGTGGTATGAGTAGGGAAATGATGAAGATGGACGGCCGAGATAATGCCGAATGTCAAAACTGGGAAAAGAGGGACATAACGGGTATTAATGGAATTGTTTAAGTCATAAAAAGACAAAATAGCCAATAGGACTTGTCTTCTCCAATTAAACCAAGAGCAAAAACGTGAATTGGGGAGGGGGATGATGCAGTAGACGGAAATGGATTTCTTTTAGAGTGAGAAGGTCTAGCTTCTCTCTAAAATATCGCGCGATCCGACCGTCGACAGTCTTCGGGACAAGAAGGAAAGCTGCTCTACGCGGAGAGGGCTTCGCATGGGTACCGGATTTAGGGAGTTTCCTCAAACTCCGAGAGGTAGGGGTTTCTCCCTACTTGGGTTTTATTCATTCTTTAAGTACTTTATCGATATTTGAGCTGAATGAGGCCGTGGAGGGGTTGCTTTTGATCTATCCCAAAACTGGGACCGACCGATATAAATTTTTGAAACTCAATGGTGCGCCCGTGATTTCCACGCTGGATTGGGTTGTTAAATGGTGTGCGCTTATGTGTTAATGCATGGATGGTTTGCTTTTGAGTCGGAATTGGTCGTGAGAAACGCGTCTACTTGGCAACTCCATGATTCGCGGATTTGTCGTGAATAGTAATCGAGGGTTTCACTATTCCCCAGAATAGTGTTCACAAAATATATTTTCAGGTGAAATGTGTTTGGTCGAAAGTGGATCTGCCTAATTGCTCGCGGTTTGACCGTTAGCCCACGTGAGCTAATTTGATGTAATGAAATGAGAATTTACATGACATGATTGTAAATTGAATTTTAGGTAAATATATGCATGTCATATATTTCAGATATGGTATAAACCGTAATGGAAATGGCATCGCGTGCATTCCATATGCACCGGGCAAAGACCCTAGGATGATAGGAGTGAGTGCATGAGGAGAGTCTAGAGAAAAAATGGTTCGAAGGGTTGTCTAAAACTAATAATGATCAGAGGGTAGTCCATACTAAAATATCCATCGTCGGAGAAGGCCCAATTGATACACATCGGAGGGTAGTCCACTAAATGTAACATCGGAGATGGTCCACTACTTATACGTCGGAGGGTTGTCTTTAAATAAAACATAAAATTCTCGCTACGAGGTCATGAAAAGTAGGGAGTCGGTGAGAATTCCTGCACTAAATGATAAGTTAGACATTCAAGTAGATCACGCATTTGCTTGGATGTGTTTATTTTAGAACATTGCATTGCACTTAGGGGTGGAGAGTAGCCCACTTGGGGTAATATCTTCCACTATCGAGCACTACCACCTCGTCGAGGGATACTATTTTGCTGTGTACATGAGCGCGGACGCCGCGCTGGGCCCTAGAGGTCGTGGTTCTTGTGAAGAAGAAAGTTCTTGACAGGGCTTCGGTTATGATGTTCTACATTTATTCTAATTCTAATTGTAATATATGTGTTGTATAAGAGTAAAAACATTTGAACTCCTCGAAAAACTGGATATAGTTGATTCATAGTTGGTATGTTTTATGGGCCCAATTGGGCCGTTTTACTCATGTTGTGACTACATTGGATATATGTTGTGAGTGATGATGCAGTGGCCCAAGGGCCATGGTTTACCCGCTTTAGTTGTATATGAGACCCTGTGTGGTCATTGGATTGTTGGGACAGGTTTTATACAAGTGTTGTATTTGGGTAGAGCTCCCCGTATAAAGGAGACTCTGCCCGATTTTCGTGAGAAATGTCGGGTTACCCAACATTCACGAGTATTCCACCTGCCGACGGTAGTCACGACCCCTGTGCTTCGGGGGCGTCGCTGGGGCCAAGACGTGAGCCTAGGTATGTACTAATACCTAGGGAGCTCTGCTTGGGTATCCATCACCACTGGGTTGGTTTGATGTAGAGTATGTGTATATGAAAACCTAGAGAATGAGGGGTCAGCTTCTAGCCATGTCGTAAGAACATCACCACTAGGTGTGGTTCGAAGGTTTCCAGTTTAGTATAAGATTACCTAGAACACCCGGACAAAACTAGGACAATGTATGCATGTGCCTCGGTGTGTTTTCAGGTGATTGATTCGGTGGAAGTGCTTGCATGCTCGGGTCGCGGCATACATGAATTGTCGTGTTATATGATTGATATGCTCGTTGATAAAGATAGATGAAGTGAAAATTTTGGAGTTTACAAGCGGTAAACCTAAAACAAAGGAAAAAGGAAATAAAGCAAAAAATAAAATTTATAAAATTTATTAGGTTATGAGGTGAAGAAAATAATACTTTGATTGCCAAGGTGGAACGAAGAAAATAAATTTTTATAAATTTATTTGAGTATTCGAAAATGAGAAAAAAATAGGATATATGTTTTTTGTAATTCCAAAGAACTGGAATGAAAAAAAAAAAAAGGGAAACGAAAAAAATTTGTCGGGTAGAAATTGGAAACGGCTACTCGCTAAAATGTGGGGTGACCGCGGCTACTAGTCAAGGTTACGTCATGTCATGGCGGCTGGCCTGATCTCAGGCGAGGCACTAAGGCTGTGGGCGCGGAGCGCAGTGCGCGCGGGCAAAGGCCTACAGTACGCACGAGGCGCCGCGACACGTAGGGCCCGGGCGTGTCGTCATGCTACGTGCACCCGGGTGCATTCACTCGCTTTTTGACCATTCACTGCATCGTTTCTTGAGTCAAATTTTGAACATTGTTCGTGAACTCGGTTCATGAACACTGTTCATCACAAAAAAAAATATTTCGAAAATTTTTTTTTTTATTAAATTAAATTAAAATAAAAATAAAATCTAACAAAATTTTCAAAAAATAAAATGTTCAAAAATGAAATTTTTGTTGATAAAAATATTTTAAATGCATAATCGATTGCCTTGCATTACATGTAAATGCAAGGATAATGGGTATACACTGATTTATGTGTATGAATAGTGTCTCTGGGTCGTGGTTTATGCCTTGTAGATACCCGCATCGAGATTTAACTCCGCATCGAACCATACGTATCGGCTAGTCGGTGACGAGACGCAGAGGGCGTCCACTGTGGTATTGGTCGTGCACCACCGCGTTCGACAACAGTTTTTACCGCAGGTCGTGGTATTACAGCAACCGCTATCGCATTGTGCCAGTATAGCGGTGCAGACGTAGAAGGTCCTAGTAACCTCCCGTGAGGTTGGGCGCCAGCCATCCTCCTCCGACATTCGGGGGGGAGGAGATCCGATGGTGGCACTCATTGGTTTATGCAGACGAGAAGGTGTTAGCCATGGAGACTGACTCGACACTACGATTAGATCGTTGCCCAGCCTAGAGAATGAGGCCCAAGTATGGTGGAAACACAAGGACCTTCGAGACCCAGGAGCCTGCATGTGAGTTCTCCCCTATAGATTAGGGCGATAATAGGTATGATCTATCGTGGGTCGGGCGAGTCGGGAGATCTCGTGGACTCCACTCACAATGGACCCGAGGAACATGGACATGTCGAGTTCGATGTCATCCCGGGATGGATCGACCAAGATAGCTACGTGGTCGTTATCGATTGTGAGCATAGGAGGGTTACCGCCCATAATGCCAGGATCTGCACTGTGTGGTATTCTCAGGGGATAAGATGACATTTTGCCCTGCACAAGATACGAGTCCACAGTGTCGGGACAAAGCATGTTGGCTAGCGAGCCCACCCCCGAGGGACCCAGGAGAGACCAGACTTAGATCTACCTCGAGTAGTGTGCGAGTATGTGGATGTTTTTCCAGATGAGCTACCTGGACTGCCTCCACAGAGGGTAGTAGACTTTGGTATCGAATTACACCCTGGTACTTCACCTATCTCTATGACTCCGCATAGGATGGCACCAGCCTGAGTTTCCAGTGAACTCGTAGCCCGTATACGCGAGCTACCGGACAAGGGCCTATACCGCATCGGCAGCACTTCACCACAGGGTACCCTGCCTCTATTTGGCGAAGAAGAGCGGTGGCAAGACCCTTCGACCGTGCATCGACCACAGCAATAACGGTTACGATCAAGAACTCCAGACCATTACCGAGGATTGATGATTTATTTGATCGCTAAGAGGAGCGCCGAAGTCTACTTCAAGATGCACCTTCGCGACCGGGTTATCATCACCGAGAGTTGGGAGACAGATATCCTAAGATAGCGACAGATTAACGCTACGGGCATTGAAGTACGCTGACGCTCGACAATCCATAATACGCCAACAAGATTCTATGCGCGGATCTCATGAAGGTATTCAACCCTATTCAGATCGCCTGGTCGTGGTCTTCGTGGATGACATTTCGATTCACTCCCGCCAAAGTGGAGAGCAGAGTATCACTCTCGAGATCGCTCTTCACAAATAAGTTAAGAGACCACGTGGCTGCATACCTAGTTCCCGCAAGTGCGAGCTTCTCGCTTCTTTACCGAGGTGAGAGTTTCCTGGGGACACGTGGTGTCGCGATCGTGAGTGTCAATCACCTAGAGAAGGTTGAGGCCGCGGATGAATTAGAGAGACACGTCAATCTTCGAGATACGTAGTTTCGATCGACCGGGTATTATAGGAGATTCGAGAATGGGTTGAAGTTGTCCATTCTCGTGGCAGATCGTAGACTTCGCCTACTGACGCGACTCCATGGTCGGGACTCGGCCATGACCATGTGACAGAGAGATCGAGGACGCCTAACACCTGGGATACGGTGTTGGTAGCAAGAGGGGAGGATCAACCTTCTTCTAGTTCTGGGAAAAGGCGAAGACTTCGTCACACCCAGCTCTCGTGTGACCAGTCCGGATCGGGCATGTGAGACTCCGGATTGCCCTGGCAGACGTGGATCCCAGGATCTCTCGGGGACAGCCGCGGCCCAAATTAGTCAGAACATGAGAGTATACTGCCTCATTCCTCCACACACCCTAGTACTGTCGAGGGAACCGCTACGGGGAAAAGTATACAAGCACCCCAACAAACACGTAGCTAGGCTAGAGGGGCCAGTGTGGTCAAGTCGAGACAGACGTAGTCACAAATAAGCGTGGTGGAATTTGTGGTGGTGTAATCTTATCGTCGCTGACGTCAGTTTTGACATGGATGAGCTGGATGTACCATCTGTCGTCGCACCGGGGACCTTAGCCTAGTTGTCATACCCGACACCCACCTGGATTAGGGCTTTCTTCTAGAGGTTAAGGCCTTTAGAGAAGCCGTGCACATGTTCTTCCCTAGGGATGTGGGTGAGAATTGATCCGATAGGTCGATTATGAATAGGGATCCGAGATTATGCTCATGGTGGACCCCGTGATCGGGTGTCAGCCAAAGATGGCATTATCGCTGCGGTGCACTGTAATATCGCTGGCCAAGTCGGGTGTGTGGGTGCACTCCAGATCGTCATTCACCACTTCGTGAGTGTGGGTTGAGTTTGTCTTAGATCACGTCCAATGAAGACTCATAGTTCGGATGAATAAATGAAGAGTATCAGTGTGTCGGGCAAAGAAAAAAGGGGGCCGTAAATCTCTAAGGTGAGAATCCTGGAGTTAGGGTGTAAGAGACCCGGGGAGATATTCCCGAATTTCTGTGTGAATGTAAGAGGCTGGAAGTGTGAGCCGAAGAGTTATGTTAATCGAAATGAAAACACACTGTCAGGTTATCACATAGACTTAGAGTTTAGTGATAGGAGTCGGGAGTGACTCGAGAATTGGATACCCCTTTGGCAATTGCATTGGGTGTTGTCGAGAGCCAGCAAAGTGGCCTCTGGTGATATGGATGTCATTCATGACATGGACTAGGTTGACGGTCCATTGGATTGTCAATGATTGCGACCTTGGGAATAGTCAGCACGACAAAAAGTAATGGTTGTGCAGGGTTACACGTGGTGGATTACTACGTGTGTTAGAGTACATGCCACGTTACGCTCTGGTTCTTAAGGGCAGATTTAAAGCACCGCTTCCATGAATTCGGCCACAACAACAGTTATCGCGTAGTATACGTATTTGGCTTCATGAGGCATTGTATGGGAGGCCACAGACATCGTTATGATTGGACCGAGGTGGAAGAGAGCTCCATCACTCGGCCCCGACCATTTAGAGACACCGAGAAGGTGAGCTGATACCGACAGCCGCTTTCACGGCCGTAGCCAGACAAGAGCTATGCAGATGTACGACGCCGACCCCAGAGTTCGAGGTTGGTGATCACGCTTCGAAGGTGATTCCCAAGAGAGGAAGTAGTCGTTCGCAGCGCAAAGCACCCGCCGAGATTCATCGGGCCTTCAGACACGAAAAGGATAGGCAATCGTGAACAGACGGCTATAAAAGCCACCGCTTCTCAGCATGACAAAGGTCCACTCAGGTTTTTTTTACCGCCTCCATGCTCCGGCATACCCGCATCAAGCTCATGGTGGATTGGGGACGATTGAGGTCGACATCGATGGGACCTTCGAGGAGGGACTAGTGTGCATTTTGGATAGCCGCGATCAGTTTTTGCGACGCAAGACCGTATATTAAACGAGGGTGGTGTTATGGCGGCACTATGGAGTGGAGGAGTTAACGTGGGAGGCAGACACGTGATGCGGTCACCTATCCCTTCTTGTTTAGGACGAAGGTAATTTAGTTTAGTCGCTGAGATTTAAATGACTGGCTTACATGCATTATAGAGTCACACGCTTCGTATATGATGCTGAAATGATTGCATCGTCTGCATTCTCGACAAATTCCTTTAAGGAGGGAGAATGTAAGACCTGAGAAATTCCAATTTCGAAAATGGTAAAATCGTAATTTTGGTTACAAAATTGTAATTTCAAGTTAAAAATTTGAAATTTATTCTAGATCTCGATGATGAAATGGATTTCCTCACCGTTGAATCGCCTTCACAAATCTAGCTAGCACATCGAATTTTTTGTCGACTCGAGACAGCCAGAGTTTCCGCACGCTTTTCGAGGCATCGCGTCAAAGCCGTGAAATGATTTTCGATGAGACGGTAAAGTCACATATAACACGACTCATGTGCCATAAGTGGTAAGGAGTAGGAAAATTATGAAGATGGACTACGAGATAATGCCAAATGTCAAAACCAAAACAGGTTATAAACGTATTAATGAAATTGCTTAAGTCATAAAAGACAAAATAGCCAATAACTTGTCTTCCACTAAACCAGAGGAAAACGGAATTGGGAGGATGATGACAAAATGGTTCTTTAGAGTGAGAAGGTTCAGCTTCTCTCTAAAATATCACGCGATCCGACCGTCGGCGCCTTCTATTGTGTTAAGGAAAGTTTCGCCACGCTGAGGGCTTCTGCGGGTACCGGATTTGTGGAGTTTCCTCAAACTCGAGAGGTAGGGTTTCTCCCCACGGTTTTATTCATTAGTTTAGCATTTTGTCGATGTTTTGATTTAATTATTCCATATGTTTGAAGTGGATCGGTCCCAAACTCGACCGACCGATATAATCTCTTGAAACTCAATGCAGCAGCCGTGACTGTCCACGGCTGATTTAAGGCAAATGGTGCGCGATAAAGTTAATGTGCATGGGATGGTTTCTTTGAGGCCAATTACTGAAATGCAAGTTCACTAAGTGAATCTACGATTGGGCATTTGTCTAGAATAGTAATCGAGGGTTTCACTATTCTCGAGAATAGTGTTCACAAAATATATTTTGTGTGAAAATGTGTTTGGTCGAGTGATTCAAGTCAAATTGCTCGTGTTTGATCGTTAGCCCACGTGAGCTAATTTTGATGTAATGAAATGAGAATTTACATGACATGATTGTGTGAATTGAATTTTAAAATATATGCATGTTCGATATATTTGCATATGATATGTGACTTAATGGAAATGGCATCATGCATTCCATATGCACCAGACACCCTAGGATGATATGTGGACAGAGCAATATATATCTGGAGAAAAAAATTGGCCGGAGGGTTGTCTAAAACTAATAATGATCGAGGGTAGTCCATACTAAAATATCCATCGCTTCGCGAGATCGCCAATTGATATACACTCCGAGGGTAGTCCACATATAATATCAATCGCTTCCGAGACGCCCAATTGATATACATCGGAGGGTAGTCCACTAAATGTAACATCGAGAGTGTCCACTACTTAAGCACGCGGAAGGGTTGTCTTTAAATAAACATAAAACTCTCATACGAGGCTTAGGCGAGTGTGAGGAGCCTGGGTGAGGACTCGTACCGAAATGATGTTAGACATCTCAAGTAGGATCACGATTTGCTTGGATGTGTTTATTTTGAAGCATTGCATTGCACTTAGGTGGAGAGTAGCCCACTTAGGATGATTCCACTACTGAGCACTAGCTCACCTGGTCGAGATACTATTTACAAAGTACATGGAGCGTGCATGAGGACTAGATCATCTCAGAGGGCCGTGGTTTGTGGAAGAAAGTCAGATTGCGGGTTTTCGTTGCGATGTTCTACATGTATTAGAATTCCTCTAATTGTAATATATGTGTTGTATAAGAGTAAAACATTTGAACTCTTAAACTATTGGATATAGTTGGATTCATAGTTGGTATGTTTTATGGGTATTGTTTGAGGCCCGCGGCCGTTTACTCATGTTGTGATCATATTGGATGATATGTTGTGAGGATGATGCAGTATTCATGGCAATATTTACCGCTTTAGTTGTATATGAGACCATGTGTGGTCATTGGATTGTTTGGGACAGATTTTATACATGTTTTTTATTTAGGTAGAGCTCCCGCATGCTGAGACTCTTCCCCAATTTTCGCGGAGAAATGTCGTGGGTTACCCGACATTCACTCTAGTATTCATCGTCATTTGGTAGTCAACTGACCTCCTGAAGCCAGCCACACGCTTATATATATTTTTTGAGATAGTTAATTAACACAATATGTCACCAAAAGTGACTACTTTTGTGCAAATTAATTTTATTTCAAAATATAACAAGATTATGTGTGTTCTAACTTATGTGAATATTAATTGCCCAAAGGAAAATCAATATTTAACACTGTATGTACACCATGGGTAATAAACGCGTGATAATTATTTGGTTTTACATATGAATAATAAATTGGCCCAAAGGAAGATTTATCATTCAATATGTTCTTATTATTAGTATTTGATTACTACACCAAGATATCACTTGCAAGTTAATATTTTTTATCCAAAGATAAAATATTAATAGAGTGTTCTTATATCTTGGAGATGGGGTTTGCCTTTATTTGAATTCATTTTTCTGTGGCTTTTTTTATCTTATGAGTTTGTTTTGCTTGTTTATTGTTCCTCTGATTCAGCATTAGTTCTCGTTTCTAACATTATCACAAGATAATTTATTCCTATGCTAAATGACACAAACTTCAAGACATGGCACATGAGAACCTCTAAATAAATTCTAAGGTCATGGATCTCGGGATATCACTACAAGTATATGGGTTTCTTCCGCACCTCTTACCGCTGAAAGTTCTCTGATGAAAAGAAGGATATTAGGCAAAGGGAGAAAGAAGTCAACGCATGTGTTTGATGATCATACAGCTGGGTCATTTCGAAGCATTCAAAGGGCACAACATCCGAAATCCATAAAGACAAATAAAGAGTTCCCGAAGAAATTAAGAATATATTCCAAGAAAGAATGAAAATTAAACAAAGTACACTTTGCACCATCTCACGAGATATAAAGGTAATGGGGAACATTAGGGAGTACATTATGGAAATAAGTTCATCTTGCTTCAAAGTTAAGAGCACATAAACTTGATCTCTCTGAGATTTGCTTGCATTTGGTTTTGATATCTCTTTCCACACACCAACAATTTAAGGTGAGCTACAACCACAAAAGGAGACTCAAGTTCCTCTACGAGCTCATCTCACATCAGGTGCAAGCAGTTATAAATAATTACAAGAAAAGATAGAAAATATTTGACTGGTACTTCCAAGGATAAAGGAAGAAAAGAAAGAAGGATAAAGAAGTCGGCAGAGGTTCTCCATATCAAAAGAAACAACATAAAGCGAAAAAGGCTGATGGTTGCTTTGCCTGCGGGAGCCGGGGACATACAGCTGGGGCAATGTACCAACTATCATGTCAGCATGCAAAGAAAGGTACACTTTAATCTAAGTTTGTTCTGAGGTTAATTTGACTTCTGCATCTTAAACACACACTTATGGATAGATTCTGCGCAAAACTCACTCACATCGTTGGTGTCCATGCAAGGTCAGCCGAAATGCCGAAGCTAAATGATGTGAAAGATACATCTTCAGAAAGATGGCAAGAAGGTCGGTTGAGGCAATTGAGACATTTAGGTTATTATTCAAACTCGCACTTATTTGGATTGAATGAGACATATGTTAGTACCGCCCTTCAACGGAATTTGGGTTTATATTTCATACAACAAATTTGGTTACTTGTTCTTTTGAAAACAATAAATTTAGTCTTTTTTAATTCACCAAGTTGGTAACGTTCTTTATCTTATGTGATAACCTCATATGCTTGATACAGTTGCTTCATATCATGAAACCTTGCAATTACACTCAAGGTAAGCAAAGAAAATTAACCATGAGAATTGCTCATCATTATGGCATAAGAGATTAGGTCGCATCTCCAAAAGGAGAATTAAAGTGCTGCTTCAGGTTATATGGGATTCTAGATTCCCTTGATTTTGCAAGATTTGAAATTTGCACAAATTGCATAAAGGGAAAACAAACAAACACAAGGAGATTTGGTGTCAACAGTATTACATATGTCTTGGCTAACCGACATACAGATATTTAGGGCCATTTCTAGGGTTTCCCATGGAATGGCCAACAATATTTTATCACGCTGGTATCATCATTTTCTAATGCTATGGCTACGCTTATTCTCATTCATGAAAAGTCCCCAATCATCGAAGTGTTCAAATCGTTTGCCAAAAGTTGAAGCTGAAAATCAACTCTCCTAATAAAAGGATTAAAAACGCCATATCCGACATCGTGATGGTGAATACATGGAAAGTATGACGGCTCGTGTGAACAAAGTCCGGACCATTTGCTAAATTCCGTAGGAGTGTGGTATCGTCCCACAGTACACCATGCCAGGTTCTCCTAAGCATGAATGGTGTTGCTGAAAGGCGAAACATAACGCTCAAAGACATGGTAAGAAGTATGATTAGTCATTCTTAATCTCTGCCAATATCACCTGGGTGAAGCACTAAAGATCGCAGCATATATCTCAATGTATACCAACTAAAGCAATTGCTAAAACCCCTTATGAACTTTGGACAGGCAAGAAGCCTAGTCTGAAGCACTTACATTTGGGGATGTCCAAGAAGCAAGGCCCACAAGGTGCCACACGAAAAGAAATTGATTCAAGAATGGTTGCTATTTATTGGATACTCAAATATCCAGGGGTTACAATTCTATGATCCTACTACTAAATCACTCAGACGGAAATGCTCTGTTCTTCGAGATGTTATTTGATGGGGGAGAAAAGGATAGATTTTGCTTTCTTTGAAGATGAATATGCTGATATTCCTGGGCACCGTCATCGATATTGATCAAGCCCTATACCCGCTATCGCTCAAGATGCAGATCCAAATCAAAACAATATCTAAGAACCTCCTGCTCGAAGCAATAAACTCTACTCTCCTGCAACCTACGCCACAAGGGAGATCACCAGAGAAAGGAGAAGTGCATTGCCGATGATTACATTCATTTCTTCAAGAACATGAGTTTGACATTGGTGCGCGGAAGATGATCCAATCAACTTCCGCCAAGCCCCGGAAAGTTCTAAATTCAAGAGTGGATCGATTCCATGAACAGGCGATCAAGTCCATGAAGGACAATGACGCTTGGGATCTTGGTCCCATTGCTCGAAGGTGGAAACCCATCGTTGTAAATGGATATTTAAACCAAGAGGTCTAAAGGTGACGGAGAGATACAAAGCTCGCTCGCTTATCGCTAAAGGCTATACACAAGTTTAAGCAAAGAATGATTATAAAGAAAGACTTTTCTCCCGCTTTCATCAAAAGACCTTGCATACAATGGCACTTATGGCGCACTTGACCTCGAGTTTCGATCAAATGGATGTTAAGACCGCATTTCTCAATGGTGACATTGATGAAACACCCATATGATGCAACCGTAAAATTTTGTGGCTCGAGATACAAAGAGACGTGGTTTCAAGTTAAAGAAATTTATCTACGGGCTCGGCAAGCTTCAAGCCAATGGTATTATAAGTTTCACTGTTATCATTTCGCCTCGTTTTGATATGAATATTGTTGATGACCGCATATGTCATAAGTTCGGGTGAGTAAGCATATTTACTTGGTTTATATGTTGATGACATATTGCTTACACCAACGACATAGGCATGTTGCATTTAAAACCAAGAGAGATATCTATCAAAGAAATTGAGATGAGTAGTCTTGGTGATGCTTCTTTTGTGTTACGAGGCGCATACATCGATCGACCCTTGGGAATACGGCTTATCACAAAAGAGCTATATTGAGCAGTAAATTTAAAAGGTTCGCATGCATGATTGCAAAACCAGACACCCCGTGGCTAAGGAGACAAATTTAGTTTCCGGCCACGCCCCAAGAATAATTTCCTGAGATTCGGGATGCAACTCCATTCTCATGCGCCGCCACAATAGAAAAGTGATACTCACATACCGCTATTCGGAGGAGTTATGCATATCGCCGTATGTCAGCATATTTACAACTCGGAGCGATCATCGATGCGCTTCGCCGCGTCACGAGGCAATTTATAGAGAACAAAAGACTACATGCTCACTTATCGAAAGTTAGATCAGTTAGAGATCATTGGATTTTCTGACTCCGATTTTGATGGATGCCGAGATAGCATGAAATCTACTCAGCGTATCTACTTACTTGCCGGAGGTACTATTCGAAGAGTGTTGTCGCCTATCAGAAGCTTTTTCCACCATGTATCGGTTTAGTTGAAATATGAGGCATTCAATCATGGAATATGGTTATAAATTTTTGTCGGTCGCAGACAGGATGGCATTGAAAGGACTACTTGTTATTTTGTGACAATAAATCAACAAGATTATATTCCAACAACAAATGTGAGTTCGAATGAGTCAAATTTATAGACATCAAATTCCTAGTTGTCAAAGAGGTATTCAAAGTGGACTTATATCTATAGAGCACATTGGGACAAACTCCATGATTACAGATCCACTGATCATGGATTACTTCACCAAGGTCTTTCATGAGCACGCCGTCTCATGGTGTGGCTTCAGATGTGTCGCTTTTAGTGGGAGTTTTGTATTTTAGATGCTTTTAGATACTTTTGTTATGGATATTATGGATTTGCCAGTTATTTATCACAGTAGTGCCATTCAATTTTCAATCACTTTTGATTTTAGAAGGGTTTGATCTCACAGTTGTTTAAGGAGGACCAGTTGAACAGGTATGAGGATCACATTGCATGAAATTTCCATGCTACACATCCAATACTTGATCTTTGTCATTAGTTACATTGATATATGTGATCATTGATGGTCTAGTTTTGAAATATGTAACTACGATCGCTTGGTTCTATATTGGTATGGTTAATGACAAGACGTTATTTATATAAAGTTTTGATAAAGAAACCTGCGAGCTCATAAAGATATCGCTAGCTATAAAGTTACTATATAGCCCAAAAGCGGGAGATTCATATGAAATCGAAAAATACTGGGCTGATATATTAAATAAATGTGAATTATAGGCTATCAAATAAAGTTAGGCTAATTTTAAGTTTTGGGGCCTTAATTAATATATTATAAAAGTGTGGCATCAATAGAGATGTTTAATTTCTATTTTTATGTCGGGTTAAAATAGAAATTACGAACAATCGCGGACTGCTCATATACGTATTACAATTGGTTATAACTACAGTCATGGTCCCCGCATCACACAAGGTTTTTTCTTTCTTCCGACTCATTGTCGAGAGAAATATTAGACATAAAACTAGTGTAGATCCGGGAAGATCATAAAGCCTCGTATTCAGATTTAGATCCGAAGATCATAAAGCTCCTCAGACTCGGGATTCGTATCCGAAGATCATAAAGTTTCAGAATCAGATTCAAATATCTCAATATTGTGTTATGGATTCAGGCACGCTTCCACAGATCTTGTATTTTGATTCTTGATGATTCAATATGAATGTTTCTGTTTGTGTGATAGTTTTCACATAATTTCTTTTTAAATCTCTCAAACAAACCTAAGATAGATGTGGAAAGAAGCTAAGAATGGTAATCCAATTATCAACAGTGTTGCTTCAATGCTTTGAAATAAAAATGGAATATATAGTCAAGTAGTTTTTAAGAGATGACAAATTATCCGCAGGTTGAGAAACATATATGGGTAAGTCTCTAAATAAAATTCATTATCTCTTATCAAGTCCAAATGAACCTATTCCGTACTTCTTTCATTTCTCATAGATTAACAACAATTTTGCATGTATTATAGAAGAGAATCCAACCCTACTTTCTATGAAATAGAGTTTTAAGCAAGATGTATAATTTCACAAATTGTTTACCCATTCTCCAAGTTCCTGGCAGCAATTAAGGTTCCATTTGGGTCTTGAATGGATGAGAAAGGGAAGATAAAATACCAAACCCATATGAGAAACTAAACATGTCTTCCATCAGCTCATCATGGAAATATAGAATGTTTAAAAATTAAATTACTAACTCTTTCCTCATGTTCCAGATTGCATAAATTTGCCTCAAAATTTTCTTCATATTTTCTTTTCCTTATTATTCCGCTAGTGTGATAGATGTCCTAATTAGATTTTTTATGATAAAAAACCCCACCAAACAAACCACAAAACCATATTTGCGAGAACTGTCCTTCAATAGTGCATGACATTACAAAGAATGACAAAATAATTTTTTTCCAAATTCCCCTAATAGTTCCAATTATTACAACAACACAAAAGGATATATATTTTTTCTCCCACCCCCCATTTTCCATTTCCTAATTGAATACTTTTAAGATTTTTATTCAAAGAGCATATACTAACCTGGTGCTTGTCCCTATAAACTTTCACTGCTGCTGCACGGGTAAGAAGTTGATGGTGCGAAACCAAGTAAGGCTCAGTCCCATAATCGCCTGCAATGCAATCGTGAGATAGAAAATCTGGAGTAAATGATGACCTTACTTGGTAGAAGTCTGGACCAAGAGATAAAAAATTTAAAGGCATCAAAAACCAATTTCCTTCATTATGCCCACATCTTCTTGTCAAGTTTCTAATTTATGATTGATCACCAACTTCATTTTGTAGAATAATTAAGCTAGATGAGTTGCGGGTTTTTTATTAGCGTTAATTAGATCAGTCCACAATTTGTAACAGTATACAAATCAATCTTACAGTGGTTTCAACTGCAGTGGTTCCACTGCTATGGTCCTTTATCCTTTCTTCATTGCCATTTCAACTTTGTCACATTTAACAATATATATGCTTTTAACAATAATAACGTATGGAAAAATAAAGAAAAAAGTAACAAGGTAAGTTAGGAAACTAGATACAATCTGTGAAGTAACGATGTTGAGTTTAACTTTAGCAATCCATACTTTATCAGAAAAACAATATATTATTCAAAATGACCAAGAACCTCCCAAAGCTAAGAGCACTAGAGTATAGCCTGTGATGCTCATTTCCTCGAGGTCCGCGACGTCAACTCAAGGAATACCTGTGTCTCATATCATGAGACCCATACATGAGTAAAATGGCCACATTGGCCTACACATCATACTCACCAAAATACATCCAACTATATTACAATAGTTCAAGAGTTAATTACACTCTTAATACAAAACATATATTAAAATTTAGAATTCTAATACATGTTTTACAAAATAATCAATCAAAGCCATAATCCGGCTTTCTTCTCAAAAGCTTAATTCTAAATGAGCGTCGGTTTTCCGACACTCTTCAGACCTAAATAATGATCATTATGAACAAGAGGGAATTATCCTACATGGTTACCCCCACCTGCGTGCACATGTAATGGCAAACCAAACATATTCAAGCAAATTCATGATCCTACTTGAATGTCTACATGCCCAATCCCATATCTGGAGTCCTCACCGACTCCCCCCACACATGCTCAGTCAAATGAGAAAACACCGTCTTCAAAACAAAAGGCTTGGCTCTCGAAACATACTAACAGCTTCCGTAAAATCTACTGACAACCCTCCGAGGCGACTTGTTGGATACAACTCTCCGAAATAGTCTGGCGGGTTCTCCTCGACGTGAATTGTCGGACAATCTCCCAACCCACTGGCAATCTTCCTGAAATTCCTTCACAATCATTTATTTCTTTTTCTTTCATTTTTCATGTCATACACCACACCACCATTCTAGGGTGCCCTCGGGTGCATATAACGGCGATGCTGGCTTCAAACAATTGCTGCTAATATATAAACGCGCATATACTAAACAAATCCACATGCCAATCACATGTTATTCAACTATAATAACATCAAAATTAGCTCGCACGGGCTAATAAACACCAAGCAATTCATTTTGAATCACTGCCAACACAAAAATTCACACAAATCACGTGAATGTAAAGGAAATCCTAGGTCCCCAAGACTGCTCACTCGCCACCAGGATTTTCTCACTGTCCAAATATTTGAGCATTCAAAACATGTCCATCCAGCCTTAACAAATCCTTCATCCATTAAAATGGCTCTAGCCAAAGAATAAACCAAGTAGTAGAAGACCCCACTTCTGGCTGTTGAAACTCCACAAAATCAATGTCCACGTGTAGCCCTTATAGGTAGATCAATCCTTTTAAGCTTCATTGACGAACCGACGTATCCAATGCCGAGAAATCGGTATGAGGAAGCTGCACATTCTCTCTCTAACCTGTTCTCCCCCGCTACCATCGCTTCACCCAAAAATGGAGAAGATGAAGTTGTCTTTGTCTTTATTTTTAATATTTTCACTTAATTCCATCATCGTTCTTTAAGACTTCAAGGGCCTTGGCATATGGCTTCACCTGGGCCATTTATCTCTATCCTCTCACTAATCATGCAACATGTGTCACATGGGCATGTGGTAGGTGACTTTTCACATCACATGTTCCTACAGTTTTCGATATCAAAATTCCACACCCTGTGTCAAAGATGAAATTCTAACTGTTCGAATTTGACGAAACTGACGCGTGAATAGATTTTCGCGAGACGATTCCAACGTGTAGTTCTGTTTATCATCCGAGATCAAGAAAATTCGGATTTTGACCAAAATTACCATTTTACAATTCTTTTAAAATTAGAATTCTTCCCTGCTTACAATACAAACAGAATAAAAATCACGAACTCACCTATACCCTAACCAAGACAAAAATCCAACAAAGAACAAGACAATACATACGCATTCCCCATGACCACAAAGTGCACAAAAAAAGAAATCATTATGTGAGGATATCTCTTTCCTTAATGGCATTTGTTCCTTTCCACAGACAATCCAAAAAAGACAAAGAGGAGCTGTCATCTAGATTTTCTTGCATTTTCTACCAACATTAGTTCCTCGCCAAGCAAGGAGGGTTTGACGAATCGACAAAGGTAAAAGCCAGCTTAAGCCAACGATGGCCAGAAAGAGGTCCCAAAGCAACCTAGTTCTCCAACAATGAATAAGCAAGTGATCTATTGACTCCTCTTCCTCTTCACAAAAAAAAAAAAAAAACACCTATTAGCAAGATCACTCTCCTTTTGAGTTGATCAAGCGTAAGCACCTTACCCCATGAAGGTTTCCAAGAAAAAAACCTAGCTTGGGAGGGACAATAGGGTTCCGAATGGAGGGAGAAGGGAAAAATATAGGGGAGGAAAGAGCCAGTAGTCTGTACATGAGTCTAATTGAAAACCAATTAGACTTAGAGTCCTTCCTCAATAAATGATCCTCAATGAGGGGCTGACTTGTGGAGGAAAAAAGATAAAAAGAACTTTCTTCCTTTCAATCATTAAAAGGCCTAAAACGAGAGACCAACCCAAAAGTAACTAGATGTACATACATGTAACATGTTACATATATTCGTGGATGTATAATTTTCCTTTTTCAGTCTTTAATGGTGATTCACCCATAATGTATGTATACATATGTTGTGGCATTTTATCAAAGCAAAATGACATAGGAAAAATCAATAGAAACGCTTAAACTTTTTTCAAAAGGAAAGCAAAAAATGTGTGAAAGAGAGCTATTCTCAGATTGATAAATGAACTCTTTTAAAGGGTACAACTCCTATATAGAAAGTCTTTATTTTATCAACAAATCTACAACTCATTCATAAAAAGATAATATCAAAAAGACATGAAGAAAGAGAAAGAGAGAGAGAGAGATAACAGACCTAGATGCTTATGAGTGAAAGTATCCCATGTAATTCTTCCTCTCCAACCTTCATCCGCTACACCTTCAGACTGCAAAATCTAGCAAACCAAACAAACCCATCATTTCACCTACATAAATCTCAATTACCAAAGAACGAAAACAAAGCAAAACAAAAAACAAAACAAAAATTAACTTCAATCTCCATGCTTAAACACTACAAGAATCCTAACCACCAACTTGGTAAGATGGGAGGGTCTGATTACTACAACTGATTAAATATCAGCTCAAATTCAAATACTAGGAAATTTTTATTTGAGCTTCATCCATATAAATGTGGACTGGTTCTGTTTTATATATTTATTTCTTCCAAAAAGTTTATATATTTTATTTTTTTGCTTTTCAACAACTTGTACACACTCAGGACCACTTTTCTATACAAGAAGTTTTCTCTAATTCTACATGACCCAAAAGCTTAAAATCTTTGAAAGCTTCAATAACCAACTCAAGACAAGCAACCAAGGTTTGATTTGGGTGCTTTTCAATATAACTTTATTAAATATCCAAAATAAATAAATCTATAACATGTGTACATAACAGTAGGGCGTCATATCCAATTAATATGCTTCTATTTTCCAAAGATTTTTCTTAGTTTTTCTGGATGAAATTCTTCACTTTAGCTGGTGTTTTCTAGATTTCCCCTAGACATGATAATGAAAGAAAATGATTTTCTCATCTTCAAATAAAATGTTGAAGAAAATAAAATAAGATTAAAGTTAACTTAAACTTATGATCACCTCTAAAAACAGAGGACAATTCCTGATAGAGTCGGACAAATGACACAAAATGCACTACAGGCTGACATTCTAGTACCATAAAAAAAAACCATTTAGTTGTGCAAAGTTTTTTTTTTTTTTTTTTGATAGATACCGGGAGCAGATTGTAAACACAAAATAGATCCAGGTTAATCCAAGTATACAAAGTAAACAAAGGAAAACCAGGCTTGTACAGAAAATAGACCCAAAAAAACCCCACCACCCTAAGCAGAAACCCTAGAGAATGCACATCAAAATTCTTTCAAGAGAGCACTCCTCCACCTTAACAAAAATCAAGATTATCATCAAAAAGATTTAGGGCATCAACAAGTATTTTAATAAAAAATTTTCATAAAAGAGACAGGGGATAACTTACCATCTAAGGACCACAACATCACCAAATATAGTCTCCTGCCCAGAACCTCAACAACTACTTCCTACAACAACAAGAAATAGAAGATTCTATGCCACATGATCACATAGTTCTATTCTCTTAGAATAAGAAGCCAGTAGGAAGAGGTTTGAAGGAGATAGTCAGAAGTTTCACCAAGAAATTATAGAAATGGAGGCGAAAAAACATGACAATAGCAGTGGCTCTGCCACATTGCCGATGGAGAAGCCCATTGGGAGACAACTCAAGGAGACACAATCAGAGATTGTTGATTATAGTTTTAGCGAGTGATCTTGCAAAACATATCCCAAGTTTTCGCACCATGCAATTGTATCTTGCTTGATGATCTCAAGTACTCATTTGATAAGCCTAGGGCTTCTTGAGATGGCATTTTTGATTGGTCGGACCTTTCCCCACTTCCTACTTATGGTTTTCGAGATGCAGGGTTCTCTGGTACATGTTCTGTCCTGATAATCAAATTCTGTCGAGGAGCCTAGGAAAGGCTCTAGTCACAAACATCTCAGCTCATATTTTTCTATAGAGCAAAAATTTGGGGAAAGAGGTTAGGAAAAAAAAACTCCATTCCTAGGGTCGTTCATTCATCTCTCCAACCCTTTCGTTACTAACCCTCAATAACCATAGAGCTACTAGGAATCTCTATTATCTATCATTAACTCTTTGTCACTCTCTTCTCTTTAGCAACCAGAAAAGTATGATTTAATTTCTTCCTCTTCTTTTGACCCTCTCTTCATCATCCGTCCTTGCTTTCGCGTCCATGGATCCACTCCTCCTAAATACTCCTCATGGAAGGCATAGAAAAGTTGGGGGTTTATCTAGTTTTCTCAATGGGAAGTTAGGGTTTGAAATCTTTTTTCAAATCAGAAAATAAGATATAATATAAAGTATTAAATATGATGACGCTCCAAAAAATGTCAATGTTTTTTAAATGTCATTAAATAAAACACTTGGACAATGACACCTTTAAAAAGTGTCATCACAATATAAAAATTCTACAAGACAATGACACTTTAAATTAAATCGTCATTGTACATTTAATCTGTATTAGATAATGACATTTTTTTTGCAAACATCATTGTATGAAGCATCATAAACAAACATTTTTGAGTAAGTGCACTGAACACTTGCATGGATGCATTTACAACCATGACATTGCATGTAGTGGATCAATTTGGCATTACCTACCTTTGTATTTGTGTGATTATAGATGCATTTACAGCCATGACATTGCATGTAGTTGATCAAGGTGACATTAAGCCTACCTTTGGATTTGTGTGATTGTGTGAAATATTCACTGAACACTTTGCACAAATTCACTTACAACCATATCATTACATTCTTAGTGGATCAAGGTGACATTTGGTATACCTTTGGATTTGTGATGAATTTCAAAGATGATGTACTGTTTTGAATTTGAATTAAAGTAGTTCTGACACCTTCTTTGTTTCTTTGTGAAAATTGATAATAGATAAAACATATGTATTTGAGTGGAGAACTATATGTATTTGAGAAAATAGTGGCTAAAAAATCTTACTTCCTTAAATCAAAACTTAGACTCATAAAATTCTCCTTACTCTTAGTATATTCATGCATGAGGCTTGTTGAGCCCTTATAAGCCTTAGGGTTGGCCTATCCTCGCTATGTCTGATTCCTCCACATGGTAGAGAAATACTTATTGAGGTATTTCCAATTGACAAACCTCTTGTGTGATTCCCCTTGTAGACTTGACAACCAACAGGTGTTCCCGATTAGAATTTGATGAACCTTGAATGACCCTTCCCTTTTCTTGCCTTTGAATTTGATTAGGACAAACTCATTGTTGTAGTACCCGGCCTCAATGGAATCTAAAGTTGCAATGAAATGTTGTTTGTCTGCCTGACTACTTGTACCTTATCACCTTTCCAAAAAATAATAATTGATAAAGAGAGGACGACACATACCAATTGACATGAATGCAGTCTCTACCTATCAAAATATTATAGTTGGCAATAGAATCAATCACAAAGAAAGTAGATAAGAATCAATCACACAGAAAGTAGATAAGGAAGTCTTACTACCAATTATAATGTCAAGAGGGAATACACCCAAATTCTTTTGGATATTTCTCAGTGAAACTGATATAGATATTTTCTATGGTTCAATTAGGTCTTCACGTTCTTCTTAATGCTCTCAACATCCTTAGTAACATCATGTTGATCGCTTATCCATCACAACCAACACTTTGACAATTAGTCTGTCATTATGGTGTAAGCCACATAAAGATGGTTTATGTGCCTTGTCATTTCCACTATAGGCTTTTCAAGCATCACCTTTTGGGGCTTGCTTCCTTTAGAGGATTCAATGGTGATCCCTTTGTGAATGAAACCTTCACCTGTTGTGGGTTGTTTCTCTTTTACTTATACTAGGCTTTTCTCCATCTCCTTTGACTTGAAGAACTCTAGCAAAGTTAGAGAAGTAGTAGAACAATTTAAGGAAATAGAAATTGTACCTATGAGAATAATTCCTTAATCAATTTCTTTGTTTGAATTGCAAATAGACTCAACATCATCTGTAGCTTTTTTCTTCAAAAATTGCTTTCAGATTTGGGTGTTGCTTTTTCCATTAAATCTAATAATTAATTGATTTCCTCCTTTGCAAGCTTTAGGTGCTTCATCGAGTCAGTTTTTCTTTTCGCAACTTTCGCTCTCGCACTTTAGTTTTTTGAGTTCTAGTAAGCTTTATGGAAATTTTTTATGTTACACCACATGCCATTTTGTCCAGGCTATACAATAGGAGAATTATAAATCTTAGAGTGTTAATTTTTCTCTTTAAATGATCATTCATGCCTTTCTTCCTTGGAAAAGCATGCTCTCTTTTGGAGAAACATTCTTTTCCTTTGAGAATCTCTCATTCTTTGCTTCCTTCCTGAGCCCCATTGATTTTTTTTTTTCTATAAAAGTATTGCTTAAGAATCCATATCCATCCAGCTTTGTGGGAATTCCTCTGCTCTCTTTTAAATTTATCAATACTTTCAAGCTCTTGCTTCTTTAATTTATCAATGCATTCAAGTCAAAAGCGTGTGCGTGAGTTCAGAAGCTTTTTAGTTGAAGCAGGTCTTCATCAATCACGACCCGGCTCGAACGGTATTCCCTTGTTGATCTTGTCTTAGATAACATTCTTGAAACTCTAGCAAAGAATTAATTTACTTTTATAATTCCGGGGTTGTATCTTAAATTATACTTTCACTTTAAGATCCTGCTGGCGAGTTAGTGATCATGAGAAGCAGTGATGTGAACTTCTCTTTATGAAGAAATCTGAAATATTTCTAAGTTTTTGCAACATCAAATGTGTCTAGACATTGCATTAGAGGCTTGTGACTTCTTGTTGCCTTCCCCATAGGTCGGGTTTCTTCTTTCCTCCTCGATATGAGGGATAGTGAATGACCACTTTACGACTGCCCGGAGATACGCGCCCTCATCTCTTTTTGCAAAGAATTTGGTCATAAGTACTTTTTGATAGAGGATTTGTTTTTATGATTTTAATTTATTGTTGGTGAAGAGATCAACTGTGGAAACATTCTTCAAATGGGATGTCCATGAATGAAGGGTCGAGGAAATGAAGTGATGTTCAGTAGAGGACCCATGTGTGTTTTACAGTTCGAATGGTAGGGTCATCATTTATTTAGTAGAGGAGTAAATGTTTAAAACTTGGGACTTATTATTTTGTTTGTTAAAGCATCATTTCATATGATGTGAAAGGGATTTTCATTCAAGCAAGTTTACGGGTTTATGTTCTTTTCCTAAAGAGAACAAAAATTCTATTTGAGCTTTGACTAGGACCAATCATTGGTAGCATCGGAGGCTCGGCGCTATGTCCACCAACAAGAAAGGAAAAGGAGGAAATAGAATCACGGAGGCTTAGCTTGGAGGCCTCCAAACCAAGGAGTGATCGAATGGAAGTAGGTGGTGATAAACTCAGACAAATTGGAGAAGTTAGCTCTTGTTCGGATGTCCGACAATGCAGATTACCCAATGCATGAGACTTCCATGAGAGCATCCCCCAATCGCAAGCCATACACGAGCGATCGTAAAATGGGGCAAAATCGAGAGGGCACGAGAGAAGAAGGCATTAGGTGTTCTATTCTTGGCGAAACTTGCCAGGTTCAGTGGAGCCAGTGCTGCCGTAATTGGTTTACGGTAGGTGTGATTTAAAATAGGAAAATACCTCTCATATGACTCGTAAACTATCTTTGTATGGCATCCTTTTTTTTTTTTTTTTTTTTTTCTCATTCGGAAGGCGAGCGACGAATAATGAATTAAGAGACGGGTTAAGTGATGTGGGGCACTGATTATCTATGAGAAGAGGGAAAGGTTTGTAAGCCCGGTTTTTCTTTTTTTGAAAATTATGGTCTTGTTTGGTTCCCTCTTGATTGCCCAGGGACTTTGATGGCTTATTATCAAATTAGTAAGGATCTGAGATTATCAAGGAGTTTTAGAGAGGTTTGACGACAAAGGTTTAGTAGGGTGACCCAGCTCTTGTGTGACTACACATTTAATAGGGGATGGAACCGGGAGGGTGTTAACACAGGAAAAGGATATCTATGGATCATGTTTAACCTATACTGAAAACAATGAAGAGGGAGCCATTGATGGTTTTGCTGTGTTTTGGGATGAAGGGTGATCATTTGATTAAAAGCAAAATGAAGTTGGCTACCCCATAGCACCGCTATGGCATCCTTAAAGATCATCTCCAGTCATGACTGGCCTTATCGATTGGGAAAGATCACTTAGGAAGAATGGCAGCCGAGCACCAAAGCATTCTTTGATTGCGGTGAGAGGATTGCCATGACATAAATAGAAAGTCTGGCTGTTGTGGTGTTGTATGGTGGGCAAGAGGATCAAGGAGAGAATGTCTGGTGTCGGGAGTTTACACATAGCATATTCTACTTGAAACTAAACCTTGAGGACAAGCGGGTTTTCTGTCTGTGACCAGGAGGTAACTGATGAGGTTTTTGTTTGTGGAGTTGTGGTTATTAGTGAAAGAAGTCTGCCAAACCCACACAGTTTATTCTATATGCAGGGCAGTCCACCATGGAATGAGGGATGGTCTTAGGAAGCCAGGAATGGAGTGTGAGGAGGGATCACGTTTGTTGTTGATGGTGAATCATGTTTGTTGTTGGGGCCAGTCATGTTTGCCCAGGATATTTGTTTATTTGCGATGGCCACCATAAATGTGTAGTGAAATTTTGTAAATAATAAAGTTTACAGGTTTCTATTCTTTCTGAAAACAACGAAAAATTATTGGCATGAGAAACTTTGATGGGACTATATTTAAGCCTTTGTAAAAGGAAGTTGCTCATCATAGACAACGAGGTTGTGTGTAGTTGGGTTGATGTGAGAAAAAAGATATTTTGAGGAGTCATTGTTCTAACTTAATGGCTGTGGCATCTGTTGGTTACAGTTCAAGGAGTTACATCCATCCTCCTATATGGGCTGGAAGATGCGCGCTGTGTCGCCCCTTTTTTACTTATAGCGATGTAATTCTTTGACTACCACCACGCTAAGGGTGACAAATACAAGTTTAAATCAGGTCAATATTATCGCCTGCAGTTACGAAAACCTTAACAACTTCTGTCTGTATTACATCTCCCACTCCTCCTATAACTCCTGAGATTGTCTCAAAGAGCTTTGCTTTGGATTGAAATTGTTGTTTTTTCTTTTCCACAATGGCTTGGGCCTCCAGCACACTCGACCTATGGCTTTGTAGCACTTTGTTCGGCACATGCATGTACTTCAAGTTGATGCGTTCGTCGGTATTGGTTTATTCATTTCTATTTATCAAAACCTAAAAATAATCAAAATATATGAAGTTGAAAAAATGGTATCCTTTCAATTTGTCACCATTGGAACAGATTCCTTCATGTCTTTGTAGCCTGCTGACATGGGTCCCCAGTAGTGAAATTAAAGTGTTTCCAAACATAAATTTCTAAAATCAAACTTCTATTATTACCTAGAAGAAGAATTGGTTCATTGTTTTTTTTTTTTTTTTTTTTACATCTGACAATTCCCATTACCTAATTTAAAATTACCACTGTCTTTCTAAATAAAGTAAAGGGATAAGTACTGAGGTTGAAGGAATTTGTTGTTCATTTTCTTTAGGAAAAATTGAAATGATATAGTATTGGAGAAATAGACGAAAGAATAAACTTGACTAGAGCTTAAAAACACAAAAGCTTGATGAAATTGCTAAAAATCCCAGAATGCTTGAACTTGTTGAAATGCCTTCCTTTTAGGATTGTTAGATTGAATTCATTTGTTGTAAAATTGATGATTGATTGATATTAATGCTCTCTGTGATACATGTGCTACCCCACACCTTCTTTTACTAACAATCAAATTTGAACTTCCACCGCTCATTCTCATGCTGCAACTGCCATTCTCCCTGTGTTCTCCAAATCCCCTACTCTCCTCTTAACTGCAGGCGGACTTTCACAGGGTGATTATTCTCAAAAAAATATATGCTCTCATACATAACATGTATATATATATAGGTTTTACCCATTTAACCGCATCTTGAAATTAGCCATTTGTAGTTGGCCTCAGCAAGTCAGATACCCAAAAGTAGTGGGCTCTAACACACATTAAGAGAGAAATACGAGGTGTTTTCATATAGATATGAATCTATTGTTGATTTTGGAAATTAGGTTTTGTAAAATACATAAAATTATGTGCTGCAATTTAAAAATAAGAAAATAAAAACTTGTGTGTGTGTTGAAATAATAATCTCTCTGGTTATAAGAGAAAATTTAACTCCCCTATAGGGAACCTTATTACTTTTTTTAGATACCACCCCATAATAAAACATAAAGTGTGTGAAACTGAGACCAGCAGGCACTAAGAAAGTGTCCTTTGAGATATATAATATTTTTAAAAACCGGACCGGCGGACCTGGCGGTCCATTGCGGTCGAGCTGCAAATCGGCAGCCAGCCACTACAAAAGCGGATCAGTTCGTCACTTAATTTTGCATTGGGGAAAGCGACGCGCGTTTCCCTTTTTGACAGCGGTAGGGCGTGCGGCGGATCGACCACCGGCAGTGGTTATTGCCTATTTTTTTTTTTAAAAAAGTTAAAATTAATTCTTCTTTTTTTTTACATCGAAACTTCGTCGTTTTGTAGGATTGATTTACTGCACAGAAAGTTTGAAGGGTTAAAAGGCTTGTAACTAAAAGATTCAATTAAATAATCATAAGATAAGTAGGATTTGAATATGGGAAGAGAGAGAAGAGGGAGTTTACGAAGAGGAGCTTGAGTTCCTCTTCTTGTCTTTGTCATTTGTGATTATTGCAGATATATTAACAAATTTATGTCTTTTACTAATTAGTAATATTTATGTATAAAATAAGTTTATTATTTTTAATATGTTTCTATATATCAAACATTATACACATATTTTTTTAAATGCATTTTTAAAATATTTTATTTTTTTATTTATATAAAAGTAATAAAAAAATACATATCTTAAATATTATTAATTAATATATTTTAAAATATAAATAATATATTTTATTCAACGATGCTTCACGAGATTAAATACTTTGCAGTTCGACCCTTGGGATTCAGTGGAGTAAAGGCAGGTAGGCCTTGGGGAGTAAGCTTTTGGGATTCGATCATTTAGGTTTTAAAACATTTGGATATATGACCAACCTCACAAAAACTTGTCCTGCAATTTTTCCCACCGCAATAACAAACGAACTTAATGCATGTATATATATATGCATGCAAACTTCTACTAGTGCTCTAGCTCTTGCAGATCTCGTCGGAGACCATTGCTATACTGAAACACCTAGAGCGACCTTGCCTTCTTACTGTACTCTACACAGCAGTTCTGGGGCTAACGCACGTATTGATGCGTCGATGTTCTTGATCGGAGTCCATCATGCTCCGAAAAATGCAACAGCACTCGCTGTCCGAGCGCTGGAAGAAAACCTGTCAAGAAGAGGAGAGCGGCGGATAGAGAGGGAGGGAAAGGTGGTATTGCCCCACTTTTACAGTTGTTTTACATAATTCGAATGGATTTTTTAGGCATGGGCGGTTGGAGCTTGTCCTTACAAGTTTTTTTTCTGAATTACAAACAAAAACTAAAAGCATGTATTGAATAAAAATTACAAAATTAGTTTTTATCATTTTAAATTTATTAATAATTTAAAAAAACTAAATAAAAACTCTAATTAAGAAAAGTTACTTTGAGTACATTTAATTAATTAACACTTTGATCAAACATAATTTTATAGAAATGTATTTTCCTTACAATTTTTAAATTTTTAGGAATAGTAGATTTTAGGATTAAATAAGATTTAGTACTTGTGTAGATTCTTTAATTGAGAGAATGAAATATATATAAGTATTATTACCTTTTTACAGATATGATGATATGTTATTTTATAATAATATTTTCCTTTTTTGTTTCCACACCTTCTACCCTTTTTAAGGCCAGGTCCCTAAATTCATATTTGGTAAGGTATTGTGTGACTAAAGGAGAAGAAAAAAAGACGTCATTAAGGAAAATATCAGCTGTGAGATTTTGGGCCAAATTATTGCAAAATGATTTTCCCAAGTTAAAATGGCGGATTTGAGTACTGTGGATTGTACTATTTGGGGATGAAATATCTAGTGTGCTCATTATAAACATTTAACATTTTTATATATCTTTTTTTTTTTTTTCCTTCTTTGTTTCCACCTTCTACCCACTTTTTCAGGCCAAAGGGTCCCACTGGAATTGTCTTTGTTGGGTAATGACAAGGAGAGAGAAAGAAGTCAGTTGTAAAAATAATGATTGAGGCCCGGCAGCTTGCATGTTTTGATATGAGGAAGCGTTATAGCGGTGATCTCTGCATAGCATTACAGTTAAATATTTGGTTAAACATAGATATTCTAAATTTTTATCTTGGCATCACGCGATAGTGTGAAGTGACATATGGGCGATGATCGCTGGCATTACTTTCATGTTTTCGCCGAGTACTGGTGTACTTTTTGTTGGAATGGGTAAAAGTGAAGGTTAGAATTTTAATTTCTTTCTAATTTGATAATGCTCTTTTAATCCTTCAAATCACCCTTACTTTTATGTAATATTGTAAAACCTACTCATTTTTTTTTTGTCCTTTTACAAGAATCGAATAGTAATAATAAGAAATTAACTTTTGTATGGGTTTTTCTTCATAAAGCTAAGTTAAATAACTTTTTGTTCTTTTCTATATTAAGACATGTTTGGTTTGAGAATAAATGACATATTTTAATTTTCTCACCATATGAAAGAACCTTACATGTATATATATACCAGCGTTATGTGTCGAGGGTGTTCCAAGTCAAGTCTCTGACTCACCATTGTACTTGAAACTGCTATGTTGTTTCATCACTAATAACCACATGCACTCTTCTATATTTGACGGGCTTCTTTTGTTAGTCATTTTTTGCTGTGATTGGTGATATAGTGACCCACACTTTTGATGTCCCCAAAACACTAAGGGTTTATAACGTATAATATATTAAGTCCTAATAAATGAAAACCTACTGGGAGAGTGTTTTTACTAAACCACTGTTCACTTCTGCTCATTACTTTTTTTAGCCTGGTTATTATTAAAAAAAATCAGACAGCTATTGCCATGATATTCTTTTTGTAGAGGCTTTGTTCTTTACATAATGTTCTTACCTTTAAAAGTTCGTATCTATCTTTGTAAAGTTAATATGTATTTTCTGATTTTTTATGAAATACGCTTGATATATATAATGTCCACTCGGATACAGGTTCAGGTGAAAGGTGTGTAGTAGAGAATCATTGATTGGAGATCAAGTACTACAATGTGATCTGAAATGAATAAAATATGATATCTGAATTAAAGGCATGTGAAGATTATTATGTGTTATTATTGTGCAGAAACATTGTCCTGTGTAAGCAGCACCTGCTACTATATAGAACTCACTGTCTGGCAGAAGAGAGCGAAAGCGGATAAAGGAAGGAAAAGATTAATTGTGCCAACACGCACACACAGTTGTTTTTCAGATAGTTTTTTACTAGGCATGGGACGTTTGGAACTGTCCATACTAGAAGCTTTTTTAAGGAGTACAAACTAAGGAAAGAAAACCACAACAGCATGTATCGGAATAAGAAATTGCAAGGAAAAATGAATTATATATTATGGAAGACTTAATATTAATAAATTTTTAAAAAAATTAAATAAAACTCTAATTAAGAGAGAGAGAGAGAGAAGAAGAGAAAGGGTTATATGCAAGTACGTTTAATTTAATTAACTTAGCTTTTGGATCAACAGAAAACAAATTTATAGAAATTGTTTTCCTTACATTTTTTTGAAAATTTTTAGAATAAATAGTTTTGAGTTAATAAATTTAAACCACCATGAATTTATTTAATAGAGGAGGCTGGGGAAATATACAATAGTGTGTACATTATGCAAAACACATTAATATTTACACATAATATCTTTTCCTTCTTTGTTTCCACCTTCTACCAACCAAGGCCAATGTTCCCTAAATTCTATCTTGGTGGAGTGACTGACAAAGAGAAAGGGAAGAAAAAAGACGTCATTTCAAAAGAAGAAAATAATAATAATAATGAAAGATTTAGGCCAGTGTTAAATAGATTTTAAGTTAAATAA
This sequence comes from Tetrastigma voinierianum, assembly GCA_016808115.1. NCBI lineage: Eukaryota > Viridiplantae > Streptophyta > Magnoliopsida > Vitales > Vitaceae > Tetrastigma > Tetrastigma voinierianum. Next base: position 21,382 of record JAEQBH010006351.1, on the reverse strand, counting down.
GATTTAATTATGAATTTTTAATTGAGAGGCGTAAGAAATATCTCTGTGTATCATTATGACCACATTGTATTTTTATATCTATTTTTCTGCCTTCTTTGTTTCCACCTTCTACCCCACACACACATATAAGTGAGTCCCCTAAATTCACTCTTTGGTGGGTAATGGATTACAAAAAATAATTGAGATTTGGAAGCTAGTTTTACATGTTTTTTTTGATATGAGGAAAATAGGTATATGAGTGATCTCCTGTAGAAAGCATGCTGTTAAGAAATATTTGGTTCACATTCTTATATATTCCTATAAATTTTATGCTAGGAATTGGGTTGATGTACACTGGAGAGTGACATAGGTGATCTCATGGCATTCCTATTCATGTTTTTCTTTGAAAAATAATTCGCTTTGGATAAAAAAGTACACTTCACTATCATATGTATTTATTTATTTTTATTTGACAATTAAACACTTTGTCACGATGTGGTAAATTATGTCACGCCTCATTTGTACTTGTGACCCGGCTTCCACGCTCCTGGATCTCCTGCCTTTTTAAATTTTGAAGAACTCTACCAACTTTTTGTCCCCATATGTATTTACTTATTTCTTAAAGAAAGATTGTTCTTACAATGGGCTGTGGAGTGTATTTTTAAGGTAAGATAAGGTAAAAATTGAAGGGTTAAATTTTTTTAGAATTTTCTACATGCAGTGTCTTTTAATCCCAAATCACCTTTGCCTTGTAATATATTTGTAAAACCTGTCATTTTTGTCTTTTAAGAGAAAATCAATAATGTCAGAAACCAGCTTCATGTTTATTTTTGTGGTTCGGAAGGATGATATATTATTATGGGTTTTCCCTTAAACTAGTTAAGCCGCTTTTTGTTTCTTTCTATTAAGACATGTTTGGTTGGAGAATAAATGACGCTATTTAAGTGCATTTTCTATCAACCATGTATATATGCTAACATTATGTGCTATAATATCTCTCAGAAATGTTTCGAAACCAGTCTCATTCATTACAAGCTTTACTTTCATTTTTGTTTCCATCACCCCCATATACATGCACTCTTCCTACATGCTTTTTTGTGTGTAGGGCTTCTTTTGTTGAAATCATTTTGCTGAGTAATTAGTGATGTGTTGACCACCAGTATCCTAACTATGGGAAGTTTACATGTCATTTATAATAATTTAAAGAATACCAATGTGTTTGTCCCAAATTTAACTTCTACAGCCATAATTTCACTTCTCTTCTTTATCTAGCTATTATGATTCTTTAAATTTAAAGCAATCAACCTTCTTGCCTTTGACAAATGGCTGCATTTTCTTGAAGCTAATTATTTTGCAGCAAATATATAAGGATTAATATGTTACATGTAAAAGTTAATATTATTTTCTGATTTTTTTGTAAACTTAAATATGATGTATATAAGCCCTCTGAGACTGGCTGATTCAAGTGGTACCGAAAGAGACATCGTGAGTTGAATCTAAAAAAGAGTACTTTAATGTAATCTGCAAATGAATAAAATACGATACTTAATTAAAAATCGAGAAGAGGGGTTTGTTATTATTAATTAGTGATATGCGAGAAACATTATTGTCTTTGTGTAACTGCTACTATGGGGTGGATTAGATTACCATAATATTTTCTGCATATCCACTCAGGTCTGCAACACACCCCACGCCCATAATCACTCCATTTATATGGATTAAAGGCTTGGAGGGTTTTGTGCACCTCAAGTATTGTTCTCGAAAACTTGCATTTGCTATAACTGTTCTTGTCGGTGATGATTACGGTTTCTGCCGCCATCGTCGCCATGATGACTAACAAACCGATGAAATTTGTGTTAACACTCTGTGGCAGCCACTGAGATCCTGCTCCGTGCACACGTGCTGCAGCGTGAAACTGGGTGGCTTCCTTGCCTGACGTGGTGTTGCGCGCACGTCGTGTCTGTTCTGCTTGACGCGCTCATCAGACGTTGTATGGGTTTTGAAGTTCTTGATCGGTCCGATCACCGGTTTCTGCGGAGCCATCCGATTCCAAATCAGCAAAGACTCCAGTGAGAGAAGGAGGCAGCTGACTTGAAGCGGGAAAAAACGTAATAATTGCTGCTAACATAAATATTATTAACTTCTTTTTTTCGAAATAGATTTTGTATGTATAGGTAAAGGCTTATGAATTGGCTTCGTTTATAAACACTTTCTTGGCTTGTTTGGGTGAAGCTATCTGACCACCATGGAGTTTTTGAAATTACAAGAAAAACACCTTCTTTGAGTTTTACAATTTTTTTTTTTTTTGTATCATTTTGGAGTATTAATAAATTTTTTGGAAATAGGTTTGCTGACCGGAAGTAGATAGAAAAAGAAAAAAAAAAAAAAAAATGCTAGAACCCCCATTTGGAACCTAGAAGTATTAGGAAAGAAAAAAAATATAAAAAAATTAATTTTCTCATATTATTGTTTTTTTTGGTTTGATTGGAAGTATAAAATGAAAATTAAATATAAATAAAAGTTTATTATAATTTTGCATATTTATAAAAATTTTTTGGTCATATATAGCAATATAAAGAAGAGGAAACGAATAAAATGAAATTGAATAAGAAATCTATCATGAGGTGAATTTGTGGTTTAATATATATTTTATTTTCCTCAACAATAACTACAACTTTCTAACTTTTCTGCATACCACTTTTCATATCTTTATTTTCTCTCTATTTTCATTTCCTTGTATTTTCAAGTTCTGAAGAGTTGAAAAAATATTTTCCTGTGTATATCCTCTACGGTTTATCACTTGAAAATATAAAAGAAAATCAATAAATCTTATATTCTAAAATTTTTATGTGTTTTGAATTCTGTAGCCTCCATATAATAAGTGAAACAAATCAAATAAGTTTGAATAACAAACATATAAATTGTTGTTTATTAAGTTTTAAATATTTTTATTTTCTCCAATTTTTGTTCTTTCCTCTACTTTTCTATTCTATTTTATCTGCTTTTATATTTTATTCTTTAGAAGTAAAACTTAAAATGAAGAGTAGCCAAGTTTTTTTGTAATCTAATTAAAATAACATTTATGTATATATGTAATAATATATGTAATAATATCTCACACTATATCTATATATATCTCTGTATATATATGTAGATTCTTTAAGGTGAGGGTGTAATTTATGTTTGAGTGGAAGCTCTACACCTAAACAATGTATTCTTTTTTAAATAATATTTTCACTTTCCTTTGTTTCTGTATCTTTACTTACCCACACAGGAAGAGGAGAGACTGAGGTCCCGTAAATTTTTCATATTTGAGTGGAGCTTGGTGACAAAGGGAAGGAAAAACAATGTCATTGACTTGCAAGAAATAATGTGTGTTTTTTACCTTACCAAAGATCACGCTCTGTGTTGCACATGTTTGATGTAGGAGTATCATGCAGTGATCTCAGAGCATAAATCGTATGTGTCATGCCTACTCTGGTTTTTGTCTTAAATAGAAATCAATAGGTGAAAGACAGAAAACAATAATAATGTTTGGATATGTATGTGTTAAAAGAAAATGAACAACAAGAATATAAAGGGCTGAACCCACCTAATTAAAATTTTATGTAGAGTGATTTTCTTCTATTAGAAAATAGTACTCCAACTCTAAGTACCTATATAATGCCTTTTAATGAAGATCTTGCTTGAAGCCAAAAAAAATTATGTATATTTGTATGTTTATTAGGCAATCTCAAAAAACTAGACAAGTTCCTTATTGTAACAGTCTCATGAATCAATATTACCATCTTCTACAATCCTACTACTTCACAAATCACCTTCTGAAAAAGTCATGAATTCACAGCTTAAATTTTGAATCAAAATGAATGGGGTGAACCGCATCTCTATTTATTATCATATGTGGTTTTTCTTGAGTAGAAATATTTGTAAATATCTTTTTCTTCTTTTTAAAAGCATGTTGCGTGAGAATAAATGACTTGTTTTAACCCAGATTCGTTTTATGACTCATATATTTATATGTTGAAAATTATATAAACAGGTTCTCTCAAACTTAAGTGTATTAAGCATATGAATATACAAAATATGAAGTTTTAAAGTTTTTAAAAATGAATTACATGCCTTTGCATAGTTTGAATGTCCTTGATATTCTGTAATTCAAGAAAAGTTTGATTAACAAAGCCACGTGCACAGGAGTGCAATGCAGGTGCCCAGTGGCTTCTATGGATAGAGAAAGAAGAAGGATGAGGAAGGAGGTCACCATTAAGTACATAGGCAGAGACGAGGTGATGTCTGTTGGAATCATTTGGACTTTGTTTGGAATGGAAGAAATTTCAGAAGCTATGCAGCAACGTGGCTCTAATTAATTGCTGCACCAAGTGTGAGAAAACGTGATGTTAATGGTTGTAAACATTCCCTATCTAACTCTATATAATAATTTTTAGCTAAGTACTGGTATTTGAATTTATAAGATTATATAGAATTTTAAATATATATAATAAGCTAAAAGTAGAGTGGCTTGAAAAGGAAGTAAGACTACGAGATCTAGGTTCGAATTTGTTTGTACACAACAATTACACTGCTTGATGTATATATGTTAAAGATAGATTTGTGGTCTTGCAATAGCTGGAACAAATGAAAAAAAAAAAAAATATGATGTGAAAAGAAAAAAAAAAATTGTCTTGGGATTTTGGATGGAAAATGCGCACACACGTTTTCTGAATCTTACAGAATGCGACCACCGATGGTTGTTGACATTGTGAGCTTTGGCGTCTTGAAATCGTGTGAGGGGCGGAGGCTCTTGCGAGGAGGAGGCCCTGTGGCCCAGCTGACAGTGGGACCACACAGCCAAGCCACACGGCGCTCGGCGTCGCGGCGAAGCGTGGCGTCTTTTGACTTGACAGCGGGGGTATGACCTATAAAATCAGTATTATATATCGAGTATGCTGGCGAGGGGCGCGTATTGTGCTGTTCGCGCTGCGAGCGACATATGGCGTGACGCGGCTGGAAAATCGAAACTCCCTGGCGCCTGCGACGCTACGGCGTCGAGCGGCGGCGGCTGCGACTCGCCTTGGCGAAGAAAGAAGCGCACATGTGCGAAAACCGCGCAGCGGCGCGCCGGCGAGGCTGTATTTAAATAACGCGCGAAAGCGCGGCGCCGAGGGGGCTCTCGAGCCAGCGACGTCTGCCACGTCTGTGACCACGGCTGTGACACCGGCGAAATCTTATTTGCGACCACCCCCTCCCGAGTACGACCGAACACGATGAATAAGTATTGTGCACTTTTCTGACAAATACATTGAGTGTTCGAGTAGTATGCGGCGGTTGTCTTTTGGCATGCTGTTTTTGGGATTATCTTGTGATCGACTTTGTGCGCGACATGGAGCCCAAATGGGATTATTGACACTATTAAAATTCGACCAATTTGACTCAGTTGCCTTGTTTGTTTGTGGGGGTCCTTTGTTTTGGATCAAACATTCATGAAACATGACTATTTACCAAGGTTTTCAAAAAATAATAAAATAAAATAAATTTTTTTTTTTATTATTGGCATGTGTAGTTTAAAAAATATGTGGAAGAAAGTGTGTACATACTTGAGATAGTGTGTCTCGTTTTGTGTTTACACCTTAGAGATGTTGCGTTAAGACTTAACTTGCCATTTGACACATGTGTAGATGAAGCTTTGCAGTACTCGAGAGGGAGAGGAGGCTTGTACTTAGAAGGGAGAGATTGATCACGGAGGTGCTAACTTGAAGCTTACTTTCATGTGACAATGGAGGCTTTTTGTTGTGTTAACGAGGTGTTTGTAGGGATTCTTGTTCAACTACGTACTGGCTTGTAGTCTGGCGGGGAGGGGTAGCCGGGGGTCCCAAATGGCAGCCATGCAGAGAGGGTTCACTGGCATCATCCTCCAGTATTATTTTTATAAGGGAGGAGAGGAAAGATCAGATAGTGTGGAGCCATTAGTTGTGGGTTGAGAAGAGGTATTTGGAGAGGCTATGGATATGTTGCCTCGATACAACGAGGATCCCAGACTATTTGCATTAAGACTGGGAGTGAGGCCGGAAGAGTCATTTGGGTGGAGCGGGCGAAGAGGGCCTCTGAGAGATCTGAGTAATGACTTGTGACTGAGTTCACTCCCAGGTCTTTCATGGTGAGCCTGAGTGATGAAGTACCTCCAGGGACCTTTGCCTTTCTGAGCCTTAGGAAGGCTCGGGGGTTCCCACCTTGCCACTCTCTCGAAATTTGACGAGGGAGCTACGCATGAGCGTATTGAATTATGTGGCTAGATTCACGGGCTGGCAGTTTTGCTAATGATACGTGGCCCACCGGACATGGCCCAAGGTCGGAGATTCGAGGAATGGGTGAAGTTGTCATTCGGGTGGGATTGGCCAGGACTCACTTCTGGACATGGACTATAGTTGGAGATTGCCACGTGTGTGTGACCATGGGGAGAGATCGGGGATCATGCCAGAGAAAAACGCACTTTTTGCGGGATCTGCGGAGTGTTAAGTGGCAGAAGGGAAGAGAGTCAATCTTCTTCTGGTTCGGGGGGAAAGGCCAGAAGCCACACCTGGTGCACGTGGGGTTCCAGAGGTTGTGGCGCTGTCACAGGGCCGAGGGGCGGGAAGGACGATCGGGTTTTCCACGAGTGAGGGAGTGGATGAGGTGTGCTACGAAAGCCATGGTGGCCCACGGGACACATGGAGGAGGGGTGCCGACAGATCCAGGTTGAAACAGCGCGGTCCAGTGATCGGCGGCCGGGGACAGAGGATCTGGAACCATATTCCTCCACGACCCGATCTTGGCAGGAAAGGAGCGCGATATCAGTTCGAGAAGGCTGCCGAGCTTCGCCAATTACGAACAACTAAAGGCCAGGTTATGGGCGAGGCAAGGGGCGAGGCCTGAGGCGCGGAGATGCCAGGGAGTTGGGCGTGTCTGCGCCATCCACACTGGGCTGAGTCAGCGAGTGCGAAAAGCGGTTATCTCGGTGCGTTTGCTCATCTACGCACATGGCGTGAAGGGTGTTTGTTTGATTGCGGGTGCCGCATTCATTTATCTCGGCTGCATCAGTTGTGATAGAGGTCTGGGCCTTTAGAGAGTTGGGGTGGCAGAGGGAGCGCATGTGCAGAGTTCTTCCACACAGGGATTAAGGCAGGAATGGGGATGATGTGTAAGTGGTTGTGAGTTCTGAGGTGATCTGGGGATTCTACTACAGTGGACACAGGGTCATGGACATTATCGGGGGGATTCGATCATAAATCGCGCTTGGGATGGATTGGCTGCGGCTACGAGTCGTTATCGATTTATTATTCGACTTAAGAGGACTGCACTTTAATATATGAGAGGGGGCGATGCGGTGTTTGCTATTTAGGGGGACAAGCATGATGTTTTTAACTTCCCCCGAGACGATGTGCATGAGTCCGAGGTGTCGCCTTCTGGAAAGTTGGGCGGGTTGGCTAACAAGCGCTTACCCTATAGAGACGGTGAAGACCCCAGGACTTAGATCTACCACTCTGAGTGAAGAATAGTATGAGGGATGTTTTTCTGGCCGGATGTTTTATGCGAATTCCCCAACACTCATGAGGTTTGTGGAGGAACTTGGGCACAAATTCCACCTGGTGCCGCCGTCTTTATGACAGTATTTATGGGATGGCACCGGTTGAGTTGAGAGGCTGGGGAAGGTCATTTCGCGAGCTACTAAACAAGGGGGTTTTCATTAGGCCGAGCACTTTGCCCTTCACCACTTAGGGCTCTCGGTTCTATTTGCTGAAAAGAAAGAAAGAAACCAGAGACCATGTTGTATTGGCGAGGCGTATCTCTGGAAGACGGGTTGAATAGGGTTTGTTCGAGAATCGGTGCTACCTGCATTGGATTGACGATTTTGTTTAAATCGGTTGAAGAGGAGGAGGAGCGCAGAGTGTTTTTCAGGAATGAACCAGCTTGGCATGTTGCACATATTCTAAGGAGGTTGGGAGGCCGAGATGTCACTGGGAAGGCGGCTGGGGGCGCGTTATGGGCGCTTTTGGGTTTTGGTGATGCTTTGGGTTGGCGAATCTTGGCGCATTCATGGGACTCTCTGCATAGGTATTCTAGCCCTATCAGATGGTTTGTTGTAAGTCTTGGGTTGGTGATGACATTTGATCTCATTGGATTCATTAGAGCGCCCGGATCATGAGAAGATGGATTTCTGATTCTTTGAAGGATCATGACTATCGCCCAATTGGAGTAAAGTGAGTTTGAGCCGGGGTGGGATTAGGACAGTGGTGTCAGCTGCATCAAATGTGGTGGACCTAGAGAGTGTTGAGGCGTGATGGTTGGAAAATCAGATCTTAGAATCTGTAGTTTTCTCATACTGCAGGTTCATTGGTACTAGGAAATTCATTGAGTTTGCATAAGTGCGGCCTTTGTATGGCGAGATTATTTCAGAGAAGGAGGTCAAGGGTTTGATTACTGGGATGATGTCGATGCGGGAGGCATTCTGAGTTGAAAGGCTCACTATTACTCCCCTATCTTGCCCGATGGGTCCGGATAGATGAGGCCTGATGTGTGCAGTGATGATCCTCTCAAAGGGACTGAATGGATGTCAGTGTTTGATGCCCAATCAGGGAGGGTAATAACAACATGGTTTATGGGGTTCAAGAAGAATGTATGTGTTTTATATTCCACCCCACACATATGACGTATAGATTGATGTGAGCGTTTGTCTTCCCACAGAAAGCGCCGAAGATTTGGATGCCGCACGCACACCCTATTATATAATGGCGACAGTTAGAGGTGTACCCGGACCATGCGAAGTCTGAAATCTGTTTTTCATGGCTTTGTGAGGACCTCAATATCAAGGCCTTGCGGATGGAGTCAGGTTCCCTGAGGACCATGAGCTTCTGCACTTTGGCACACCCATACGTGAGGGGCATGTTTGTGATGGCTGATGCACTCAATCTGAGTCACAGAGGGCATTTGGCTGTCATCAGCTAAATGGGATGCTCGAAGGCTTGTTGGACGAGTTTGGGCTCTGATACGCAGTAGGCTCGGGTACGTTGGGGAGTTTAGTAGCTACACCGTCTCTGTTAAGCCTGGGTAGTGATGTCAGTCCCGGGGGGGCGGGCGTGGGACAAAGTGATCTATCAAGGGTAGATACGGTCGAATCTCGGGAGTGGCAAGGGTGTAGGACCGACCACGGAGATGGTAGTCTTCCCACGATCTGGCAGAGAGGACGGTGCAGTGGTTCCCCTAGTTGACCTTGGTGAGAGGGAGGTTCTCGGGAGTTTCAACGTAGCTACCCACCGATTTCTTTGTGCATCCGGGTGGCTTTGCAAAGATGTGCGCGGGGATCTTAGTGCGCTGATCTACTGAGGTGAATGAATAGAGAAAAGAGAGACCGTGGGGACTTTGTTGAGCAAATATCTCACATGTCGACGAGGAGTTCAAGGGAAATTTGAGCACCCAGAAAGCCCGATAGGGCTACCATACAAGCCATTGAGTGTTTTGAGTGGGGAGATATATGGGAGCAAATCCACGATGGATTTTGTGACCCCGCCCGCCACGAACACACCGCGGACTTTATGTGCGATGAGTGATGGTGGACCGACTCATGATTAGCTTTTTTACGTTTCTGCTGGCGTGGATGACTTCCGTTGGAGAGATACGCGTTGTTCAGAGAATAAATCCCATTTCTTTTTATGGATTACCCGATATCCATATAATTGGCATCAGGATAGGGACAGAGGTTTATGTTTTGAAGGGTTTTCCTTGGCAAAAGACTGCACGGAAAAGCTGCCTGTTTGACCATGTTCTAACCTGTGGTGGAATGGATTATTGCCCTTCCTTCAGTAGATGGACCATCCTAAGTGTTAGGGGACATGTTTTATGACATCGTCTGAGTCATAAAGGTAATTTGAGAGAAGAAACACTTTTCTCAAAATTAAACAAATTCACTTCTATCTAACAGTCACAATATTAAATATAGAGAGATATATGAACTGCCATATATGAAGCTTACATTATGTATGAGAGTATCTGGAATCTCACCGATATATTAGGAGGCCGGTGAGAGAGGGAAGGAGCTCTGCTATCAGTTTCTGATACACCCTCTCGAGAAGTGGGCTTGATGCGGCTGTGGCGGCAGCGGCTTCGCTACCTCACGGCTGAGAGCGGGGTAGAAGGAAGCTATCTTTGATGTATATTGTCTCGACCACTTATGGGGTTCAGGGTTGTTGATAAATGTTCTTGAAGGTGATGCCTAAGAGAGGGTGGTCCGGTTGAAGCCATGGCGGGAAGCTATGTAGTTGAGTTCATTGGGCGCCGAGAGATGCTCTAGAGGTGAGCCTTATTGTGCTTGTCGCATGCACGTTCAGGTTAGCTTTACACCGCCCGACATGTCGGGTGTCCCACGGGGTATTCGTCTCCATCTCGAAAGGAAGGTACTCCGAATCAGCTCATTTAAGTGGATTGAGGAGATTAAGGGTTAACTGGATGGGACTGTGAAAGGGAGAGGAAAAAGATGTGCATTACCAGATGACTTGAGGATGATCCCGGGTTTTGCGAGGTTGCCAGGCCATATGAGACTAGTGAAGAGAGTACCATGCTGGCAACGCTATATAACACTAAGTGGGTGGGAGTAACGGCAGGATTTGAGAGGGGACAGCCGATGTTTTTACTGTGTTGTTTGAGGATGAGGTGCGTGGTTGTTGTTCAATGCTTAAATATTCAATTTACAGCATACATGACATAGTGCATGTTTCCATATATATAAATTTGTTATTGATTATGCAAATTTAGGGACGAAATTCTCTTTTTCTGAGAAGGGGGAGAATGTATAATAAGCAGAAAATTCTAATTTTTTAAAATGGTAAAGAGTGTATTAAGGCCAATCCCAAGGTGCTGAATATACGGGATGAAGCGGAACTTCATAGTTCGAATCGTCTGGCTCAAATCTCTAACTTCCTGCATTACGATTTAAACAAATTCCCAGGGTGGGAGGAGGTGATTTCCACAGTTTACACCCTCAGGCAGTGGATTGTTGGAGTCTTTAGTGTGACGGCTTACAGCCATGAGGGCATGTGAGTGTGAAGCAAAGTCACCCTATTCACATGTACCCATGTGACACATAGTTGCATGATTAATGAGATTGAGTGGAGATGGATAGAAGCCCCAGATTGGCCGGCAGCGCCATCTTGAATTAAATGGAAGGGACAGAAGGGATGAATTATTGAAAAGTTTAAAATGGAAAGAAGAATAAAGGCAAGAAAGGCACCAGCCTTCTCCATTCAGACAACAAAGAAGCACGATGGTAAGGGTGTGTGGATTTCAGTTTTGAGAGAAGAGTGACTTAACTCTCTCTCTGTTTTCGACGTTCGGACCAAAATTATTCATTCCCCTGGGTTCATCTTCACCAGACCACAAGAAGCAAGGGAAGTTGTTGTTTCTCTGTGTGAGAGGGCTACTGTGGACGTCCACCAGATTTGGTAGTTCCCCGACCCCAACTCTTTGGTGGGGGGTCTTCTCTGCGGTTTGTTCTTTGGCGCTAAAAACACACCGTTTTTAATGGATGAGGATTTGTTGAAGGGCTTCCCGACCAAACAAATATTAGTAGGATCTCGAAATCTATGTGCACCACTATACTTGCCACAGACAAGTGGAGAGAAAGAATTACTATTGTGTTTTGGCGTGGGCAGAGTCTTAGAGCCTAGGGTTCTCTTTGTTCACGTGATCTTCTGTTGTGTGATTTTTATGTTGTTGGGTGATTCAAAATGAATTGCTTGGATTGTTAATTAGGCCATGTGGTAATTTTGGTGTTGTATCAGTTTGTGTGAGATTGGATAACATGTGGTGTGTGAATTAATTTTGTGTGTCCCTCCATACCATGTAGAAAGTATATTAGCATAAGTTGTTTTGAATTTTTCAGGAAAATATATTCCATATGCATGAGGCACACCTGGTTGTTTGAATGGTAAAGTGTTGTGATGCATAAAGCATAGAAGAAAGAAATTGAAAGAAAGAAAATGAAAACAGTTGTGAAAGAATTTCATGGAAAGTTTTTCAAAAAATTTACGCGATGATCCAGCGGAGTTTCTGCTCTAGGCCGACCGCCATTGCCGGAAAATTGTCCAGCAAATTAAGCATTCTTTGGAGAGATGATCGATATATTCTTTGCAGCTTCAGTAGATGATAAATGTTCGGAAACAAACCTTTTGTTTTTGCTTATATTTACCTCTTTGTTTAACCTGGCAAGCATGTGTCGGGAAGTCGGTGAGACTTCGGGAGGAGGAGGACAATGGGATTGGGCATGTAAAGATGAACGTTAGTAGGATCGTAATAGCATATTGCTTGAGTGTGATTGGTTATATATTGTATGAACTTGGTGAGAATATGCGATGTGGAGTTATCACTACTAGGCGTGCCCACTTTCACCTGTCGAGGGATCATTTTTTTTCAGAATACGGGGAGTGTACGGATCGGCGGCGCTCACACTAAAGGCACGCATTTAAGAAGAAAGCGGTTTGTAAGCTTTAGTATTCATTTTGGCTATAACACATGTGTATTTAAAAAACTCTAAGAAATTTTTTGATATATGTTTTGGTTGAAATGTCATAATAACTCTTGAACTATTGTTATATAGTTTAATATATATTTAAGTATTGGTGCATGGGCCTAAGTGGCGTTGTTTTACCGCACGTGGACCCGGTGTGGTGGGTTTGTGGAAATGTTGGGACAATGAGTTTAGTAATTTTGAGTAGAAACTCACAGTACAAACCAAGACTATGCAGATTTTAGGCGTGATGGTGTGTGTGGGTTACCCAGACATCCACCCTTTGTGGTATTCGACGGGTTGATAGATTGTCAGCGAGACACACGAGTTAGGCATAAATAGTTATTGTTTTGAGCTTGGCAATCACATGAGAGCTTTAGTGCGTTCCACTCATTCCCTGGCGCATTATTGGCCTTTTGGCTCCTCTTAAGTAATAAAAAATAGCTTTAATCAGTGCAATGAAATAGGATATATATATATATGAAACGACTGAGAGGAGGCTACGAGATGAGAAGCTGGTAGGTTGTTGTACTCCTTTTTTAAAAGTAAAGACTTGAGAGTCAACGTGATATAGCTTTGAAGTTTTACAATAAGTTGGCTCTAATAGCTTCTCTGGGTCCTGCATATAGAAGCCTAAAGGCACTTACATAATAGTGACTCTGAACACACTTTTTGCACATTTTCAGAAAGGTTTGAGTTTCATGTCATTGCCTTCACCGTAACTCAAAGAGCTTCTTATAGATTATGGAGTGTGATGCGACGCGTTAACCCAGATTTCGGCATATGTCGCCGATATAGACCTCCATGGTTTTGCCCACGCTGTAAATAGTCGGAAAATCTTAGTCACCCAGCCGCCTGCGACCAAGTTGCCACGGCATTTTTCAAGCAAAAGGCATCACATTGTAACAATAATAGCCGTGAAGATTATTGAAGGTCGTTTTTTCTGTGTTTGCGATACGGGGCAGATTGCATGAATCTGATGATACACAGAGTATGAAATGACGATATTAAGGTTGGTGGGGAGCATCAACAATTTTAGTGCATCTTGTGTGAGAAGCTATTATCTTAGGCATGTAGTTAAGATCAGTAACATGATCTGCACATCTTAGGCTACTTTCTACTCCTTTCTTTTGGAACCACCACTACGTTGAGAGCTGTCGGTCGGTGCCTTCAGCCTTTAACTCTAATGAGGCTTTGGCTCTCGATAGAGTTGTCTACTTCTATCTAAATGATCTGGAGTGTAGGCGATTAAATTGGGGAAACGCCTCATTTTGTTATTTGGCGTTTACCTGTCTTGGAATTAAGTCATAAAGGGATAATAATTAGTTCATGAGAGGCCACTGTCGGGTTAATCTCAATCATATAATAAAGTGAAGAAATATCTCGAGGCCCGAATATATCTATGTTATTGTTAGCCCACGGTATTCATGCTTGCTCCCGCTTTCTTTCATTGGACGGGGAAGAATGAGTGGCAAAGTATTGAGGACACCCGGACTAATGTTTCTTTTCGAGGTCCACACGGCTAATAGTAGATGTCGTTTCTTCTCCCAGCATCTAGGCGCGAGGCGTGTGTGGTGCTTTCACCGCGGAAGGAGGTTTTTTACAGTCTTCAGGATGTCTTTTAGAGCTTTTTTTCCTACCCTCTGTTCACGTAGATAAATTTAATGTGCTGTTGTGTCATGTGGCGGTACGGCTAGCTTAAAGGTTCTTTGCACGCCGCGTTAGTCAGATAGTGGCGAATCACGGCGTGGCGTCCGGATCCGGAAGGATAGCTTTCATCGGTCGATAAGCCCGCCTGACCACCTATAGCATTGTAAAGGCCCCGAATCGCCGACAGTGAGAAGCAAAGCTTTCTTTGGGTGACTAGCGGAAGCTTCTTTGGGAGCATGACATCTCTCTCTCTCCCGAGTTCACGCCCATCTAAAGAAAGCTTCGCCACGCGCTGGGAAAAATTTTACGTGGAATTTGTTTCATGATACGTCACCTTTGCCCGGTATCTATCGCGTTTCTGTGCACATCAAAACCTGCATTAATATGGAGGGTAGCGTGCGGGTTACCATCGTAAGTGGGGCACGAAGCAATGTCGGGTTGACAGAAGAGAAGAAGAGAGAGAGAGAGAGGGAGGATACGGGATTCATCTATGGCTTGGTTTCTTCTACATGTCTACCAGCCAGCTGTGAATCATATTATAAGCATAACATGTGTGTAATTAGCTCTTAAGAACCTCCATACCTTTACTTTAAACAGCTTGACTATAATACCCAAGGTATGTTCCTGGGTTTGTTGTTCATGATGATATATAGCGATTATCATAATTTTATGGTGAATTTTGGATTAGACAATTCTTTACCGAGTTGTGATTTGTCATAAGCACGCCTTAATTCCACCCCATGGTCAGGTTCTCTAATATACCTCCTTAGGTGTCCCGCTTTGGTCAACTTTTTCACTAAGAACTTTAGATTCTGGAAGCTCTGTGATCTCATCTTGATAACGATCTGTGATATTACTTGCATGATTTTTTGTTATTGTTGTTTCTTTTGTGGGAGGAGGGTCATTACGGATGAGTATACATGCATTTAAACTGACAGTAACAGATCTCGTGAATGATGGCGTAGCCCCTCACTTGCCATACGAATCTTCTGAGGGTTAATTCACTCTTGGGAGCTCTTTCATATTACCACGGTCATGGGCACTTCGGTCGCACTCACAGTAACACTAGCCCCAGATCGATGTGGCCTTTAAATCGCTTATTTCCTAGACTAATGACATGATGCCTTGGCGGTCAAAGTTGTTACCACGGATATTATTGATGGCACTCTAACATTTGATAAGTATATGCACCACTGTATGATTTCTTTTGTTGTCCTCTTTGAGAAAATGGCTGGGGATCTAAAGGTGGCTCCATTGTGTACCTGGAAGATCTAAAGAATGTTGTGAAAGCTAGAAGTGGGTGATCAGCCTCAAAACCTTATCTCTCCTGAGGATTTGGAGAGGATTCCATCAGCATGTTATCTGACTTTATCTGCTTTAGGCGACATGCCCCAGCATCCTTTGCCACATATGAACTTTCTCTTTCGAATAGACTCTTTACTTCACAGCGAGAATAATTCTGCAAGGAAGTGATACTCCTCTTGTCTATAAGACAAAAGATATATCTTTCTACGATTGTTAATCTGAATGTAAGCCCATAATTCTGTGAACAGTTTATTGATTATTTTATATGTGGGAGCTTCAAACCCAGATAGCATGGGAGGCCCTCTGGAAGCTAAGCAGAAAGAGCTTTTTGATAATTATTCAGGTAATTCTTTGGCGCATTTGTTATCATACTTTGGATTCTGTTCGGGCAGCATATGTTCATTGAAGGAAGGGGTTTAGTGGAGCCCCTTTATCTGAGCAGATGGTGGGTGAGAAACTGGTGTGACAGAGCCCCGTGAGGGCCATAAATTCAGAATGTGTTGTTCACCTGCCTTTAAGAGGAGTTACGAGAAGAGAGGCGAGAAAATGAATGTCATCGGTCTGAATCTCACCATGGGTGCCGGCCTTGAGCCGCGGCATCGCGAAGCGTTGGCCTGCCCGGGAAGATCTTCACAGCGGCGCCATTGCATGTACGATGCGAAACAAACCATCTGGTATGGCAGTAATATGCTGTAGATATCCGCGCTGCGCGCGCCTTTGGCGTGTCCCAGGGGGACGCGTGGCGCTGATATTGTTTCTACCTCCATCACCACCTCTCTCTCCTTTACACTTTGTGGGATAGTGGCATGCCTAAATCACTTGAAGAAAACAGGGGATCTTGTGAAGGGCTATCTTACTTGAATTTGGTCTTTTAGATGGCTATGGAGCATCACACTTCACGTGAGGACTCAGAGATGGGGGACCACACGGAGAACAACTCTCTCTATGAAAGCATCATGTTATTGGATGTGTCGGCATGGTTGGGGACAATGGGATCCTTCTGCATTTAATATCTCTCACGGGTGAACCAGATGTCTCATGCGGATTAGGCGCTATCTTGTGCTTCTTACTTCAAAATCGTGGTTTTCCTACTCTTTATTTTAGTGGAAGGTGCAGTGATCATTCTCACCATTGCAAATGTTCGAGCTTTGGCCTTGCAACTCACCTTAGTATTATCCTGCCCAGCCCTCTGTTTCTCTTTTTATCATGCCAAGCCTTCTGTGAAGATTTGATGTCTTTACCGGCATTGGTTCATTAGAATGCTTACGACGCATTCACGGCCGCGAAGCGGTGATTTCGAATGTGGAAGGAAAGAAATAAACAAATTCTATTGATGAAAGACTCTTTGAACATCATTAGACAAATGTTCTTTCTTCTGACGAGACTTGTTGTTTGTTTCCCCACGAAGACCTGCGTAATTGTTGTTATGATCCGTGAAACCTTCAAGCATCCAGTAAAAGCGCAGTGCGTGAGACACAGCGGTGATGCGGCGGTGTATTAACCCACCTCTCATTGATTGAATTACATTCACGTTCTAAGAAGAGAAAAAGCGGAGAAAGAGAAAAGAAAAAAGCTATAAAAGGAATTTTTACCTGATTCAAATATCCTTACCTCGTGGCGGATCTCCACGATTTATGAAAGCGAGGCGTGATTTCGCTAATCTTCCCTGTTTAGGAATAAATCTCTTAATTTAGGATAAATCATTCTTCGCTTATGAAAGTTAATATTAAAAAATATAAGGGTTTAGAAGGAAAGGAAGAGCTGATGTGAATCCATTGATAATATTTTTTTGTATTTTCATGATTAATGTATGACACTCATGGGAAGAAAAGTCCCTGTTTTTCTCTTACCATGGATGTGGGATGTTGGCCAGAAACTTGGACAGACCTATTCAGAGACATACGTAAGTATTAGTCTATATCCAGGACACTCACGAAAACTCTCATATAAAGGTTAATCCTTTTCGTATTGTGTCTTCTAGAATTGGTTTCCTTTCTAGTTTTTTAAATATATGTTAAAGTGGGCTGGCAGTTTATGATCTGAAGAACTGACGAGTCTAGACCTGTCGGGTAGTGGTCCACACAGGTTTGAGAGCTCCCTTTGATGCTCATTCTTGCCGCAGTTTTACATTAAGTATCATGAATATTTATGTTTTATGTTTTTATAGAAAAGTTTTACCAAGGTACTAATGACGATTTTGATTCGTGTTTTGCCAGTACATTATTATTGGAAGAAGCGACAAGGTGGGGCGGTGATGGGAGAATTGGATTCACTAGGCATACGAGTTTAGCTACTTTTGGTGGACGATGGAATTTCTAAAGAGAATTTTTTGAAAGGCAGTAAGGCTTAAATGCAAATAATGAATTAACTCATAAAGAAGAGAAGATTATACACTCTATGCTACCACAAACTATAAATCAGGTTGTCATTAGAGGGACTTTTTCTTTTAAACTTTTCTCTGCAAAAATACAAAATGTATTAATTGATCTGAGGGCGGTAAACTAAATGTAGTAGGATATAATATCTTGTACTTTTAAATTATCTTTTTCTCTCTATTACTTTTGTATATTATACCTTGTGTCATTATTATTCTTTAACTTAAGAATTTGAATCTGGATTTCGTAACCAGCTTCCCAAATCCCTTTGCTGCGCGGCAGATCTTAGGAGTCGTCCACTTTATGTTGTGGGAAGCTCCACTTCACGCCACAGTAATCACTTGCACACGTTTTTATCATCATTTCTTTCTTACCACATTTACCACAGCTTATGCTTTGGTCTCCTGCCTTACTGGTTTTATTATTTATTGGCGGCATATAGGTGCTTCTCTTTAAAAAAAAGAAAGAACACTTACGGTGACTCCTAATACACTTATGCGCTGATATTTCTGGCACTGACATTCTCACGAGCTCAACTTGCAAAGTGATAGATTTAGTTTTCTTCCACCCCATCTTGTCTTTTTGCCAACTTTCTGAAAGCATCTGAATTTTGGTGTGATGTGTAACACTATAAAAGCATACTGGATGATTACTCTCTTCATCTAAGTTTCCCACAGATTAGAGTACATGGATCCAGCACTAAAAATCTCGACATCGCCTACTTTGTGGAAATGAGGCAAGTCATGTGAGTTGTACTCTTTGTTGAAGTAAAAAACTCGCGTCTGAGGGGCGAGCCTCGTGTCACTCATTTGTTCTTCATAAGGCAAATTGCACAGCGCATCCATGTTATTTGGGATTTGCACGTCTGCCTGTATCCAGGCTCATGCTCCAACTTGCCACACACATTGATTTTCAAGGGAACATCTAATGCGTCCCTCTATGCAGATTGAAAAAGAGATTATATGGGTTGAGAAACTAGCCCCCTCGAGGAGCTTAGTTTTGATGATGATAAGCTAAGTGAGTCCTAGTAGGGAATTGGAGTTTAATCCGGTGTTATTAGATCATTTACATGGTCCTTGTGAGAATCAATTACAAGAGGTATTGTTGTTTGTTTCTGTGTGTGTGGTTTAATGTGGATGATGGTGTTGTTGTTGTTTTAGAGGTGATCTAGCAAGGGTGGAAGAAGAGGATTTAAATTTATGAAACTATAGTTTCTGAAACAAAAATATTCCCAGAGGTGGTTGCTTGCGCTATTTTTTGGGATTGAGTTATGCTCAAGCGAGAAGCAAGCAAAGGAGGACGGAGTGCTTGAAATAAGAAATACATTCGGGATTTGTTAACCACCGAGTATGATATGTGCTAAATCTATTGGGTGACCCATGGATCAATGTTGTTTTAGATGATACTTGAGTCCACAGTTTGAAGAAGAGAAAGAAGATACTAAGAGGTTACAAAGAGCTTTGATTGAAAACTAATCTATTATGGTGTAAGGTTGGAAAGCGCAACTTTATACGGTTGGTGTACTTAGTCAATATATGCAAGATCATCTAGCATTCATTAAGGATGCACATGCTACAAAGTGTTGAGATAAGAAAGGCTAAGATTACACTGCTAACCCCAAATAAGAGAAAGGCTTTGCTTAATAAGATATTATTTGTTTAGATTATTCTCTTTGAGTGTGCCCAGATTGGGTTAGTTCATAGCATACAAAGAAAGATGAAAGCAAGAGTTCAGCTGTGAATATTACTCCACGTGTTCTTTGTAGGAAATCTTGTTGCACATGGAGGTAGAAACAAGTTGTACCAGTTATTTAGATAGACTACAGGAAAGAAAGCGGGGAGGAGGAGGAGTATAGAGGTATGGCACATCTTGCATGAGTTAAATGGATTAGAACATTTGTATTGCATGCCACAGGTTCAATGAGCCATATCCGCTATGACAAATCAATGGTATGCTACACATTGCCAGAATCTCTATCGCTGTAGAGGACAAAGAAACACGCACTAAGTGAGCAAAATCATTTACTAAGAGAGAGTGATGATGATGAAGAAGGGTGAAATTTACGTCTCTCTGTTATTAGATATATTGGGCACTTGGGAACTTGTTCTACACTGAAAATTAACATAAAGCTGTTTTTTTCTTATCTCTTTTTGTTTCCAAGCGAGTGTATGCAAAATGTGTTTACATGCTCCATCTTATGTAATGTGAAAAGGGAGAGTTAGGAAATATATATGTATATGAGTATTGTGGTTTTTTTTGGTCTTTGTTTACGCCCTTATATATATATATGGACTATATACATTCCACCACACCTATATATTGATTTTTTTTTGTTTTCGTCTCATTCTCCTTCAGCCTTTAATAAACAGTTTTTTTTTATGAAAAAACACTAGCAAATAATTTCAACACATGATTGAAAGAAGTCCTGTAATCTTCAAGAACCGACAGTTAATAATGTATGTCTTTTGCATCTTTACTACTTTAGTTTGACTACCAATCATTTGAATCATCTTTTCACAATGCCCCAGATATACCAACTAACGAATTATTTATTTGTTTTCTATATTTGCACATGTCCACATTTTGAGATCACAGTATGAGTGGAGATGTTTGTGGAGGCAAGATCTCCTACCTTCCTTTAAGTCCTGTACTATGGATTGACACCCCACAGGACTGGGATTCTGAGTAAAATAAGAATATCTATATTACTTGCTGCATTTGACACTGCAGCAGGTATCTATATTTTCTAAGAGGAATATGTTATCTCTATAGAAATCACCTCAGTAACTTAATAACTGTCATTAATTTTTATAGAAACATTAGATCTGTTTGTTTAAATGTGTAGTATTTTTTCCAAATATTGGAATTGTTTATGTATTAATGAGTTAAAAATAGTAATGATAGGGTTCAAATGAGGTAAATGTCTTAAACTTAAAGAAAGGAAATATTTCGGACTTGTTTTTTTATTATTTATTTTTCTGGAACTTTACTCTTCCTCTCTTTTTTCTCTCATTTACATTTCCTCAAATTGCTGGAAATAATTATGCCTCTGTATTTCTTAGGAACCCAAACTATGACTGTATATAGCGGATGATACCTCTATATGTATATGGAGGATTTACTTTACAGAATGAGTACAAAATTCTTGATAAACTTTACAAAGGCAATTCAGCGCAATGTAATGTAATAGCATTCCCATTTATTTAAACAGTTGAACCATAAACTTTAATGAAGTGAGGTTGGCATCTTTGTATAACATAAATATTAATGAAGATTCTGTGATTCTTCTATCCCTACTTAGTTTTCAGGGGGTGTTAATTAATTAGACCCTACTTTTTAACGAGAAATTTCCTTTCTTTTGTCTGAAACGTAACAAAGGCTCATATTGTAAAAGTATATGCTCTGAAGGATTAATATTAACAACTTTTTACAAAATTATGTTAAAGCTTTCCAAAGAAAAGAACTCATATATACCATATGCACACACACCCACCTGAATAATGGCGTTTTTTTGTCTAAGCGATCATGCTGAATAACACATAAA